>CM054818.1:12653953-13138776 GCA_028984105.1 Lavandula angustifolia | reverse complement strand
CTTATGTCGGTTCAGCTTGGTTCCTTTTGAGTTTGGATGTAGTCTTTCGCGGAGATAACTCGGTTGTTTCTTGCGGAGGACTTAGTCGTTAATTTCGCTCGTTTGAATGCTTTCTCGTGTTCTAGGCGCGCATTCTCTTTTAAATCTTGAATGATCCCTCTATTTATAGAGCGAGAGATTGAAATAGATCCGTTGGAGACGATCTTCTCTCTCTCTCTCTTTTTTGGTAGCAAACGGCTCTTTTGGTGTAGGTAACGGTGTACTTTCCCACCTTTTTAGGTAAAAGGTTGGTTGCGGCTTTAGCGGTGAGAAGACACGTGTATGTTTGTCATTCGTTGAGGTGAATGAAGTGGTTGAGACAAGCACAAACTTCGAGACAGGCTCGAAGGCCGACTTCTCTCTTCCTCGTACATGACAATGCTGATTCTCTTTCAAAAGATTCGACGATCCCCGAAGACTATCTGCCGTTGCTTGAGTCGACCTTGTATTCGATAGATAGGCTGCCGAGATAAGTCTGCCGAAGATCGGCTACGAGTTCGATGAACTACTCTGCCGAGTTCGGTTCAGCCGACTCTCTCGATATCTTTGCTCTGCTTGAGTCCAATATCACTGAGTCTTTCGGTATCTTTGCTCTGTCGAGTCCAAGATATCCTTGAGTCTTTCGATATCTTGCTCTGCTTGAGTCCGAAGTATCACTGAGTCTTTCGATATCTTTGCTCTGCTGAGTCCGATATCACCGAGTCTTTCGATATACTACTCTGCTGAGTCCCGGTATCACCGAGTCTTACATGCTGGTGCTTGAGGCAAATAAGCTGCCGAGCGCCTTGACCGGAGCGAGTGTCTACCGAGTCCGAAACCTCGGAGACAAATACAAATACAAAGGAATGGTTCACCAATCAGATAGGGTTTTGGGATCTTCAAATCTTCTCAACAGTTCAGAGCACGAGGCTACTGAGCATGATTTAGTATGGAAGATAAGAGTCATTTCCCACAAGTATGGTCATGCTAAGGATTGAATCATCACCCAACAAAATCTGTCTAACAACCCTGGTGGTTTCATACATTTTCTTTCCATTAGAGTCAACATATCTGACCACTGGACTGGTCAAAGGTGACTTCTGAGGCTTCTGAGGTTCAGGAGTCCTGATCTTCTGAGTTGGTGGACTGCTGACCTTAGCCTTCTGTGTGGCTTTCTTTTTCTTCTGACCTTTGGAGCCTCTTTTGACTATAGGTTCATAATAGTATGACCCATACTGAGCTGGATGTGTTAGCTTTGGAGGTCCATCCTGATCGCGCCAATTTTAATTTCTTTGGTTCCCCCCTTGGCCGGCGGGGTTTCTTGGCACTGATCTTCTTGTCAGAATGCTGATGTGTGGGATGAGGTGCTTTCATCTTCTGTTTGTTCTTTGCTAGGGGGTTCAGTATATTTGCGTTCATAGTCTCCCCTTGAACAAACCTATCAGCAAGCCGTACTTCTGAGTGTACTGGGGCAGATGAGGAAGCTCCCTGGCTGAATCCAAGTCCTTCCTTGCAGTGCTTTGGCTTATTGCTTGCTAGCATAGCTTCTAATTTCTTCTCGGCGCCTATGTACCTTTCGGTCATCGAGGCTCCTCCGGACATCATCACTCTTCTACGGTGTGTCGTGCTCGGTCCGAAAGTCCCGACATTTCTTGCTTGACGGACTCGATTCGATATCTTTACGAGTCAAGTCATTGGTCAAAACTGAAATCCGATCTTCTTGATGCTTTGAGACTTGGCCATCGAGAGTTTTTTTCTTCCACGAGTCTCAACACAAGTCCTTCGGCCTCGGTAGCAACCCGACTCTCCTCGAGAAAGTCTCGATTCTCTATTTTCGGGGTATCCAACTCCCGAAGAGTCTTCTTGAGCTGCGAGACTCATCCCGAATTTGTTCGTCGAGCGAGTTCTTCGTATGCGGTTGCGACGTCCAAATTCTCATGCGCACCCTGAAATAGTGTCGTGTGTGCGGTGTGAAGAGGAGTTAAGTGGTTCATGAGAATTTACCTCATCCTCTTCGCTTGCCATCATGCACTTTTTAGGCGATTCTTCGACTTCAAGCTCTAAGGCCATGAAAGCTGCTTCATCGTCCGATGAATCCATAAAGGAGTCGACCTCTTCGAGTCGTGCCGAGATTTTGCCGGCTATGTAGGATTGTCTTTTACTGGGCGAATTTCTCTCTCCTTGCCTTACGTGCTTGCGCGTTCAACACTATCGAGCTCGGGACAATCATACCGATAATGTCCCGGCTTCTTGCGATTGTAACAAGCAATGACTCTTTCTTCTTTGCTTTCGCTATTCTTTGATGGTTCCGAGTCATCTTTCTTTTCGCATTCGGAAGATTGTGAGTCGGAGTGTGTTTCGACATATAATTTGACTTACCTTTCGTTTCCCGATAGGCTTTAGTCACTTTTCTGCGTCGCTCCTTCTCCTTCCGATACTTTACGATGAGCAGCGCATACTTCTGAGCGAGACTTCCTTCTTGTAGATCACTGAGTGAAGATTCAGTCTTACTCGTCGTTTTGCTCGTTGCTGGAGATGATGTGCTGACTGATGCTTTGAAAGCATGGTCGATTTTTGTGTCGGCTTCGCTCTCTGCTTTCTTTGAGGTGCGTCGAACTCAAACTCCTCTGCCTGTAATTCTGAAAAGATATGATCAGGAGACATAGCATCTAAGTCAGAATGTCGCAATAGAGTGGCAAAAGGTGTCCAGTGTCCATCCGGCAGTGCCCTCAGAATTTTCAGATTCATCTCTCGGTTCTTCGAATGTCTTTCCCGGACCCATTGATAGAGTTCATCGATTGGTAAATCGACGTTTAGATCTTCGATTTTATCCCCGGGCATGAGAGACAAGCTTTCCGGCTTTTGGAGTTCCGGCGCTAATTTGTTGGCTTTAATCTTCTGAGTCCCTCGACTCAGTAGCGCAAGAGCATCCCAGAGTTCTTTAGCAGTCTTGCATTCCTGAACCCTGCCAAGATAAGAATCACTAAGGGTGGTCAGTATGGCGTTTCTGGCAACACGGTCTAAATTGTGAAGCTTCTTCTCCTCAAGAGTGAAGAGACTTCTGTCTTTGGGAATCTTCTTCCCGGTCACCATTCCTCCTCCTTGAGCTTGGTCCTAAGTTACGACACTATCGATCATGGGAACGATAGGTCCATCTTCAAGAACTTCGATCACATACTGCATGGAGGGATGTCAGATGTGCTTCCATTCTGACTCGCCATACTCCATAATTCTCCACCGAGAACATAGGTACCATCCTTATACCTGACATATCAGCCATGAAGAATATAGATATGAATGTAGAGTGATATGCAGTGAAAACGTTTTCCCTTGGATCCGTTCGAATAGACCAGTTTCAAAGATAACAAGAGTCAAAGAACTCTTGCTCTGATACCAATTGTTGGACCCGAGTGTACGGTCAGGTGTAGAGGGGGGGGGGGTGAATACACCTAACTCGATTTCTCAATTTCGAACTTGAACAGTCCTATTCGGGATGGTGTCGCATCAGCTTGATTCGGCGGACACTGCATAACCGTTCGAATCGAGTTAAAGGCTAAAAAGAGTATCGGCTCGGTGAGATCCGCTAACCGACTAGGTCGAATTCGGTATCGTTCGGTGAGAGTTCGGTGTGTGGAATTGTGTAGGCCCAAATCAATTTTTGTGAGAAAACATTTTAAGTCTCGGTTCGATAGATTTAAAAGTTCGGTATCTTTGAGACAGAGTTGATTGATTTAAATATGATGTTCGATATGAATAGTAAAATCAATGCAACGCTTAAGAAAGCGATAGAAGAGACACAGGATTTTTAAAGTGGTTCGGATATCGCTCAAATCCTACGTCCACTGTCCCCGAATGATCGGGAGGCTATTTATTATCCCGAGTTAGTCTCGGTCGGCTTCTGCACACCGGCAAAGCCGCGTCTTGGTTTTTATACGATCCAAGTCTCAGTTTACAACACTATCAAACTTAAAGTGTTTGACAAACTTCTCCAACAGTGAAGGAGTCCTTATACAATAAGGATTGGGTTCAAATGTCCTTCGTCTAAGCTATGGATATAACAAGTGAGCTTAGGGTTAGAGGGATAAGGAACGAGAATGTAGCTATCTAGAGCGACGAACAACTGAGGGTTTAGCTATAGGTTCGTGTCAGTCGCTTGGATACTAGAAGCTTATGTCGGTTCAGCTTGGTTCCTTTTGAGCTGGATGTAGTCTTTCGCCGGAGATAACTCGGTTGTTTCCTGCGAAGGATTTACTCGTTAATATCGCTCGTTTAAATGCTCTCTCGTGTTCTAGGTGCGCGCATTCTCTCTCAAATCTTGAATGATCCCTCTATTTATAGAGCAGAGATTGAAATAGATCCGTTGGAGACGATCTTCTTCTCTCTCTCTCTTTTTGGTAGCAAACGGCTCTTTTGGTGTAGGTAACAGTGTATTTTCCCACCTTTTTAGGTAAAAGGTTGACTGCAGCTTTAGCAGGTGAGAAGACACGTGTATGCTTGTCATTCGTCGAGGTGGATGAAGTGGTTGAGACAGCACAAACTTCGAGACAGTCGAAGCCGACTTCTCTCTTCCTCGTACATGACAATGCTGATTGTGTTTCAAAAGATTCGACAGTCCCGAAGACTATCCGCCGTTCCCGAGTCCGACCTTGTATTCGATAGATAGACGCTTTGAGATAAGTCTATCGAAGATCGGCTACGAGTCCAGTGAACTACTCTGCCGAGTTCGGTTCAGTGACTCTCTCGATATCTTGCTCTCGCTGAGTCCAAGATATGCGAGTCTTCTACACCGTGTGCGAGGCGATGAGCTACCGAGCGCCTTGACCGAGCAGAGTGTCTACCGAGTGCGAAACCTCGGAGACAAATACGAATACAAAGGAATGGTTCACCAATCAGATAGGGTTTTGGGATCTTCAAATCTTCTCAACAGTTCAGAGCACGAGGCTACTGAGCATGATTCAGTATAGAAGATTAGAGTCATTTCCCACAAGTATGATCATGCTGAGGATTGAATCATCACCCAACAGCCACCATCTTTGAAAGAGCCGTTAGCTACCTAAAAGAGAGAGATACAAGGATCGTCGTCTCCAACGGATCTATCCTTATCTCTACTCTATAAATAGAGGGATACAATTCAAATTGATGCTCACGATCGAACCCACGAACACAGATAAAATCGAAGAACATAAGAGCATTCACAAGCAACTCTAAACGACCTAAGTCTTCCGCAAGAAGTTCAAAGAGAAATCTCCGGCGAAAGACAACATACCTGCTCATAGGGAACCAAGCTGAACCCGAGTATAAAGCCTCTAGTATCCAAGCGACTGAATATGAACCTAAGTCCATACTTAAACTGTTCGTCGCTCTAGAAGCCACTTTCTCGTTCCCTATCCCTCTAACCTAAGCTCAACAGATCTTATCCATAGCTTAGACGAAGGAGTTCATATCTGAACTAATCCTTATTGTAAAGGACTCCTTCATAGTTGGAGAGTTTGTCAAACGCTTTAGTTTGATCCTTTGTAAACTGAGACTTGCTCAGTATAAATCTCAAGACCAGTGTTTGTCCAGCGTACAAACCGACTGAGACTATCTCAGTAAAATAGATAGCTTCCTGATCTTTCAGGACAGTGGACGTAGGATTGTTGGAATGGTTGATAGTGTCATAACTCAGGACCCAACACAAGGAGGAGGAATGGTGACCGGGAAGAAGATTCCTAAAGACAGAAGTCTCTTCATCCTTGAGGAGAAGAAGCTACACAACTTAGACCGGGTCGCCAGAAACGCCATACTGACCACTCTAAGCGATTCTTGTCTCGGGAGAGTTCAGGACTGCAAGTCTGCGAAGGAACTCTGGGATGCTCTAGCGCTACGTGTCGGGGGACTTAGAAGATTAAAGCGAATAAGCTGGCGCTTGAACTTCAGAAGCTGGAGAGACTGTCTCTCATGCCTGGTGACTTCATTGAAGATCTCAACGTCAGATTTACTGATCTGATGAACTCTATCAACGGGCTGGGAAAGACGTTCTACAACCGAGAGATGAATCTCAAGATTCTGAGGGCACTGCCAGACGGTCATTGGACTCCCTTTGCTACTTTACTGAGACATTCTGATTTAGATATTGTTACTCCTGACCATATCTTTTCAGAACTTAAGGCTGAGGAGTTCGAGTTTGGTCTACCTCAAAGGAAGCAGCGAGCTGAAGCTGACACCCAAGTCGACCATGCCTTCAAAGCATCAGTCAGCACAACAGCTCCAACCTCTAGCAAGGTTGAACCTTCACTCAGTGATTTACAGGAAGGAAACCTGGCTAAGAAGTACGCGCTGCTTGCCGTGAAGTATCAAAAGGAGAAGGAGAGGCGCAGAAAACTCTCAAGAGTCGTCAGAGACTCCAAGGGTAAGTCTGAGTATACACCTAAGCGCACTCCTAACTCACATATAGGGCTGTTATCGAATCGAGCTTCTATCGAATAGCTCGGGCTCAAGCTCGATAAGGCTTGGCTCGAATTCGATAATATCGAGCTCGAGTTCGAGCTCAAGCCTCATATTGATATTCGATAATTGATCGAGCCGAATTCGAATATTGTAATATTCGGTTCGAAAGCTCGCGAGCCCGGCTCGATTAAATTACTTTAGATTTTGGGTACCGAATTCGAGCTTTCGGTATCGAATTCGAGCTTTCGATCCTGAATTAAAAAATTAAAAAAATATTATTTTCTTAATTTTATCGATCTTTCGAATCGAGCTCGATACCAAAATCGAGCTTTCGAATCGAGCTCGAATACCATGATTTTTTATCGAGCCGAGCTCGAACCCGAATATAAAGCTCGTATCGAGCTCGAGCCCGAGCTCGAGCCTGAGCAAAAATGGGCTAATCGAGCCGAGCTTGTACAAAGCTCGGCTCGACCCGGTTCGATAACAGCCCTACTCACATACTTCTGAATGGAGGAAACAGGAGGACTCAGCTCAGTCGAAAGACAGCGAAATCAAAGAAGAGAGAGTCACTACCTGCTACAACTGCAAGAAGCCAGAACACTTCATCCGACGATGAAGTGGGATTCATGGCCGTAGAGCTTGAAGAAGACGCTAAAAAGTGTCTCATGGCAGGAGAAGAGGATGAGGAAAACTCTCACGCTCCATTTAGCTCCTCTTCACACTGCACACACGACACTATTTCAGGTGTAGATGAGAATCTGGATGTCGCAATCGCATATGAAGAACTACTCGACGAGCAGATTCAGATGAGTCTGCAGCTCAGTAAGACTCTTTAGGAGTTGGATACCCTGAAAGTGGAAAATCAGAGACTTTCTCGGGAGAGTCAGGTTGCTACTGAGTCAGAAGGACTTGTGTTGAGACTCAGGGAGGAGATAAACTCTCTGATGGCCAAGTCTCAGCATCAAGAAGATCAGATCTCAGTACTGACAAATGACTTGACTCAGAAAGATACTGAACTGAGTCTACTGAAGCAAGAGTTGTCAGAGCTTCAAACTGAGTATGAACTGTTGAAGAAGAGTGATGATGTCTGGAGGAACTTGATGACAGAGCGGTATATGGGCGCTGAAAAGAATCTTGAGGCGATGCTAGCAAGCAACAAGCCTAAGCACTGTAAGGAGGGACTTGGATTCAACCATGGAGCCTCCTCGTCTGCCCCCGTACGCTCAGAAAACCGGCTAGCTAATAGATTTGTTCAAGGGGAGATCATCAACACAGAGAGTCAGAAAAAGAAGAAGAAAGCCGTTCAGAAGGCAAAGGTCAGCAGTCCACCAATTCAGAAGATCAGAACTCCTGAACCTGTGAAGCCTCAGAAGTCAGCATCGACCAGTCCAGTGGTCAAGTATATTGATCAGAGTGGAAAGAAACTGTCTGAGACCACTAGGGTCGTGAGATAGATTTGGGCTTCCAAAACTAACATCTGAGGACCCAAAATCAAAAATAAAGGGTACCTGAATATAATTCTGTTTTACAGGTGCACAAGGACCATTAGTATGTGGACAGTGGATGCTCAAGACACATGACATACCAGAAGGATCTACTGAAGAATTATACTACTGAAGAAGGACCCCGAATCGAGTTTGGAGACAACGCAAAAGGCTATACCAGAGGCTATGGAACACTGAGCATTGGAACCACAACAGTTCCAAGAGTATCATATGTTAAAGGACTTCAGCATAATCTTCTCTCTGTTAGTCAATTTTGTGATAACTCGAATAGAGTGATTTTTTACGCTGGTTTTTGTGATGTCATTGATATATCTACAGGGAAAACAGTGTTGTCAGGTTCGCGCAAAAAGAATATCTACGTAGCTGACTGGAACTCAGCTGAACCTGAAGCTTGTTTGTTGGCGAAGAATGACAACAAAACGGGGTGGCTCTGGCACAGAAGACTCAGCCATCTCAACTTCAAGACGCTCAACAAGCTAGCCAGAAACACTCTAGCAAGAGGACTGTCGAATGAAGTATTCAACAAAGACACTTAGTGTGAAGCATGCCTGAAGGGAAAGCAAACAAGGAATCAAAATCCTCTTGTTCCATCTCCTTCCACTAATGGAATCCTTCAGCTGCTACATATGGATTTATTCGGTCCAGTCTCTCCGGTGACGATCAGAGGTAAAAAGTATGCTTTAGTGGTCATTGATGACTACTCGCGCTACACATGGGTCATATTTATTGCCAACAAGTCTGACGTCAAAACAGAGTTACCAACGCTTCTGAAAAGGCTCAGTGTCGAGAAGAACACCAAGATCATCAAGATACGTTCAGACAGTGGAACTGAGTTCCTGAATTTTATGGTGGAAGAGTTCTGCAAAACTGAAGGCATAGAGCATGTGACGTTTGCCGCGCGCACGCCTCAACAAAATGGGGTTGCTGAAAGGAAGAATAGAACACTCAAAGAAGCAGCAAGAACCCTACTCGCAGACTCAGGACTCCCAAATTCTGGGCAGAAGCTACTGACACTGCATGTTACACTCAGACCAGATATCTATTGACAAAGCAGTATAAGAAGACACCATATGAATTATGGAACGGCAGGAAGCCTTCTTTATCTTATTTCCATATTTTTGGGTGTTCGTGCTTTATCCACAATAATGGGAAGGATCAGTTGAAGACTTTTGATAGCAAGTCGGACCAGGGAGTCTTCTTAGGATACTCCCGGGTCAGCAAAGCCTTCAGAGTCTTTAACTATCGGACCCTTTGGGTGGAGGAAAGCCCTCATGTTTTTTTAATGAGTTTGCTACTGAAGACAGGAGCTAAATGCCCAACTCTAGTAACTAAATTGCTTCAATCTCAGAATAGTACAACTGAAATGCCTAACTCACCTACTATCTGTGTTGAACAAATCTCAGATGAAGAGTAGAAGCATCGTAGATCGTGGCTGGACGCTCACACTTCTGATTTGATTATTGGAGATCCTTCAGCAAGCGTTAAGATAAGATCCAGATTCTGTCAGGGAGAAAGCGCATTATATTCCCGCTTCTTGTGTACTGAAGAACCTCAGTCAGTTAAGGACACACTTAAAGATGCTGATTGGATCATAGCTATGCAAAAGGAGCTAAATCAGTTCACGAGAAACGAAGTATGGGAGCTTGTTGGCAGACCTCGGCATCAACATGTGATTAGAACTAAATGGGTCTTCAAGAACAAGCGAGATGAAAACAACGTTATAGTAAGGAACAAAGCAAGACTCGTGGCAAAAGGCTACTGTCAAGCTGAAGGAATAGATTTCGATGAAACTTTCGCTCCAGTTGCAAGATTGGAGGCAATCAGACTATTCCTAGTCTACGCAACACATCAGAGATTCAGAGTTTATCAAATGGATGCGAAGTATGCGTTCTTGAATGGCGTGCTAAAAGAAGATGTCTATGTAGAACAGCCTCCCGGCTTTCAGTAGGGACATCAGGTCTACAGACTTAGAAAGACTCTGTACGGGTTAAAACAAACACCCAGGGCTTGGTACGATACCTGTCTCTGAGTTTCTTCTTCGAAAGATTTTCAAAAAGGCACAAGAGACCGCACATTATTCAGCAATCGACTGGAAGACGATATTCTACTTGTGTAGATCTACGTAGATGACATAATCTTCGGATCGAAGAACATCATCATATGTCAGCAGTTTGAGAAAATGATGAAGGATAAGTTCGAGATGCAATGATGGGAGAGATGAACTACTTCCTCGGTTTTCAAGTCAAACAATCTAAGAAGGGAACGTTCATCAATCAAGGCAAATACACTCGAGACCTCATCAAGAAGTTCGGTTGCACATCCGGCAAACCAATCAAGATTCCGATGAACACGAACATAAAAATCGATCTTGATAAAGAGGGAGTATCAATAGACCATACTGAATTTCGTGCTATTATTGGTTCATTATTATATCTAACACCTACTCGACCTGACATAACTTATGTTATAGGTGTCTGTGCTCGTTTTCAGGCGAATCCTAAGCAGAGTCACATGGACTCAGCAAAGAAGATTCTCCGCTATCTCAGAGGAACACCTGACATGGGTTTATGGTATCCAGCTGATGATAATATTGAACTAACTTGTTA
Organism: Lavandula angustifolia; assembly: GCA_028984105.1. Taxonomy (NCBI): domain Eukaryota; kingdom Viridiplantae; phylum Streptophyta; class Magnoliopsida; order Lamiales; family Lamiaceae; genus Lavandula; species Lavandula angustifolia. The sequence goes on along the minus strand of CM054818.1, from coordinate 13,128,218 downwards.
TTCTGATGCTGACTATGCAGGATGTAGAATTGACCGAAAGTCAACTTCTGGAACTTGTCAGTTCCTTGGCAGTAAGCTGATTTGATGGTTTTCAAAGAAACAACATTCGTAGCAACGTCAACCACTGAAGCTGAATATATGGCTGCCGGAAGTTGCTGCGCCCTTCGCGACTATGATGTTATTCAAAATGAAGTGCCGATCTTCTGTGATAGTACCAGTGCAATTGCAATCACTCATAACCCAGTACTTCATACTAGATGCAACCACGTGGACATCAGACACCACTTCATTCGTGATCATGTCGAAAAGAAGGATATCAGGATGGAAAAGATCCATACTAACCATCAAAGGGCAGATATATGACCAAGCCTCTAGCTGAAGCCAGATTCAGAGAACTTTCAGTAGAGCTAGGTCTGCTGGACCCTACTGACTCCAGTCAGTAAGTGGATTCAGGAGAGGAGCATTCAGCAAGGGGGAATGTTCACTCTCAGTACTAAGTAAATTCAGTACGTAGAGACTCAGCAACCATCTACACGAGGTATTAGCTGACTACGATGTTCAGCTGACAGGTTTGTGTATCTCTACTCAGTAGCCAATGAAATATTATGTGCATTTATGATTCAGATTCAGCTTCGTATTCAATGCCTTAGAAAATGTCATTTAATATTAACGGTTTAAATACACGACATTCTATGTAAAGTATGCTGAACTCTGCGGCGCATTAAATGCATGCCGTATCAAGTTACTTCTTTGTCTATTTATAACTGTATTTTGACTTAGGCGGCTAAATTGATCATTACCTATTTTATAACATTAAATCCTAGTCGTCCATTTCAAAAGTTATTTCAAACTGAACCGTGGATTTATTAACTGTTCATCTTCTTTAACATATATAAACACATTCAAAGTTAGTAACCGCCATTTTCACTCTGCAATCTTTACGAACCCTAGATTTTCTGAGAACTTTCTTCCGACTCCTTGCAAACTTTTTCTCAAATCTCTTAGAAAACTCTTTGGTAAATCTTTAATGAATATTCAGCATCGTATATGATATTTTTAATACTTTTCGCTCGAGATTGATACTTCTTCTTTGCAGAATATTAAACATGGTAGGATCATTCGTCAACGTTCCCCTGGACATGAAGGAGATCCTTGAGAAGGATCGAGTCTGGTGCGAACCCATGATGGAATTGGACGCCTGTGAGCTCGACTACATGGAGGAGATTTTCGATGCTCTCAGAGCGACCGATTTAGAGGGATTTCTGTCGAGGAAGCCATTGTACTTCCTCCCTCGACAGATTGCTGAGTTGTATCTAAACTCAGAGTCGGCTGAAGGGGACATCATATGCAAATTCATAACTCATGCAGTTGCCGACCTGTCCCAAGCCTATTCCGAGATCAAAACAATGTCTGTGAAGGAAGCTCTTCAAAGCAGCTTCAAACTTCCCAAGGAGGGATTCAGTACAGTGGGCTACAAAGATGACCTGATGGATGAATATCTTGAGATCTTCTGTGGGAAGCCAACTTCTTTCAGAGCAGCATTCCCAAAGAACGCCATGCTCCCTAAATTCAGAGCCCTTGCCTACATCGTCACCCAGATTCTGACGAGTCAGGCCGGATCTTTTGATCAAGTATCTAGGCCAAAGATACAAATGATGATGGCCATATATGATCACACAAAGATCAATTGGACCGAGTTCTTCCTCAAAGAATTCATGACGCAGTCCGCCAAATTCGACAAATTATCCCAACGCCTAGCAGTGAAGGGAAAATTATTATTTGGACTGAAACTGTCAGTCATGATAGAAGACTTCTGCGGATCAGACAATGTGGTGTATGCTGATAAGCAATATTTCAACCCAAAGAAAGTCCGATTCCAGAGCAGGGCAGCGGCCCTTCAGCAGATTGGGTCTGGGCATGCTGATCCCAAGACCGGAGCACAGAAGACCTCCACTCCTACGAAGAAGAGGACGCCTCCCAAGTCTACTCCCAAGACGCTGACCAAGAGACTGAAGAAAGTCAGTGAGGTCGTGATAGAGGTTGTTGCTGAACCACCTCTGCAGCTGAGGGACGAGGCTGAGTCCTTAGAGAAAACCCACTCAGTGGAGAAGGCCATCTCCACTGAACGAGATGAGACAGTGGATCAAGGGGTCGAAGCTGAACAGATTCCTACAACTGAGAGCCCCTTGGATATTCCTCCACTTAGCAGCATTCCGTCTGCTGAGAAGCAACAGTCTCCGATTGAAGTCAAAGATTCCGAGACTGCTTCTGAGTCAGAATCGATCGGGATGGAGGCATCTAATCTGCCATCAAGAGCCTCCTGAGAGATTGCTGAACATATCCCGGAGATAGCCAGCCACACTGACCTTATCATACTGGCAAGGCAGGCTAGACTCCATATGTTGATCAGGTTCCAGGAGTGGTCCACTCTGAACAAGCTGATCAAACACCACTCCTGTGAACAACTCCACGAGGAGGAGCTGATGATAAGGAACAAGATTGGCTACTCCGAGCCATCAGACATCTGTTCCTTAGATGACTTGAGGGCTGCCATGCTAGCCATATTGAATGATCGCCAACCAACCTCAGCAACGGCACCCTCAGATGGGTCTGACCCCGACGGTCAGGACCCACCCCGTGATTCAGGCCTTGAGAAGCCTGATGAGGGTACTCAACTAGACAAGGATGCTCCAACCTCTACTGCTGAACCTCCTCTCAGCATCCTTGGACCAGGTCAGTCGGAGGCTGGTACCTCGAAATCAGCAGAACCAACTCAGCTTCTACTTGAGTCTGTGTTCGAGGTAGCGCCCAACACTAAAAGCCGATGATCAAAGTCAGTGGCCAAGGCCCTGAGGAGTCAAGGAACTCAGAACAGACTCCTCGCCTGTGCCGTCCACAAGACACGGAGGCAGACCACTCAGGCTCAGAGTGCGGAGATCAAGGGGCTCAGAACTTCTATTGAAAACACGCCTGCCCCCGACTTTTCAACCATCCTGACTGAAGCACTCGCCACTCAACGAGACAACTTCGAAGAGCAACTGAAGTTGATGGAGGCTGGCCAAGCGAAACTTCTGGAAGATTACAAGGCCGCCCAGTCAGCTCACACTGCATCCATCTCTTCTATCTCTCAGGCCTCCGAACTCAGAATCCAATCAATTCAGAAGGCTATGGAAGATACGGTGGATCAGAAGTTGCAAGATATTCAGACAGTAGTAGACGCGTCTTATAAGAAGTACAACGAACAACTAACAGATGAGAGAAACGAACTGCATGAGAGACTCACAAAGCTGCAGTACACATTGGATGATCTTTCAGCAGCATATAATAGTCTAGATAAGAAGGTGCAGATTCCCACCCCTGGCTTATTTGCTGATGCCAAAAAGGGGGAAGGAAAGCTGAAGATTACTGAAGGGAAAGAGAAGGTACTGAGAGTACCTAAAGGAGTAAGGACAGTGATTGGAGCAACTCAGATTCAACAATCTGCTCCCACTGGTTCCTCTACTCAGACTGCACAAGGCGAGGCCCAGGGTGTCCCAGTAGCAGGAGATGTAGTGCCTGCTGAGACCGGCCCAAGTGGCTCAGGACCCAAAGATTCTGCTACTTAAGCAACTCAGACTCCCAGTGATATAATCAAGGAGACTGCTGAGTATGCAGAGGAGGACTCAGAAGAGGAAGAGGTTCCTCTGCCTCCTCCAGTGCAAGGAAAGGGCAAGAAAGTACTGAAGCTTCCCACTCCTCCCAAGAAGAAAACTAAAAGATACATCACTCCTGAGGAAGAAGCTCAGATAGCTGCAGATGAAAAGCTTGCCAGAGAGATTGCCGAGGCTGAGGCTGCCAACAAGCCAAAGAAAAAGTCAGCCAAAGGCAAGACTAAGGCCCCAGCAGGAGGTAGGAAGCCTGGGACAAGGCTGCCTCCAAGGAAATTAAAGCTGAGTGATGAAGCTGATAAAGAGAAAGAGAAGGAACAGCAGTACCAGTAGCAGCAGCAAAAATCTGGTCAGCAGGGAACTTCAAAAGACAAATCATCTACTCCTGTTGATTCAGAATAAGAAGAGCATGTACCCTCCTATGTTCCCTCATAGAAACAAGAGCATAAAATGCAAGAGATATGGGATCAGATGGAGAGGTATCTAGACAGAGGAGCTGAAGCAAGGTAAATAGTAGCAGCAAGAGAAAGGCTCAGATTGGCATATCTAGAAGCTCTAAGGCTGAAGGCTGAGAAGGAAGCTAGCCAAAGGATTCCTGAGAAGGCAGACATTCCCTTCAAATATAGAAGACTCAGGAAGCCTACTGAACTTAAGATTCATAGATGGCCCAGAGTGGATGAATGGATTCCATGGGAACGGACACAGAGGTGGGAGTCACTGAAGGTAGACTACATCAAGAGATACTACTTCTGGAGATACTGGCCTGAAATGCACAAGTCCATCGCATTTGCCAAATGGCTTCTGAAGACTGACCCAGAGATATTTGCTAGAGTTCAGAAGGCCATAGCAGATAAAATTGATGTCAGGGTCCCAGCTCCAAGGATCATGCCTCTCCCACTAAAGCTTGATGGCTCTGTTCATTATGGGGTGATTGAGAAAGAGATTAAAGATGTTGCCCAAGCAAGACACTTAGATGAAGACGAGCCTGCTGATTTGCTAGAGATACCGAAGCTGAGGAAGACGACTTACAGAATGTATGGACTGCCACTCTCTGAATCAAAATCAAAGGACTTCAAAGACAGGATTCACTAGTTCAGATGATAGATAGCTTCTGTATTTCTTGTATTTTCTGTTCTGTTTTCTTAGAATAGCAGTCTGATGTATCTGTACTGAATTTCATTATATATAAAACATCACTGTTTTTCGGCCCTGACAATTCCTTATTGTCTATATGGCCTTGTTTATCTTTATGCTTAACAAACAGAATCACTCAAGTGATTACTGACTCACACACTCACTGAATATGTTTACATCTGTAAGTTTTTACCTTGTTAGATTCTAATCTGTTAGATTGCTTATAGATGAGGGAAAATATTGTTAGAAAGGGAGAAATTGCTGATAGTATTTCTGTATAGGTTCTGATATTTCATCCATGTTTCCCTCAGTAGTCTAGAACTTGAAGAACAACTCCATTGATTCTACTTGTAATACTTGTAAGGAACTCTGTTTCTGATAGTTATAGTGTTAGGTTTTGGCATCATCAAATAGGGGGAAAATGTTGGGAGATGATTCAGTCACTCCTCAACTCATTGGGAAATAACTCAGCAGCTCAGTGCTCTGAATATTTGCTGAAGATTTGAAGATCCCAAAACCCTACTTTGACTGATGAACCATTCAGTTGTAATGTGGTGTTCTGTCTCTGAGGTTTCAGCCTCAGTAGACACTCTTCATTTGGTTCAGGTGCTCAGTAGATTATCAGCCTCAGTACCAGAAGAAGAAGACTTAGTGATACTGGACTCAGCGGGAGTAGTATACTGAAAGGAGTCAGTGGAACTGAACTCAGCAGGAGTAGTTCACTAAATTCAGAGTTGATCTTCAGTAGAGCCGACTCAGCAGGAGCATGCTACTGAATATAGATCAGACTCAGCAACGGCTGGACATTCTTCTAACTGTTAGAATTTACTAAGTCAAATCAGCAGAGTCATACGAGGAAGAGAGAAGTCAGCTTCAGATCTGCCTTGAAGTTTGTTTTGTCTCACCTACTTTCTTCATCCTCGACCAATGACGAGCAACCAACTGTCAACTATCTAATTAAAGCTATAAGTCAACAACTTTCCAGAAATGGAGGGAAAGTACTCTGCCACCATCTTTGAAAGAGTCGTTAGCTACCTAAAAGAGAGAGACATAAGGATCGTCGTCTCCAACGGATCTATCCTTATCTCTACTCTATAAATAGAGGGATACAATTCAAATTGATGCTCATGACCGAACCCACGAACACAGAGAAAATTAAAGAACACAAGAGCATTCACGAGCAACTCTAAACGACCTAAGTCTTCCGCAAGAAGTTCAAAGAGAAATCTCCGGTGAAAGACGACATACCTGCTCATAGGGAACCAAGCTGAACCCGAGTATAAAGCTTCTAGTATCCAAGTGACTGAATACGAACCCAAGTCCATACTTAAACTGTTCGTCGCTCTAGAAGCCACTTTCTCGTTCCCTATCCCTCTAACCAAAGCTCAATAGATCTTATCCATAGCTTAGACGAAGGAGTTCATATCTGAACTGATCCTTATTATAAAGGACTCCTTCATAGTTGGAGAGTTTGTCAAACGCTTTAGTTTGATCCTTTGTAAACTGACACTTGCTTAGTATAAATCTCAAGACCAGTGTTTGTCCAGCGTACAAACCGACTGAGACTATCTCAGTATAATACATAGCTTCTTGATCTTTCGAGACAGTGGACGTAGGATTGTTGGATCCGAACCACTTTAAAAACTGCCTGTGTTCTGTGTTTGTTTTTCTGTTTTTAACTGTTGCATTGATTACTGTACATACTGAAAGTATTTATAAAATTATTCAACTGAGTTTCAACAAAGCTTAATCGATCGCACTAACATACTGAAACTGTTTTATTAAAAAAGTTTTCTAAAACTCAACTGAATTTGGGCCTACACATTTCCGCATTATACTGAACATCAGCTGATCGGTACTGAATTCTGACTCAAGTCAGCTAGCAGGCCTCAGTGAAGTCAGCCACTCTACCACACGATCCAGAACAGCTCATTTGGTCTACTGAACTTGTTCAGTACGACACTCTCCTGAAAAGGACTGTTCGTGTTTAAAGTTGAGAAATTATTTTCAGGTGTATTCAACCCCGCCCCCCCTCTATGCCTGAACGTTTAATCTCGGGACCAACAACAAATGAGGAGACGGAGAAGAGCGATGGTGACGGAGACGGAGGAGGAGATAGAGAGGATGGTGGAGAGAGAGAGGGGAGTAGAGAAAGAAAATAGAGAGAGGGGAATGAAGAAAGAGAGGGGGGGGGGGGGGGAGGGGAGGCGACAGGGAGAGATGATGATTAAATTTTAATATTAATATTAGTTGTTATTTTTAAATACTGGATCGAGTCAAATTCGAGTCAAAATTGAGTAATTGGATCATCTTGTATGTCCATACACCCTAGTTCATCTCTTATTCTTTTTTTCTTTGTATTATGTATAATGGAAAACGGCTCTTGAAAATTTGAATAGTAATTTATCTCCTTTGTGAATTATAATGTGGAGCAATAAGCAATTGACATCTAGATCCATGTTTAGGTGCAAATACTTGTTGTCGGAAATTCATCTAGATCAAAAATTTCAATCGACAATCCCTGTTCTTGAAGCAGATTAAATTTGGGATTGGATTGCTTCTCGTCACTGGCTACTTGTCACTCAATTTCTATTTCAATACAAAAACTCAAGAAGGTGATTCTCTCAATGTGTAAGCTAAAGGATGAAATCTTACTGGAAGGGAAGTTAGAGATAGTGATTCACATGAATCTTCTCAAACTAAAATTCAAAGAATTCATTAGGGAGAAAATAATAGTGGTGTTGAACCCAATCCTGGTATAACAAATATGATATTGGATTATCCCGTGGATAAGAGAGATGAACTTCGACGGGACTATCTAGCAAATAGTCCCTAACAACCTACTCCTACCAGAAGAGTAGATAAACGAAATAGAAAGTTTATTTCTTCTTAGTACAAATAATTAATTTCCAGATTGGTTGGAGTATTCTCATAGTAAAGATGCAACATTTTGCTTTACATACTTTATACTCACCAAGCCATCCTCCGTCTCTGGTTTAAATGACTTTGTTATTCATTGATTTCGAGCTTGGAAGAAGATAGGTGGAAAAGATTGTGCTTTTTGAACTCATCAAGGAGATAGTCCCAATTTGTCATTTTTTACAACCATTTAACGAACTCCTTGCAACACATTGACACGATGGCGAATAAACAAAGTTCGGACCAAAAAGCAAAGAATCACCTAGGACTCTAGGTCTCCATTGACACTGCATAATTCTTGTATTTTCAAACTCTTCCATTCAGAGGTCATGATGAAGGCCCAGAGTCGAGAAACCGTGGTAATTTCCTAGAATTGATAGAGTTCATAGCTTCTTACAATCCTTATGTAGCCTCTGTCGTGCTACAAAATGCTCCTACAAATGCTTCATACACATCTCCTCAAATTCAGAAAGAGATCTTAATGTTGTATGCTTGAAGAATTCAGAGGTCCACTATTGAAGAAATCAATGGTGAGAAGTTCCGTATCATTGTAGATGAATCACGAGACGAATCTAGAAGAACAAATAACGATTGTTTTCAGGTTTGTCGATAGAGTTGGGATCATCCGAGAAAGATTATTTGACATAATTCATGTGGAGGGCACTAGATCTATTACTTTGAAAAAAGTTATATCCGACGTGCTCTCTTATCATAATCTTGACATAAAGAACATTCGAGGACAAGGGTATGATGGTGCAAGCAATATAAGAGGATAGTGAAATAGTTTACATGATCTTTTGGTAAAAGAGTGTCCGCCTGCTTACTGCATTCATTGTTTTGCTCACCGCTTAGATTGATTTTAATAACAACGACAAAAAGTGTCATTCCTATTTAGAATTTCTTTACAATATTGATTTTGATAACTAATGTGGTTGATTCTCCTTCCAAACGCCAAGATCAGCTCCCAATTGCTCGAGCTATCCAAATCGAAGAAGAAATCATGATGAATGATCTTGAAATAAGAACAAAGAAGAATCAAATTAGAAGCATACCACATGCAGGCGATACAATTTACTTAATATGTATGAAATTGTTTTGTCAGTGTTGGATGAGGTTATAGATGATCATGGCTCTATTTCTTTGAGAGCCACTGTTGATGGAGCTTACGCAGCTATGGTATCATTTGAATTTGTATTCATCTTGCATTTTCTGAAAGAGTTGTTGGGGATGACTGATAGTCTTTGTGAATTGCTACAAAGAAGAGACAACATATTCTCAATGCGATTGATGCAGTAGGAAATACAAAGGAGATCATCCAGAAGTTTAGAGAAAATGGGTGGAATGACCTTTCCAAAAACTCAATGGTTTTTATGAAAAACATGAAATCGATGTTTCAGACATGAATGGCGTTTGAGAATTAAAGGAAGATTAAGTATTGAGTGTAAAGTTAAAAAGTAATGGGTTCAAAGATGTTTTAGTTATTATTTTATTTATTCTCATTCTCTCCCTCCCTCCCTCCCTCTTCATATATGACCCTTTTAAAATCTTATTCAGTTCTTCTCTCTAGAGAATACTGAAGGAAATATAAGGTTACGAACGATACCTTCCTCCTTCGTATGTTGTTGCAGCTCTGATTGTTGCTCGTGTGTCAGTGATCTGTGTCCCGACCTTTTTCTCCCTCTGGGTGGTCAGAGAACTGGAGAAAATAAGAGTATGTCTCTCCTACACATCAACGCCGTGCGTCTATAATCTTGTGAATCTGTGTCATCTGTTTCTTAACAGAATACTAATATATATAGGCTTCAAAAGCCAATATAATATTAATATATTTGTAGCCCATTAATTTAATTATATTCCTAATGGGCTTCCACATAATTAGCCCATAATACAATTAATTAATCTACTGGGCTACTAATATTTATCAATTAATTGGTCCAGCCAATTAATTCCAGATAAATAACATTATTAAATAATGTAAAAATACATTAATCTATTAATAATGATTTCTGAGAGACAATAAATAACTAGGCAACTAATTGGGCCAGATCAGGGATCTAATACAAGAAATAAAGTCGGGCCTCAAATTAATTAATTATCCATGCTCAGCACAGAGCAAAATTAATTAATAAACACATATTCATTCCACTAGAGAATCCGTGCTGACTTACCCCTTTATCCCAACTTGAGATTGAGCTTGTATTTTAGACTTAATTCATCCCCGTATATAAGATAGAAATATCCGTTAATTAATTAAGCTCACTCACAGCCTAAATTAATTAACTTCTTATATTCTTGAGTAGTACCACTCGACCTTATTAACACACCTGAACTTAATCAACCGACCGGGTTTAGTGTGTTAATCCTTTCGAGTTCCTCAGGGGATATTATCAACCCATTTTTACTAGGATATGCTTGCAAGATACAGACAACCATCCTGAGCCACAAATGACTACTAGCACCCAAGATACGTAGATCCGGTCGCGATGACGTTCGCCATAGTAGGTCAAAGTGATAGATAGCCAAATGCACTCAGCTGAAGTCTTACCGAGCTTAAGACCAGCTAATTCACCGAGATCTTGGTTCTCCACTTAGGTCAGTCAGGAGAACACATCTCAATGTGATCCATCAATACACCACCTTAAGTGTACCAATAAAGACAAGCAGCTAAGACAAGTCACTTCTTATCTAAACTGCAGCTTAAACTGACAACTTATCCTGAAGTTATCTCAGTTGTGATCACTGTTTATATCTTGTCAGTTCAACCAATTTGTGTTGTCTTCTGTGATACCCAACACACCACACAAATCTAACTTTTATACAAGATAAAGGATAACATGTGCAAATATATATATTTATAAAAAAGGAGAATAAAATAGTGGTATGGACAGAACACATTGTGTACAAGCATAAAATTTGCTTCCAGTATACAAAATCCCAACAAATACTTGTTCCCCTTCTCTTATCTAAGCGAGCTAAATTGTAATATTCATATCTTAGAAACCCCGAGGGAGTTCACATTTTGTGAAACGTTCTTATTGTAAGAACTTCCTCATAGTTGGAGAAGCTCAAATTCTTTAAGTTTAAAAACCCTATAAAGACACTACGACTATAAGTAGAATATTTGTCATGTGAACAGATCACTGAGGCTTGCTAAGTATAAGCAACAAGGTTGTATTTGTCCTATGAACAGATCACTAAGACTTGCTCAGTATAAATAATACAAGTTCTCCTGTTTGAATCAGGACAGTGGACGTAGGACCCAGCAGGCCCGTACCACTTTAAAAACATATTGTGTTGATTTACTATTGCTTTGTTTAACTGTTCATATTGCATAAAATTGTATTTCATAAAACTTAGCATAAAACCGATTTTCCAACCGAGACGTTTCATAGGGCCTACACTTCCGCACACAACTCTAATACTGAACTAAGTAGAAGAAATCTCTGCTCAAGCGATCTGAAAGCATATCTGGCTGTTTGGCTCAGTTCAGTGGCACACTCAGCTAAAGCTGACTTTCGCGTTTGAGAAAAAGAATTTGTATTCATGTGGATTCACCCCCCCCCTCTACACCTAAAGCACGTCTTAGGACCAACACATATTATATCTTGAATTCATTATAGGTTTGGGAGCCTGATACAAATTCTGCTTTAATTAGTATAATAGTTCTAAAAGAAACATAGTGTTATACTTCCTTCTTATTCAGCTTAAACAAAAAAATAATCCATATATATACTTTAGAGAGCTTATCACATTACAACTTACATACTATACAAAGTATGTACAGTAGAGAGACCATAAGCTCTTTAAAGTTCATTGGACTCAGTCATTAAATGAAACATACGTGGATTACAATTGGTTCATTCTAGCAAATTTAGGGCTTTGAGGAAACACTAACCTCACAATTCATTTGGCAAGCACAAACCTCATAAACTTGAATGCTAATCATTGATTTGCACACAATAAAATAAAGATGCCCCCAATGGCAAATAAACCTCTTTAATGTAATAATATTGGAATCGAAAAAAAATATTCATATTAGCGAGGTTGTTACTTTATCAAACATTATTTTAGTCCATTAACTCAGGTTGGGACCGAAAAATATTATTATCTAAGCGAGTTTATTACTTTATCGAACATTATTTTATTGAGGTTTAACTGTATATTCTTTCAGCCACTAACACAGTCCACATCCACAAAGTGCCCTCGCAACCCACAAACATCAACATAAATCCCATAAAATGTAATTTAGGGTTCATAAATCACCAAATCGAAGTAGAGAGGCAAGAGTATCCGAAGCATGGCCAAGACCCCATCGTCATAGGACGATGACTGTGGTGGAGATGAACCAAAGGGCACATTAAATCCGGAGTCTGATGGGGTTTCATAAGCGGATTCCTCATCTCCGATGTAGGAGTGAGCCTAAACTCCCTCGTGTTTGAGAGCATACTTCTCAAACATATCCTTAAGCAATCATTTATTACATCAGCACTCATCCTCACCTTGCGAAACCGATCACTAAGACTCTCTGACTCTTTCACGCCTCATCGTTATCGAATGGGGTCTGGAACAACAATGAGGACTCGTCGATTTCAGAGAATGCCACCACCCCCATCGCTCAGCTTTTTTGTATCCTCACGCTTTTATCGGATCTGGGTAGTATCTGTTCGGTAGGAGTCCAGATCTGTCAAAAAGCTCACACACGGTGCACTAATCGAAGGATTATGAGGTAAATGAATCATACCTGCATCTTTGATTATTGCTCCTGAAAAGATCTTCTGATTTGTTCCCGGCCCCTTCTCTTCTTCCGTGTGGACAGAAAACTGAAGAGAATGTTAATTGCACCCACAACTCACTCCTCTTTGTATCTCGTGTTATTTCTTGGAATGCGTGTAACTGAGATGAATGAACGTGTGTACGTGGGTTATAATATAAATTAAAATAATAATATTATAACTGAGCTCATTAGTATGTATATTGCTAATGGACTTCTACATTAATAATACTAATCAGCCCATAATATAATTAATAATAAATTTATTAATTAATTAGCCAGGCCAATTAATTATAGATAAATAATTCTCACCTTTTTAAATAATGTATAAAAATATATTAATCTATTAATAATTACACAAGAGTCCAGAAAATGATTGGACAACTTATTTGGGTTAGATCAGGGACATAATACAAGAAATAAAGTCGGGCCTCAAATTAATTAATTATCTATGTTCAGTCCATAGCAAAATTAATTAATAAACACGAACTCATTCCACTAGAGACTACGTGATGATTTACCTCTTTATCTCAATTTGAGCATGATCTTGTATTTTAGACTTAATTGATTCCTTATTTAAGAAATAAATATCCATTAATTAACTAAAGACATCCACAACTTAAATTAATTAATATCTTATCATGAGTAGTATCAATCGACCTTATTAACACACTTGAACTCTTAGGATATGATTTTAACAATAAGGTTTTAATTTAGATCTCAAAACCCTAACTGATGGGGAACCAAGGTCAGTTGTATATATTAAGGACTTAGCATTTATATTTTTGTCTAGAAGAGCGATTTTGTTGCAAACCTTTTAGAGATCCTGAAGAAGCAACGCCTGAAGAATTTTCAGAACTCTGACTGAAGAAAGGAGAGTCACTGACCAAGCCTCATGGAAGAACTCATGATGACTAACTCCATCAGTTCTACGAACGCTACTAACAAATCCACGATTGACGATAGCTCTGATCATGTGTGATTGTTGACTCAAGCTCCTGACATGCCCCATGTAGTACAAGATACTAACACCCGAGTTGATCTGGAGTCAACCCCTGAATCTCTTCTTGCAAATAAGATCATGACACGTAGTCATGAACACTGTTCAGATGGAAATTACAGCTTTGATTCAAAATCAAACTGTTGCCTCAACCTTAGCTCACCTACTCCAGTAGATATCTCTCTAAGGAACCTATTGTGAAGAGTGACTATAAATATGAATAGCCTCGGATCAAACAAGGTCACGAAACTATTGCTAATCTCAAGTCTTCAAGAACTCAATCTCTCCGCATTCAACTGACCTTTGTACGAGTTGTGTCTCTCTTGAAGTCTCAAGTTCTCACAATATTCTAAGCCAATTTCCTATTCTAGCTTAGATTTGAGAAGGTACAATTCTTGTAAGGAACTCTCTTGTTAGAGATATCCACAACCCAAACCCAAACCCAAACCCAGCTAAAGTCAGTTGTAGTGTTTGAAGTGTTCATGAGTATTCAAAGTAGAAGTTGAAGTAGAAATCAAGGACAAAGAAGAAGTGAAATAGAACTCCAAGCAGTTGTGTTCTAAGGAAAAATCCTAACTTTGTCAGAAAGAGTGGACGTGTAGTAGTTACCTCTGAATCACTATACTCTTGTGTTTTTTCTGCTTTGATTATTTAGTTTTTTGTCAGTAACTTGATTAACGCCTTATTAAACAGACATCTACTAGTGCACGCTTAAGAGTTTTTCAATGAAAAAAGGGCTTACACGTTTCCGCACACAAACTCTCTTATCAACAATCTTTTTTAAGAAAATTTTATAAAGGTTTCCCCCCACCCCACCCCACCCCCACCCCGCTTAATCCTATTTTCTCATATGAGGACCATCATGAACTTAAGCAATCGGCCACGTTTAGTGCGTTAATCCTTTCCATTTTCTCAGGGGATATTATCAACCCAATTAGCAGGGATACACGGTCGCAAGATATAAATAACTAGCCTGAGCAACAAATGACTACTATCACCCAAGACACGTATCTCCAATCGCGATAACATTCACCATAGTAGCTATAATCACTCAGCTAAGTCACTGAGATCTTTGGTTCTACATTAAGGTCAGTTAGGAGAACACATCTCACTATGATCCATCAATACATCACCTTCAGTATACCAGTATAGACAAGTAGCCAAGACAAGATACTTCTTATCTAAACTGCAGCTTAAACCGACAACTTGTCATTAAGTTGTCTCGGTTGTGATAATTATTTATATCTTGTTAGTATTGGACTTTTGTGTACTGGAATCAATATTTTTACTTGTATACAACGATTTTTCTGTCCACTATTTTTATTCTCCTAATTAATTCTATTTGTGCATGTTGATCATATATCTTGTATAAGAGTTAGATTGTGTAGTGTGTTCTAGATCACAGAAGACTACACAATTGGTTGAACTAACAAGATATAAACAGTTATCACAGTTGAGACAACTTAATAAAAAGTTGTCAATTTAAGCTGTAGTTTAGATAAGAAGTGGCTTGTCTTGGTTGTTTGTCTATACTGGTACACTGAAAATGGTGTATTGATGGATTACAGTGAGATATGTTCTCCTAGTTGACCTTAGTGGAGAATCAAAGATCTCGGTGATTTAATTTGGTCTTAAGCTTGATAAGATTTCTATTGAGTGCATTTAGCTATCTATCACTTTGACTTACTATGGCGAATGGATCTACATATCTTTGGTGATAGTAGCTATTTGTAGCTCAGACTGGTTATCTGTATTTTGCATATGTATCTCTGTTAATTGGGTTGATAATATCCCCTGAGGAACTCGTAAGGATTAGCACATTAAACTCGGCCATTTGATTAAGTTCATGTGTATCAATAAGGTCGAGTGGTACTACTTAGGAATATAATAAGATGTTAATTAATTTAAGCTGTCAGTAAGCTTAATTAATTTACAGATATTTGTTTCTTAAATACGGGGATCAATTCAGTCTAAAATACAAGCTCATGCTCAAGTTGGGATAAAGGGGTAAAGTCAGCACCGATTCTCAAGTGGAATGAATCTGTATTTATTAATTAATTTTATTCTGGCCTGAGCATAGATAAGTAATTAATTTGAGGCCCGACTTTATTTCTTTTATTGGATCCCTAGTCTGGCCCAAATAGATGCCCAGTATTTATTCTGCTCTCCCATGAATTATTATTAATAGATTAATGTATTTAAACATTATTTAATAATATGAAAATTATTTGTTTGGAATATACTGGGCCAATTAATTGAAAAATAGGTGGCCCTGTTATTATTAATTATATTATGGGCTGATATTGATTTATTAGAAGCCCATTAGCAATACAATTACTAATGGGTCACAATTATAATATTAATTTTTATAAATATTATATTATAACACACGTTCATAACACAAGCTACCATTCACTCAGAAAATACAGACGTACGTCCGTGAGTGAGAGAAACGTGAGGTAGAGTGAGAGCAATTATTCATTCCTCTCATATCTCTGTCCACATGGAGGAAAGGATGGGTCGGGATATAGTCCAGAAGCTTCAAACATGACCGTGATAAGAGCATTCCAAGGACGCGGGTATGAATTCATCATTCCAATCTGTTGGGAGATGATTCAGTCCCTCCACAACTTGTTGGAGATAACTCAGCAGCCTAATGCTCTGAATATTTGCTGAAGATTTGAAGATTTCAAAACCCTACTTTGAACTGATGAACCATTCCGTTGTAATTTGTATTGTTCTGTCTCTGACGTTTCAGACTCAGTAGACACTCTTCATTTTGGTTCAAGCACTCAGTAGATTATCAGCCTCAGTACCAGAAGAAGAAGACTCAGTGATACTGGACTCAACAGGAGCAGTATATTGAAAGGAGTCAGTGGAACTGAACTCAGCAGGAGTAGTTCACTGAACTCAGAGTTGATCTTCAGTAGAGCTGACTCAGCAGGAGCATGCTACTGAATATATATCAGACTCAGCAACGGCTGTACAATCTTTTAACAGTCAGGATTTACTAAGTCAAATCAGCAGAGTCATACGAGGTATAGAGAAGTCAGCTTCAGATCTACCGTGAAGTCTGTTCTGTCTCACCTACTGATGAGTGGTTTTTATACCATCTCATCATGTTCTTTTTAAGCTTGTTTACATCGTTTTCTATTCATTTTTAGCTTTTGTTTTGTTTGGAATCGTATACTTTCGATGATTTTTGGTTTTGTAGGTTTCTCACGCGTTTTGAGCATATTTGGTGGTATTTAACACCAAAATGAAAGAAACCATGACCATTGATGCATTTTTGGTAAAGATGGAGTTGCTTGGATGAAGAATGGAGAGGATTTGAAGCCGGTTGTTGAAGAAATCGTGTTTAGGAGCTCACGTATCAAGGCACTTGGAAAATCATGTGGCCGGTGGATCTAAAGATCTTAGAATCCGATCTCCACCGTCCACATCGTAGTTCTGCGTGTTGGGAACATCTTGGCAAAATTTCGTGGCGATCCAACGGCTAACGAAGGAGATATCGCGTTTTTCCCAAAACGCGACAGTGCAGAAAAACTGTTCAGCCGGATTTGTTAAGGACCGCGGTCCGCATTTGTGCGGGACCGCGGTCCGAGGTGTTCTGACTCGAAAATCAGAAATTGGTGGAGTCAGACCGCGGTCCGCCTTTGCACTGGACCGCGGTCCGCGTCATAAACAGCCCAAAACCTGATTTTTCGGCCCGAAACCTATATAAACCCTTCCGGACTCCTTTCCTTCATGGGACACACCATATTTTCGACTTCTTCCAGCCCCCAAAGCAGAGAAACACCCAAGATATCCCTCCGTTGAAGATTCAAGACGAAGATTGAAGACCACAACCCGAGAACCAAGCGCGAGGATTAATCGGCTAGATTCTAGGTTGTATTATTCCTTCTCAGTTTTGTTTAGGGTTTTTGATACTTGAATTCTATGGATTATTTTTTCATCTTTTGTGATTATTTTCCTACGAATATGAGTGGCTAAATCCCCTTGTGTGGGGGTTTAGCAGGATCTATGTTTTTGATGAATTGATTCAAACCCAAGTTTTTCAATAAATGAATTGTTTTGTTTCTTAATTGTTGAGCCTTCTTTTGATTTCTCTATGATTCTTTAATGTGACTGGCCATCATCTTAGATAATTATAGAGAATATAGGTAATAGATAATACGGCGCATCATACCTGGTTATTTATTTAGACCTGCAATTAAGTGTCTAGATTGTCACCATTGGTTTGGGATAGTTTAGATGGTTCCTTAAATCCTTGAGCATGATACGATCCTTAGGTTCATGATATGATCACTTGATTGACCCTTAGGATTATAAGTTAGAGATCTCCCGCCATCATACGGAATCCCTAGAGCCTTAGTGGATGAACCAACAAAATAAATTCATAAATGCTAGCTAGAGAATGGGAATGAATCGATCATCTTAGGCATAGTGATTGCTAAACCTCCGCACTCTTCATCAAACTTGAAACCACACCCATCAATCCACTTTTCTTCGCTTTTACTAGTTTTCTTAGTTTCTTGTTATTTTAATTCCGTAGCTTTAGAATAAATCAAACCCAGTTTAGGACCAAGTAGATAGTGAAATAATTAGGATAATTAGAACCCAGCTGAGTCCTTGTGAGATCGACCTCGGGAGTTGCTAGATTAGGTACTATACCGATTCGTGCACTTGCGAGAATTTTAATTTTCTTTAGCATCGACCAATGACGAGCAGCCAGTTGTCAACTTTCTGATTAAAGCTGCAAGTCAACAACTTTCCAGAAATAGAGGGAAAGGACTCTGCCACCATCTTTGAAAGAGTCATTATTTACCCAAAAGAGAGAGACACAAGGATCTTCCTCTCCAATGGATCTATCCTTGTCTCTGCTCAATAAATAGAGGGATATAATTCAAATTGAAGCTCATATGACCAAAAACGAGAGACCAAGAACACACGAGCTTTCACGAGCAACTCGAAACGACCTAAGTCTTCCACAAGAAGTTCACAGAGCAATCTCCGGCGAAAGACGACATACCTGCTCATAGGGAACTGTTGGTCCCGAGAGCACGTTCAGGTGTAGAGGGGGGGTGAATACACCTGAACGTGCTCTCGGGACCAACAATTGGTATCAGAGCAGGAGTTCTATAAGACTCTTGTTATCTTGAAACTGGTCTACTTGAACGGATCCGGAAAAACGTTTTCGCTGCATATCATTCTACACTTATATCATTATTCATCATGACTGATATGTCAGGTATAAGGATGGTACCCATGTTCTCAGTAGAGAACTATGGTGTATGGCGGGTCAGAATGGAGGCTCATCTGACTTCCCTTCACGACAACATGACCGAAGTACTTGAGGAAAGACCTATCGTTCCTATGATAGATAGTGTCGTAACTCAGGATCAAACATCTGGAGGAGGAATGGCGATCGGAAAGAAGATTCCCAAGGACAGAAGTCTCTTCACCCCTGAGGAGAAGAAACTTCATACTTAGACCGAGTCGCCAGGAATGCCATACTAACCACCTTAAGTGATTCTTATCTAGGCAGGGTTCAGGAATGCAAGACAGCTAAGGAACTCTGGGATGCTCTAGCGCTACTGAGTTGGGGGACTCAGAAGATCAAAGCCAACAAACTTGCGCTGGAACTCCAAAAGCTGGAGAGTTTGTCTCTCATGCCCGGAGACACCATAGAAGATCTCAGCGTCAGATTCACGAATCTGATGAACTCTATCAACGGGCTGGGAAAGACATTCTCCAATCGAGAAATGAATCTCAAAATACTGAGGGCACTGCCAGACGGTCATTGGACTCCTTTTGCTACATTATTACGACATTCTGACTTAGATATTGTTACTCCCGACCATATCTTTTCGTAACTTCAAGCGAGGAATTCGAGTTTGACAGACCTCAACGAAAGCAGCGAGCTGAAGCTGACACCAAAATTGACCATGCCTTCAAAGCATCAGTCAGCACAGCATCTCCTGCGTCGAGTAAGACTGAACCTTCACTTAACTACATACAAGAAGGAAGTCTCGCTCAGAAGTACGCACTGCTTGCCGTAAAATATCAGAAGGAAAAGGAGCGGCGCAGAAAAGTGACTAAAGCCTATCGAGAATCGAAAGGTAAGTCTGAATACACGCCTAAATGCACTCCTGACTCGCATACTTCTGAATGCAGAAAGAGGGATGACTCAGCTCCATCAAAAGACAAATAAAGCAAAGAAGAAAGAGTCATTGCTCGCTACAACCGCAAGAAGCCGGGACACTATCGCATGATTGTCCTCGAGCTCGAGTAACGAACGAGCAAAGCACGAAAAGCAAGGAGAGAGAAATTCGCCAAGAAGAGACAAGCATACATAGCTGGTGAACTCTCGGACGACTCGAAGAAGTCAACTCCTTCATGGATTCATCCGATGATGAAGCGACTTTCATGGCCCTAGAGCTTGAAGTCAAGAAACTGCTGAAAAGTGTCTAATGGCAGGAGAAGAGGATGAGGTGCACAAAGACCCATGGTATGTGGACATCGGATGCTCACGACACATGACATATCAAAAGAGTGTGCTGAAGAATTATATCCCTGAAGAAGGACCCAGAATTGAGTTTGGAGACAATGTTAAAGGCTACACAAGAGGATTTGGAACACTCAAGCATTGAACCGCCAAAGTTCCAAGAGTATCATATGTTGAAGGACTTCAAAGACAACCTTCTCTCTGTTAGTCAATTTTGTGATAACTCGAATAGAGTGATATTTGATGCTGGTTTCTGTGATGTCATTGATAAATCCACAGGGAAAACAGTGTTATCAGGTTCGCGCAAGAAGAATATCTATGTGGTGGATCGGAACTCAACCGAACTCGAAGCTTGTTTGTTAGCGAAGAACGACAACCGAACGGGGGGTGGCTGTGGCACAGGAGACTCAGCCATCTCAACTTCAAGACGCTTAACAAACTAGCAAGAAACACTCTAGCAAGAGGACTGCCGAATGAAGTATTCAGCAGAGACACTCAGTGTGAAGCATGTCTGAAGGGAAAGCAAACAAGGAATCAAAATCCACCTGTTCCATCTCCTTCCATTGATGGAATCCTTCAGCTGCTACATATGGATTTGTTCGGTCCAGTCTCTCCAGTGACGATCAGAGGCAAGAAATATGTTTTAGTGGTCATCGATGACTACTCATGCTACACTTGGGTCATATTCATTGCCAACAAGTCTGATGTCAAAACAGAGTTACCAAGGCTTCTGAAAAGGCTCAGTGTCGAGAAGAACACCAAAATGATCAAAATCCGTTCTGACAGAGGAACTGAGTTCCTTAATTCTATGATGGAGGAGTTCTGTAAAGTAGAAGGAATAGAGCATGAGACATCGGCTGCTCGCACACCTCAGCAAAATGGAGTTGCTGAACGAAAGAACAGAACTCTCAAAGAAGCAGCTAGAACTCTACTCGCAGACTCAGGACTCCCAGCCAAATTCTGGGCAGAAGCCACTGATATTGCTTGTTACACTCAGAACCGTTCTCTACTGACAAAGCAACATAAGAGAACAACATATGAACTATGGAACAGCAGGAAACCTTCTCTATCCTATTTCCATATTTTTGGGTGCTCGTGCTTTATCCACAATAATGGGAAAGATCAGCTGAAAACTTTTGATAGCAAGTCAGATCAGGGAGTATTCTTAGGATACTCTCGGGTCAGCAAAGCTTTCAGAGTATTCAACTATCGAACCCTTTGCGTGGAGGAAAGCCCTCATGTTGTTTTTAATGAGTTTGCTACTGAATACAGGAGCAATAACTCTAATTCTGAATCTGAGGACATCAGTAAGCAGCTACAGGATCTAAGCCTAAAAGACAAAGTCGAAAAGATCCAGCTTTGTTGGGATGATGATTCAGATGAGGAAAATGAAGACAAGTCTACTGAATCTCAACCAACAGTAAATGTAGCTGAGCCGATTGATTCTCCCGAACGTAATCAATCCCGTGTAACTCAGGTCGATGAAGAAACCCTAGAGGTAACTGAGACCACTACTGAGAATAACAACTCAGGGGGAACATCTATTAGTGTTCCTGAGCTGAATGCCCCTGAACCTGGTGACTCAGTAGATCACACTCTCATTACTGAAATGCTTCAATCTCAGAATAGTACAACTGAAATGCCTAACTCGCCTACTATCTGTGTTGAACAAATTTCAGATGAAGAACTGAAACATCGTAGATCGTGGCTGGACGCTCATACTGCTGATCTGATTATTGGAGATCCCTCAGCAACAGTAAAGACAAGATCCAGATTCTGTCAAGGAGAAAGCGCCTTATATTCCTGCTTCTTGTCTACTGACGAACCTCGAACGATTGAGGATGCACTGAAAGATGCTGACTGGATCATAGCTATGCAGGAGGAGCTGAATCAGTTCACGAGAAACGACGTTTGGGAGCTTGTTGATAGACCTCGGCATCAACATGTTATTGGAACAAAATGGGTCTTCAAGAACAAGCGGGATGAAAACAACGTCATAGTAAGGAACAAAGCAAGACTCGTGGCAAAAGGCTACTGTCAAGCTGAGGGAATAGATTTCGATGAGACTTTCGCTCCAGTTGCAAGATTGGAGGCAATTAGCAGTCTGCGTTCCTGAACGGCGTACTGAAAGAAGAAGTCTACGTGGAACAACCACCCGGCTTTCAGCAGGGACATCAGGTTTATAGACTCAGAAAGGCTCTGTATGGGTTAAAACAAGCACCCAGGGCTTGGTACGATACCCTATCTGAGTTTCTTCTTCAGAAAGGTTTTCAGAAAGGCACAGTAGACCACACTCTATTCAGCATTCGACTGGAAAATGATCTACTACTTGTGCAGATCTATGTAGATGACATTATATTTGGATCTAAGAATGTCATCATGTGCCAACAATTTGAAAAGATGATGAAGGACAAATTCGAGATGTCAATGATGGGAGAAATGAACTACTTCCTCGGTTTCCAAGTCAAACAATCTGAAAAAGGGACGTTCATTAATCAAGGCAAATACACTCGAGACCTCATCAAAAGATTCAGTTGCACATCCGGCAAACCTATCAAGATCCCGATGAACACAAATATGAAAATTGATCTTGATAAGGAGGGAGTATCAGTAGACCAAATTGAATTTTGTGATATAATTGGTTCTTTATTATATTTAACAGCTACTCGTCCTGACATAACTTATGCTGTAGGTGTCTGTGCTCGATTTCAGGCGAATCCAAAGCAGAGTCACATGGACTTAGCAAAGAAGATTCTCCGCTATCTCAGAGGAACACCTGACATGGGTTTATGGTATCCAGCTGATGATAATATAGAACTAACTGGTTACTCTGATGCTGACTATGCAGGGTGTATAATTGACCGAAAGTCAACTTCAGGAACGTGTCAGTTCCTTAGCAGTAAGCTGATCTCATGGTTTTCAAAGAAACAGCACTCAGTAGCCACGTCAACTACTGAAGCTGAATACATGGCTGCCGGAAGTTGCTGTGCCCAAATCCTTTGGGCCGAGACAGCGAGCCTACGAGACTATGACGTCATTCAGAATGAAGTGCCAATCTTCTGCGACAGTACCAGTGCCATTGCAATCACTCAGAACCCTGTACTTCACACAAGATGCAAGCACGTGGACATCAGACATTACTTCATTCGTGACCATGTCTAAAAGAAGGATATCAGGATGGAAAAGATCCATACTGACCATCAAATGGCTGATATACTGACCAAGCCTCTAGCTGAATCCAGATTCAGATAACTTTCAGTAGAGCTAGGTCTGTTGGACCCTACTGACTCCAGTCAGTAAGAGGTTTTAGGAGAGGAGCATTCAGTAAGGGGGAATGTTCATTCTCAGTACTGAGTAAATTCAGTACGTAGAGACTCAGCAACCATCTACACGAGGTATCAGCTGACTACGATGTTCAGCTGACAGGTTTGCGTATCTCTACTCAGTAGTAACTAATAGAACTTTAATATGCATTTATTGGTCAGAATCAGCATCGAATTTAATATCTCAAGGATTGTCATTTAATATTAACGACTTACATTTAATGCACGACATTCCATGCATAAGTATGCTAAACTCTGCCACACATTTAATGCATGTCGTATCATAGTTACTACTTAAGCAAGTTACAACTGGCTTTTGACTTAGGCGGCTTTGTGATCATTACCTATTTAATCTTGACCGTTCATCTCATAAAGCAAGTTTAAACTCGGCCATTGATCGATAACTCTTCATCTGCACATAGATATATATTTTCGATCATATCTTAGAAACCGCCATTAGCATACTTTACTCCGAAAAATCTGAGATCTTCCTAGCAAACCCTACTTGCATATTTCTTAAACGCTCAGTTTTTCATTGGTATGATTATTAGATCTGTCACGATAACTTTTTTTTTCAAGCATCGGTATACTAACTGTTTTATCAAACTCGATACTGATAAATTCTTCTTGTGACAGATATAATGGCGAGTTCAAACGTCTCAATAACCGCTCCCTCAAACATGAAGGAGATTCTTGAAAAAGACCGTGTCTGGTGCGAACCAGTCATGGAGTTCGGTGCGTGTGATCTGGACTACATGGAAGAGATCTTCGACGCTCTTTGGGCATCTGGATTGGAGGGATTTCTCTCCAAGAAGCCGACGTTCTTCCTTCCCAGACAAGTTGCTGAGATCTACCTAAACTCCAACTCAGTAGATAGCGACATCATTGGGAGATTCACTGTCCATACAATCGGCGAAGCTGCTTTGCAGTTAAAGAAGCTCTGAGGATAAGCTTCAACCTACCGTCTGAAGGTGTCAGCACCGTTGGGTACAACGATGATATGGTGGATGACTACCTATCGATATTCTGCGGGAAGCCCACTGCGTTCAGAGCTGCCTTCCCTAAGAACGTAATGTTGCCTCAGTACCGCGCTCTAGCGTACATTGTTACGCAACTGCTGACGAGCCAAGCTGGCTCATTCGATCAAGTCTCGAGGCCCAATATACAGCTGATGATGGCAAATTATGACCAAGTCAAGATCAACTGGACTGAATTCTTTCTCCGTGAATTCATGATCCAGGCTGCGAAATTTGACAAAGCCTCCTACAGACTGAGCGTGAAAGGCAAGCTTCTGTATGGTCTGAAGCTGTCAGTAATGATTGAGGACTTCTGCGGAGATGACCAAATCACGTACATCGACAAGGTTTATTTTAACGTGAAGAAGGTCAGTTTCTAAAACAGGGCACCAACCCTTCAGCAGATAGGGACAGTGCCCTCAGCTCAGCAGATGACGCCTCAGAAGGCCACGGCAACTAAGAAGCGGTCTCCTCAAGGCAAAATTCCTAAGGCACCAGCGAAGCGACTGCGGAAATCTACTCCCGTCGTGCCTACTGAAACAGAGGAAGTCCCAGAGGCCACTGCTGAACAGACTCGACAGCCAATGCAGTTGGTTGATGAGTCAGAGTCCTCAGAAAAGACTCAGTTAGTGGAGAGGGCCGTCTCCACTGAACAGGCAGTAGAAGTGGACCAAGGGGTTCCAACTGAAGCAGTCCAGAGTGGTGACCTGGAAACCTGGACAACCCCCTTGACGTTCCACCACTCGGCGATGCGCGCCTGGCGAGAAACGACGTCTCCGATAGACATTGAAGATTCGGAGACGACGTCTAAACAGGAATATGTCGGAATGGAAGCTTCAGCTATCCTATCTCAAGCATTCCGGGAGATTACTGAGCATATACCGGAGATTTCTGGCCACCCCGATCTGGTGACTATTGCCAAACAAAGTGCGGACTCCATATGCTTCGAGGTTCCGGGAGTGGCCCAATCGCCTACGCCTCATTCTTCACTACACTGCGAGCAACTGCATGAAGACGAGCTGATCATAAGGCGGCGAGATAAGCTACTCACGGCCTGCCGACCTTGGCACTCGGAGGACCTAAGGGCGGCAATGCCGGCCCCGGCCGAATGACCGTCGCCAGGTCGGCCGGCTCAGCTCCTTCAGATGGGTCTAACCCTGATGGTCAGGACCCACCCCGTGATTCAGGCCCTGAGAAGCCTGATGAGGGAACTCACCAGGACAAGGATACCTCTACTCAAACTAAGCTTCCTCTCACAATCCTTGCTCCTGAGAAGTCGGCGGCTGGTACTTCTGAACAACTCTTGCTTAAATCTAAGTTCGAAGTAGCGCCCAGCCCCAAAGGCCGACGATCCAAGGCAATGGCGAAGGCTCTTAGAAGCCAAGGGACACAGAACCGTGCCCTTGCCAAAGCAGTCCACAAAGTGTGGAAAGAGACTGCCCAAGCCACTAGCGCAGAGATTCAGGGGCTGAGGACCTCAGTGACATCATGAGCGGGCCTGATATCTCCACCATTATATCTGAAGCGCTGGCTAAGCAGAGAACTGAATTCGAGGTTCAACTAAGACAGATTCAGGAAGGCCAGAATCAACTATTTGACAAATTCAAGGCCACCCAAAACTCTCATACTGAATCTGTCACAACCATATCCCATGCCCATGAGCTCAGACTCAACTCTATCCAGACGGCCTTGGAAGATAAGGTTGAGGCCAAGCTGAACGAGTTCAAGGCCGCAGCTGACCATTCTCACAAATTATACAAGGATGAACTGATTACTGAGAAGAATTAGCTGCACGAGGCGCTGACTAAAATCCACTCCATACTTAATGAGCTGTCAGCCTCGTACAAAAGCCTAAACACCAAGGTACTAGCTCCTACCCCGGTTGGAATTGCTGATGCCAAAAAGGGGGAAAAGAAGTCCCAGACAACTGTACCTAAGAAATTCCAGGAGGATAAATCTAAGGGGGAAGATAAATCTAAGGAGCAGATACTGAAGTCTTCGAAGAAGACACTGTCAGTAGAAGGAGCAAGCTCAGTTCAGACAACTGCTCCTACTGAACCGACTGGTGAGGCCCAGGGTGTCTCAGCTGGAATCTCAGCAGGGACTGGCCCAAGTGGCTCAGGATCCAGGGAACAAGCAACTCAGGCAACCCAAACTCCTCTAGACATAATCAAAGAGGTTGCTCAGTATGCCGAGGAAGAGGATTCTGAAGAGGAAGAGGTACCTCTCCCACCTCCAGTTGAAGGAAAAGGTAAGAAGATCTTAAAACTCTCCCACCTCCAGTTGAAGGAAAGTTGTTGACTTGCAGCTTTAGTAGGTATAAAACAGGTGTCTGCTTGTCATTCGTTGAGGTTTACAAAGCAGTTGAGACAGAACAAACTTCGAGGCATACTGAAGTTGACTTCTCTCTACCTCGTATTTGACTATGCTGATTGTCATTCAAAAGATCTGACATTTCAGAAGACTGTCTGGCCGTTGCTGAGTCTGATCTTTAATTCAGTAGCAAATATGCTGAGATGGCTTTACTGAAGATCAGCTCTGAGTACAAAGTGAACTACTCTGCCGAGTTCGGTTCTGCGACTCTATCGCATATCTTGCTCCTCGCCGAGTCCAGTATTTACTGAGTCTTCTACATCTGGTGCTGAGGCTGATAATCTACTGAACGCCTGAACCAGAGCAGAGTGTGTACTGAGTCAGAACCCTCAGAGACAAAAACAATTACAACGGAATGGTTCACCAATCAAGATAGGGTTTTGGGATCTTCAAATCTTCATAGATTCACTCAGAGCATAAGCTTACTGAGCGCTTATCAGTACGGAAGATAGAATCATTTCCCACTAAGTATTATACTGATGAGGATAGAATCATCACCCAACAATTTCCCCCTATTTGATGATGCCAAAACCTAACACCATCTATGCTAACTAACACTAAACTACTCAGAAACAGAGCTCTTTACAATTTTACAAGTCGGTTCAGCGGAGTTGTTCTTCAAGTTCTAGACTACTGAAGGGAGCAGAGCAGGGAGTCAGAATATTGAGACTAAGCATATCCCTGTCTTAACAATTTCCCTTTTATATTACAATAACTAGTCTATCAGAATCTCAGCAGCTACTGACAAAGAATATACACAGTGAGTGTGTGAGTCAGTAATCACTTCAGTGATTCTGAGTGTTAAGTATAAAACAGAACATGGCTTATATAGACAATAAGATATTGTCGAAGCCAAAAGAGATATATACTATATATAATGTGAGAAAGTTTAGTACATTACATCTCTTTCTAAGCTAGGAAAGTTAAAGAAGAATCTAAGATCTAGGAGCGCTTGTACTGCTCGATCCTATCCTTGAAATCATGCGATTGAGTCTCGGGAAGGGGCAGTCCATACATCCTGTAGGTAAACTTCCTTAGCTTTAGAAATTCAGCAAAGTCTGTTGGCTCGTCTTCTTCGAGAGATCTGGCTCTGGCAGCATCCTTTACTTCTTTTTCAATCACACCATAGTGAATAGAATCATCAAGTCTTCTCGGTGGTGGCAGAATTCTGGGTTCAACGACTCGGACTTCAATATTCTCTTTCACAACATTCTGCATGTAGACATACAAGTCAGGTTCAGTCCTCATCATCCATTCAACATAGGCATCAGGCTTTGCCTTGTCTGACCAGAATTTCCAGAAATAATTCCTCTTGATGAACTCTATCTTCAGTGACTCCCATCTCTTGAGTGTACTGAGCTGGCATCCACTCATCAGTCCTTGGCCATCTATGTATCTTCAGATCTGTTGGTTTCTTGAACTTCCTATATATGTATGGAATGTCATCTTTGGAAGGAACCCTCAGTCTGGCTTCTTGTTCAGTTCGGACTCTGAGTGCTTCTAAGTCTGCCATATGGATTCTCTCTCTGGCAGCTTCAATCTGTCTCGCCTCTTCTCCTCTGTACAGGTACCGATCCATCTGAGCAAAGATGGCTTCTATCTCAGCATCCTGTTCTTTTGGAGTTGTGTAGGAGGGCTTGCGAGGCGACTGATCTTCTGAGTCAGCAAGGGTACTTGATTTTTCTTTGGACGTACCCTGCTTCTCAGTGTCCTTCTGTTGTTGTTGCTGCTCCCTATCATCATCATCTTGAAGTGTTAGCTGTCTGAGAGGCAACCTAGTCGTTGTTGACTTCTTTCCGCCGCGAGCTGGGGCCTTTGTCTTTCCTTTTACAGTTTTCGCTTTAGGCTTGTTGGCTGCTTCAGCTTTTGCTATCTCCCTAGCCAACCTTTCATCGGCTGCTATCTGAGCCTCCTCCTCCTTACTGATATACCTCTTAGTTTTCTTGGAGGGAGGGGTGGGGAGTTTTAAGATCTTCTTACCTTTTCCTTCAACTGGAGGTGGGAGAGGTGCCTCTTCCTCTTTAGAATCCTCTTCCTCAGCATACTGAGTAACCTCTTTGATTATGTCTAGAGGAGTTTGGGTTGCCTGAGTTGCTTGTTCCCTGGATCCTGAGCCACTTGGGCCGATCCTGCTTGAGATTCCAGTCGAGACACCCCGGGCCTCACCGGTCGGTTCGATAGGAGCGGTTGTACCGAACCGAGCTTGCTCCTTCTACTGACCTTGTCTTCTTCGAAGACTTCAGTATCTGCTCCTTAGATTTATCTTCCCCCTTAGATTTATCCTCCTGGAATTTCTTAGGTACAGTTGTCTGGGACTTCTTAGATACGCGCTCAGTAGGCTTATGCTCTGAGTGAATCTATGAAGATTTGAAGATCCCAAAACCCTATCTTGATTGGTGAATCATTCCGTTGTAATTGTTTTTGTCTCTGAGGGTTCAGACTCAGTAGACACTCTGCTCTGGTTCAGGCGTTCAGTAGATTATTAGCCTCAGCACCAGATGTAGAAGACTCAGTAAATACTTGGACTCGGCGGGAGCAAGATATCGAATAGAGTCGATAAACCGAACTCAGCAGGAGTAGTTCACTGTACTCAGAGCTGATCTTCAGTAAAGCCATCTCAGCATATTTGCTACTGAATCAAAGATCAGACTCTGCAACGGCCAGACAGTCTTCTGAACTGTCAGATCTTTTGAATGACACTTAGCATAGTCAAATACGAGGTAGGGAGAAGTCAACTTCAGTATGCCTCGAAGTTTGTTCTGTCTCAACTGCTTTGTAAACCTCGACGAATGACAAGCAGACACCTGTCCTATAACTACTAAAGCTGCAAGTCAACAACTTTCCAGAAAAGGAGGGAAAGGACATTGTCACTCTACTTCAAAAGAGCCGTTAGCTACCAAATGAGAGAGAGTAAGGGATGATCGTCTCCAACGGATCTTTCGAAGACTCTTCTCTATAAATAGAGGGATCATTCGAAATTTGAAGCACACGAGAAAACACAAGAACACATAGCATTCAACGAGCAAATTAAAAAGCCTAAGTCTTCCGCAAGAACTCGAAGAATATTTCTCCGGCGAAAGACTACAATCTAGCTCTTAGGGAACCAAGCTGAACCGATATATAAGCCTCTAGTATCTAAACGACGTTACACGAACCCAAAGCTAAACTCAGCTGTTCGTCGTTCTAGAAGCTACAGTCTCGTTCCCTATCCCTCTAACCCTAAGCTCAACCGAATATATCCATAGCTTAGACGAAGGAGTTCATATTTGAACCTGATCCTTATTGTAAAAGGACTCCTTTATAGTTGGAAAGTTAGTCAAACGCTTCAGTTTGATACCTTTGTAAACTGAGACTTGCTCAGTATAAATTTCAAGACGCGGCTTTGTCCTATGTACAAGCTGACTGAGACTAACTCAGTATAATAAATAGCCTCTTGATCTTTCGGGACAGTGGACGTAGGATCCTGTGTATCATAACCACTTTAAAAATCTGTGTCTCTCGCTTGCTCTCTTATTTACTGTTGCATTGATTTTAACTGTTCATACTGAAAATTATCCTTTAAAATCATTCAACTAAGTTTCAGTGATCTTAACTGCTTATTCTTCCGAACCAAACCGTTTTTGATAAAACGTTTTCCACTCAACTGTTTTGGGCCTACACATTTCCGCACCACTGAACTCCAACTGAAGATACTGAATTCTGACTCAGTCAGTTAGCAGGTCTCAGTAGAGTTAGTATCTCTTTGCCTAGCACGATTCAGAATAGCTGTCTGGTCTGCGGAATTCATTCAGTACGACACAATCCTGAATAGGACTGTTCGTGTTTCAAGTTGAGAAATAGGTTTCAGGTGTATTCACCCCCCCCCCCTCTACACCTGAACGTGCTCTCAGGACCAACAGGAACCAAGCTGAACCCGAGTATAAAGCCTCTAGTATCCAAGCGACTGAATACGAACCCAAGTCCGAACTTAATTGTTCGTCGCTCTAGAAGCCACTTTCACATTCCCTATCCCTCTAACCTAAGCTCAGCAAATCTTATCCACAGCTTAGACGAAGGAGTTCATATCTGAACTGATCCTTATTGTAAATGACTCCATCATAGTTGGAGAGTTTGTCAAACGCTTTAGTTTGATCCTTTGTAAACTAAGACTTGCTCAGTATAAATCTCAAGACCATTGTTTGTCCAGCGTACAAACTGACTGAGACTGTCTCAGTATAATACATAGCTTCCTGATCTTTCGGGACAGTGGACGTAGGATTGTTGGATCCGAACCACTTTAAAAATTTCTTGTGTTCTGTCTTCTCTTTACTGTTGCATTGATTACTATGCATACTGAAAGTATTTCTAAAATCATTAAACTGATTTTCAGCAAAGCTTAATCGATCGCACTAACATACTAAAATTGTTTTATTAAAAGCGTTTTCTAAACTCAACTGAATTTGGGCCTACACATTTCCGCACTACTGAACTTCAGCTGAACGGTACTGAATTCTGACTCGAGTCAGCTAGCAGGCCTTAGTGAAGTCAGCCACTCTGCTACACGATCCAGAACAGCTTATTTGGTCTACTGAACTTGTTCAATACGACACTCTCCTGAAAAGGACTGTTCGTGTTTAAAGTTGAGAAATTGTTTTCAGGTGTATTCACCCCCCCCTCTACACCTGAACGTTTAATATCGGGACCAACACAATACTTTAGTTAGTTCAACCAATTGTGTGGTATTCTGTGATATACAGCAAACTACACAATCTAATTATTATACAAGATAAATGATCAAACATGTGCAAATATATTAAATCAGGTATGATAATAAAATAGTGGAAATGAAAATACATTATATACAAGCACACAAATTATTTCCAATGTACAAAATTTCCAACACTAATTTGGTCGGACCTTGTCATCGTGGCAGGAAGGCACGCAACTAGGGTTTTTGGAGCGACATAGTCGAAGAGAGAGACATATAGAGTTTCGTTTAGCAAAGAAATGCAAAGCGGGAATATTATGTCTCAAAAATGAACATAAAATATTGCCTAAAGTCTAATTTACCCTCCAATCCTAATGACATTGCCAATTTCTTTCCTATACGGATAGGGGACATAAATAATGAGACAACCGAAAATAGTCAATGGAATATAAATAATGTGATGAACAGACTATTTATTAATGCAGGGGTGTTGTAGCACCCCTTTGAGTATATTCATCTATAATCCAACCTATAATTTTCTAATAAAATATTCATTTTTCTCTCTTCTATATTACAACTCATAACCAATTTAATTTTTAGTTTCATCAATGACACCAACCCAACTTAAGTCATATTTTATTTTTTCTTTATCATTAACTAAGTATTAACTACAATGTTTTTTACTAAATCAAAATTTCTAAGAAAAATAGAATTTGGGTTTGTTTGTTAAAATTTGAAAGAAATAGAATTTTGGTATATTAATGAAAATACAACAATATAATATTCTATTTTAAAAAAAATAAGAATTTTGACATAACTTTTATTTATTTAAATGGATAATTATTTGTAAATATTATGAGTTTAAAGTTGTCATACAAAAATTTCAATAGATCAATAGAAACGTGCACACATCAATCCTCTCCATTAGCTTTAGAAAAGTAAAAGTAAAAAGGCATGACTTAAGGTTGTAGTTGTGGCCGATTTAGATAATGAAATTTCATTACTTCATATTTTGTTTTAAAAGTTCAAACTTTTGTCGTTTGTGCCATCAGTCAACTTTATATACTATATGGGAGGAATCCCATGAATAATTAATCCACTACAAGTGAGGAACTCGTAAACTACCCAAAGTCATTACAGCAACATGATACTGCTAAATCTTTCCGAAGTGAGAGAAGGAGGGAAGGCGCGCTACAACTAAGATAACAACCAGCTGAAAAACGTTAGCTAGCTAGGCTAGCGCGCAATGGCTTTCTCTGAGCCACTAGTGGCTTATGTAGTGGAAGAATTCCTCAGGGAAGTAGAAAAACACGAGCTCAATAACACTACTTTTTTATGTTCCACTTATGAGACGTCCGTGGTGCAGTTGCAATTCCGGTGTAGTATTGTGGTTCAAGCTCTTGGTTGTTCCATACGCCATACGGTCACAAATTCTGAAAACAGACTCCTTGCAGCATCAGCAGAGAGGTCCGAGAAGAACTTACGTTTCTCTTCTTTCAGCCATGTAGCAAACTCGTTGTTCTTGGCGAAGTAATCATCATCGCACAATTCTTTGAAATTCAGTTTCTGTCAACTCATGAAGAATTACACTTTATGAACAAACGAGCATAACCATAATATATAAAAAAAAAATATATCACTTTCAGAAATGGTAAACCTAATTACAGAACAAATGAGGCATACTCAACATAAGCCTAAAATGCCTCCAACCAGTGACATGAAAATGAGGATAAATATGTGGTGAACTTAATGAGATAACAGCATTTTTAGCCTCTGAACTAGTTCCATCATTTATACATCAACTCCCACTAAAACCAACAAGCCTACATGAGACTAGCAAGGGAACTTACTGAAACTTTATCAAGCTTGTGGCCTTTATGCTTGCGCTTGCTACTAGACTTCTTGTCTGAAGCAACACAAACCAACCAGCAACGCAATTTAGAAAAGAATAATTGTAGACATAACAGACACATACTTCCAACTAAACAACAAACACAAAACGTTTCGAGCCAAACTCGCGGCTGGAAAACACAGATTAGCCTAAATGAAATCAAATAAAGAGTGAAATCAACTAAAGAGTGAAAATTAGGATATGGAATTCCAACTTAAATTAGAACGAACATATACCTTTATGAGAACGTTCCTTGGATGAATCATGTGATTTATGCTTCTTACTGGACTTGTGTTCCTTGTCATCATCTTTACTTCTATGCCTCTTGCTTCTCGATTCATCTGCACAACAATCGACCGTTACAACAATTCTATGCCGCTAGCATATCCGGCAAAAGTAATGAATAAACAAGAACAGACCATCTCCATGTCGCGGAGAAGAGGAGGATCTTTTGAGCTTGTCATCTTCTTTTGATCTACCCATCGCTACACAAGACTGTCACTGATTTCTAGGGGTGTAAAGGTTCGGTTCGGTTCGGTTCGGTGTTTAGTACAATTTAAGGAACCGAACCGAACATATGAAAGTGGTTTGGTTCGGTTCGGTTTAAGGTGTACTTTACTTTTGGAATCGAACTGAACCGAACCGCTTAGAAATGGTTCGGTTCAGTTCATCGGTTTTACCTTTTTAAATCCTAAATAAATTTTTTTGAACTATAATATTCCATACATGCTTAACGTGAATGAAATCCAAGCACGACAACTCCAAAATATTAACAAAATATAAATATACTAAACATAACTACAAAAGTTAATCTCTAACTAGGGCTCCAAAATATTAACAAAATATAAATATACTTAACATAACTACAATAGTTAATCTCCAACTAGGGGAAACAAATTCATGACTCCACAATCCACATAGGCAGTAGCAAAATGAAAAAACTTCATGACTCCACGTAAACGGATGACTAAGAACTCCTAGAAAAAATTCCTACGGATGGAGGACTTGTTGTTCAACTTTAACGTTTTTGTAGAAAAAGTGAAAATAGTATTGAGAATGAATTGAGAAATGAGAAAGAAGATGAAAATGAGAATTGAGAAGACAGAAGAGTGGTGTAGTCAGGACTCAGTTGTGCGGCGTGCCCTACTGCCCTAGTGTAATAGTAGTATTAACATCTTTTTTTTAATTTTTTTAATTACATATTTACATATGTATCAATTACCTACTATACTCCTAGTAATCACATATTAGTATACTACCTAGTAAGTAGTAAGTAAGTAGTATGTAGTATTAACAAAAATCTTTATATTTCATTCGGTTCCATTGGTTCAGTTCGGTTTGAGCGGTTTCTAAACCTTTGGAACCGTGAACCGAACCGATTGTAAACGGTTTCGGAAAATATAAACCAAACTGAACCATGAAATCGAACCGAACCGCATTTTTCGGTTTGGTTTGGTTCGGTTCCGTCGGTTTCGCGGTTCGGACCGGAACCACTTACACCCCTACTGATTTCCCTCCCCAAACCTCAAATCTAACCTAATTACGTTCCACAATAACTTTTTAAAAAAATAATAAAAAATATATATAATATATAAATTGATTGTTTATGCTCAATTTCCAACAGTTTTGGGCCTTGGTTACAAACTGGGCCTGAGCTAAAACAAGTTGAGGCTAGCTGAGGCCCGAATTTATACTTGTTATTTAATAATACTAATAAACATGATAATAGCGTGCAAAAGAGGAATTCATTTTGTATTTCACAAAAGAACACGTAGCTTAATTTATATTTATAACGATTATAAAAGTATCAATCCATGGTAAATTTGAGTAAAGAAGAATCATTTCTATTCCAACTAACATCAAATTCATATTATTATTAATTTAAATCGACCTAACGGGAATCGAACACTAGATCAACTATAGATCAACCACTTACGCAGAAGTGGGAATATCAATTACACTAAATGTTGCCGGTAACTGACATCAAACTCATAAAATTTACCATCAGTTCATAAAATTTACCAAAATGCATTATTATGGATGACAAAAGGACCCGGACCCGTCGGACCCGCACACCCCGTACGAGTGCAGGGCGGTTCCTGTCACGGCCCCACCCCGCCACAAATTAGAAGTGTAAAAGTGTTGTGTATGAGATTCGAACCTACATCAATAATTTCTTTACAAACACTTATTATGATTGAGCTAATATTCACATTTGTCAATATTCTACATGTGTAGTTATATATAAGAATATGACATACTAAAATAAAAAATTAATACATCTAACAAAAAAATTAGCTTATAAAATGTAAATATTAATTTATTTTTTTAGATTTCAATATACTATATTCAAATTATAATTACAGGCATGTATTTTGAAAATGAAATTAACATTTTTATGTCCAAAATTTAAATTTAAAACTAATTTTTATTTCTAATTTTCTATTCTTTAATTGAAATGGATTATATGTATAAATACAATTATGATTAATGAACAATTACAATTGAATTTTTTTTATAACAAGTGAAAATACATCCAACGGAAAAATAGTTTATAGAATATAAATATTAACTTTCTAGATTTCCAGTATATTATATTCAAAATTGTAATCACCATATATTTCAAAAATGAAGTTACTATGTTACAAATTTACAGTATTTAGCATGAGTTTAATCTTTACATGTGATTGTAACTTCCCTAAAAAAATTAGTGATTTGTAAAATTAAAAATAACTTTCCCTAATTTTATTTAGTGGTATTATTCTCTTTTACCCAATTTCATATAAAAAATCAAATTTACCCAATCCTTATATCCCGCTCGAATCCCGCCCGAATCACATCTTGCTCGGCTCCCTTTGTAATTGAATCCCGCTCGACAGCGACATGATTTACTATCAAATCCCGCTCGGCGAGCGGGACTCTATCAGCGGGACTTCGTCTGATTTACTGTCAAATCCCGCTCGGTGTTTGTCGGCCAACAACTGTCGAATCCCGTTCGACGAGCGAGACTTCACGAGCGGGGCCGAGCGGGATTTGAGCAGATCTGGATTTTAATATCCATATCTGTCACTTTCTCTCATCATTCTCTCGTTCCCGCTCAAGACCGCCCGCGAATTCAATTTTGGAGCAGAATTCGATACGAAAACACGAGAATGGCCATCCAGGTTAGTCCCGTTCGAATGCTATAATTCAACTCGAATTTTATCCATTAATTTGGCGCGAATC
Source organism: Lavandula angustifolia (assembly GCA_028984105.1). Classification (NCBI taxonomy): domain Eukaryota; kingdom Viridiplantae; phylum Streptophyta; class Magnoliopsida; order Lamiales; family Lamiaceae; genus Lavandula; species Lavandula angustifolia. The sequence continues at coordinate 13,091,724 of CM054818.1, read as the reverse complement.
TTATGATTTTTTTAGCATGTTTTTTTTTTTAGAATTAGTCGAATTTGAGCATGAATATTGTTTAATTAGTTGAATTTTCTGAGAATTATTCGAATTTGAGCATGAATATTGTTTAATTAGTTGAATTTTCTGTGAACTATTCGAATTTGAGCATGAACTTTGTTTAATTAGATTTGTGATTTTCTAGTTTTCGATGGTAAAAATCGTGGTTTTGTTGTTTCAAAATTAAATGTGTGGACTGATTACCGTGTGAAATCTCGCTTGCCGAGCGGGATTTGAATTTTTTTTAATTGTTAAATTATTTCAGTGCAGCCCGTTTTTAAAAGAATTGATATGCTCGATGCGAATCCGAAGATAGATATAGAGTATAACCCGAAGATTTTTGATACTATTAAAAAAAATTAGGAGTTATCGGGGATGGTGAGGTAGGGGAGGAGTTTATGAATGGTGTTTTTGGAGGCTTTATGGATTGGAGGGTGGGTAGGAACGCTGCCAGAGCGCTTTATATGTTGATGTGTCATGAGATTCAAGGGGACAGAGATGATTCTATTATGTGGTTTTCCGTGTCCAGGATGACTATTCGATTTTCTTGTTTCAACTATGCCCTTATCACGGGCTTAAGGTTTGGATACTGCAATTTTGATCCACATGTTCAGCATGATCTCCATTCCTCGACTGTTTACACCATGTTAAATGGTTGTACACCAATAACGGGCAAAAAATTATTGACAAAGTTCGAGGGTGGAGATTTGGAGTTAGACGAGATAGGGTATTTGAAGGTGGCTAATGGTCTAGCCTTATTTTTCTTTGCCCTCGGATACAACGATACGAGAGCGGTAGACACGTGGATTTTGGTATTAGTGGACGATTTACGGGCATTTTACCAATTCCCGTGGGGCTCATACACTTATTGTGCTCTGAAGCACTGTTGTACTTTTGTTCCGAGAACGGCGGAACACACTTCCAAAAAATATCATTTCTATGGACCCATTTGGACACTCTAAGTGTGTATTATGATTTTTTTAATTTAATTACTTGAATTATAGATATATCTCATATACTAATCAATATTGAATTTCATGCATTGTTGATTTTGTCTTACGAGGCTATTCCAGATTTAGGAGCGATATCTGCAGAAAGGTTGTCTACAACTGGAATTCCTCGTTGGAAGAATTGGTTCTTCGGTGGAGGCCAACCGCGTAAGCTTAACAATTTCTGGCAGCGTTTGGTAAAAATATTTAATTTAGAGTTTATTCATAATTTTTTAATTTAATATTGTCTATATTATATATATTTATTTTAATTTAATTTTGTTTAATAATAATCTATTTAATGTAATTGCAGCATGTTGTCCTATATGGTGTCACACCATCCGATATAGAGACACAAACTCCGTATTGGCATAGTGTCATTGGAGACGATCGATTTCATGTGTCCTCCATTCCGGCTCAGAATCCGTGTTGGATATGAGTCAGTAGATGATACTCAGCTGTTCATGGTTAAAAGAAAATTGGGGGAAATCATAGTAGTACTATGGAATTGAAGATCCCAAAGCTGAGCTGATATCAGTAGTTCTGTGTGTCGTTAGGATTAGCTGATGTATAGGTTAGACTTGTTGTAATCGTTTTTATATTCTTGTCTAAGTCCTGTGCGGGGTAATTGTTGATCTGATCCTCTCTCGAACATACTTTTCAGAACCCCATGTCATCAGTGTAATCGCTTGCGTTCTTCAGTCATCAGCTGAATAAACCTCAGTAGAAGCCAATCCAGCAGCTGATAAGTCATCAGCATAAGAACTCATGCAAGCCCAGTACCTTCGCAGTCGCCAGCTGACATACTCAGAAGTTACATTCCTTGTCAGCCGACTCAGTCGAAGAAGACAGAGACTTTGCGGTTCATCGTATCCGACGTAAAGCGACCCGGCTACTTAAGTCTTTTCGAAAGTTCGGCGAGAAGATCATACGAGGTTGTTTGAAGGGTCAACTCGACATTCTCACCAACCACAAACCTCGACCAATGAGAAGCCGACAACGCCTTACCTGCTCCAAACAGTAAAGCTGCTCTCATGTACAGTAATTAACTGCCCTGCTGCAACAAGTTCGAATTAATGGCCGTTTTCTTTGGAAGCTTGTGACACGTGGCATCGTCGTCTCCAACGGACATATGCCATAGCTCACAGCTATAAATAGAGAAGATTTCGAAGCTCCACGAGCGCGAAGCACAAAATTAAAAAGGGAAATTGCTCAAGCTCTCAAACACTCTAGCAACTCAATCAGAATATCCAAATAAGAATCTGCACTTACTAGAATATTTTTGTGGTTCTTCTCTCTAGAGTCTTTAGATCCCTTTCTTCTCTACCTAAGCTCATTGTCAGATTTATAGCTTAGATTCGAAGGAGTTCATTTTTTTTGTGAACTGTTCTTATTGTAAGAACTCCTTCATTAGTTGGAGAACTGTCTTCACCCCTTTCGAACTTAGGTTTGAATTGTAAAGTCGCTAAGGACTATAACTTAGAAGGATCTGTCCTGTGCACAGTTTCCTTGTTGAGACTTGCTCAGACTAATAAACAAGTTATCCTGCTCTGTTCAGGACCGTGGACGTAGGATCTTGCGTATCCGAACCACGTTAAACTGCTTGTGTTCTTTACTGTTTTATTGCATACAAACCTTTGAAAATCATAAGTTTGCATAAAACGTATTTCTAAAATCGCTGAGCCAAAAGAATTTAATCTGCGAAAACACGTTTTCAAAAAGAGACAAACTCCGGGCCCCACACTTATCCGCACACTTATAGTCTCCGACTGAGTTTCGAAGTACTGACAAAAGTCAGTAGGAGAGCTCAGTAGCTGACTCACTCTTTCCCGTGATCGAAGGTATTTTTGGCACTGTTCATCAGTTGCAACCAACAGCTTCAGCTGACCTTCACCGAGAAAAAGAAACGGTACTCAGGTGTATTCACCCCCCCCCCCTACACCTGATATTTGTCTCCGGACCAACAATTGGTATCAGAGCACACGGTGTTCAACTGACCACCTGTTCTGAAATACTGGTCTTCTCGAACTGATCCTTGAAAATGTTTTCTCTGCATAAGCATCTCTTCTTTCATCCTTATACTCGTACACATAATGTCTGACATGTCAGGTATCAGGATGGTGCCGATGTTCTCAATAGAGAACCTCACGGTATGGCGTGTAAGAATGGAGGCACACCTTACGTCGTTGCACGACAGCATGACTGACGTACTGGAGACCGGACCCATCATTCCAATGATAGACAACGTCCAGTTCGCTGAAGTAGAAGGTGAAGGTGCTCGTATCGGTCCGAAGGTTCCCAAGGACAAATCTGCCTTCACACCTGAAGAGAAAAAGTTGCATAACCTCGACCGAGTCGCACGAAATGCTATACTGACAACACTCAGTGACTCGCACCTCGGGAGGGTGCAGGACTGCAAAACGGCGAAAGAACTTTGGGACGCCCAGGCATGCCGAGCCAAGGAACTCCTCGAGATTAAAGAAAACAAGCTTGAATTAGAGCTTCAAAAGTTCGAAGCCTTTGCGATGGAGCCCAAAGTGAAACCATTGACGAATTGAGCGTCGATTTACGAATCAAGTCAATGTGATAAACGGACTCGGAAAGGTGTTTCTCAAACAAAGAGATGAACACAAAGATCATAAGAGCGCTACCCCGACAGAAGTGGCTTCCTTTTGCTACTTATTTACGTCGCTCTGATCTTAATGCTCTAACTCCTGATGTTATATTTTCATAATTAAAGACGGAGGAATTCGAGCATAGTCTACCTCAGAAGTGTTCCAGTGCTCCAGCTAACACTCAAATCGATCATGCCTTCAAGGCAACGATCAAGAAACCGGAGGCAAAAAGATTTCTTCCGAAAGAAGGTGAGGCTGCTGCAGATACAAAGACATCCGAAATGTCCGAGTCCGACCGGCTCGCACTAATGGCTCTCAAATACCAAAGAGAGAAGGAGAGAGTCAGAAAGCTGAAGAAATATCACAGAGATTCTCCCCCTGGTAAGAAAGAATATTCAAAAAGGGAAGAATCTAACACTTCTACTGAATGCGGGAACACGAGCCTCGTTGCTAGTCCACCAAAAGCTTCACTGGAAAAAGCAGCGAAACATCTACGTGTTACAACCGCAAGAAGGAGGGACACTATCGATCGACTGTCCCGAACTCTCAGTGCTCAAAGAGCGAACGGCAAGCCGGAAGAGATAAATTCGCCCCGGAAGAGGCGGCCTACATAGCCGGAGAAATATCCGACAACTCAATTGAAGAGGATACATTCATGTACTCTTCCGAAGATGAAGCCGCATTCGTAGTCTGTTGAAGTCGGAGAGAAGGTTCTCGAGGAATCGGTGAACAAGATGTCGATGGCCGGAGAAGAGGCTGAGGTAAATTCTAAACTTAATATAACCTCCTCTTCACACAACACACACGACACTTGCTCGGTCTCGGATGACCCTTTGGACATAGTACAAGCATATGACGACCTGCTAGAGGAACAAATTCAGCTGAGCAAAGAGTTCAGCAGAACCATCCAGGAACTAGAACAGGTAAAGGCTGAGAATCAGAGACTTTCTGCTGATTGTCAGGTCTCTACTGAGTCAGTGGATCTAGTTGCGAGACTCAAGGAAGAGATCGAATCTCTTATGACTAAGTCTCAGCTGCAAGAGACTCAGATCTCAGTCCTGACCAAGGACAATTTGGAGAAAGAGACTGAAATAGCCCAACTCAGTCAAAAACTCTCAAACATACAGAAGAACTATGATTCTCTCAGGAGAAGTGATGAAGTCTGGAGAGGGCTGATGACTGAACAATACCTAGGAGCAAAGGAGAAACTCGAAAGCATGCTCAGAGCACAACGGCCAACCGTCGTGAAAGAAGGCCTTGGCTATACCCACGAAGCTTCTACCTCCAAAAGCTCAGGCAACACCGGGCCGATAGGTTTGTCGGAGGAAAGGTGCAAGGCTGCCGACACCACACCTCGGGCGAAGAACAAACGAAAGAAATCGCACCTCGGCCGAGCGAAGCAACAAACAATGACCAAAGGTTCCGGCCCCGGGACACCGAGATCAAACTTAGGGGGGGAACCAAGAAGGTCGGATGGGCGTAACGATACAAGGAGCCATCAGTATGAGTACCCGGCTCGGTACGGCTCGTACTACTATGAGCCCGTGGGTCGGGAGAAGCGCAAAGACTCGAGAAGAATAAAGCGCCCGAACCCAAAATCATCGGTAGAAAGTCGGTATCTCCAAGTCTCGTGGAGAAGAAAGCCGACAAGGTTCGGAAGAAGAAGTCTCGGGGCTTCTAAGGTTCCGAGACAGATTTGGGTTCCGAAATCACCCACTAACCAGTAAGGGACCCAACCGAACCAAAGGGTACCTAAAGATGCTTATGTTTTGCGGGTGCATAAGGACCCATGGATAGTGGACGGCGGCTGCTCAAGACACATGACATATCGAAGAGTCTGGCCGACCAACTATGTACAAGAAGATGGTCCCGCAGTGAGTTTGGAGACAACTCTAAAGGCTACACAAGGGGATACGGAACGCCGAACATTGGGACTACTTCGGTTCCAAGAGTAACATATGTTGAAGGACTTCAACATAATCTCCTTCTCGTCGATCCAATTATGTGATAATCTTAACAGAGTTATCTTTGACACCGGTTTTACGTGATGTTGTTGATAAATCTACGGGGAAAACAAGTGTTATCGGGATCGCGGAGGAAAAACATCTATGTTGCGGATCGGAAAACCGCGGAACACCGAGGCTTGCTTACTAGCACGGACTAAATCGGTGACAAGTCGGGATGGCTATGGCACAAGGAGACTCAGCCCCTGAACTTCAAGACCATGAACAAGCTAACCAAGAACTCCAAAGTCCGAGGACTTGCCCAACGAATCGTTCGTTAAAGACAGAAATTGTGAAGCATGTCTGAAGGGAAAACAAACAAAGAGTAGCAACCCACCTATTCCGTCACCTTCCACTAATGGAATCCTTCAGCTGTTGCACATAGACCTATTCGGGCCAGCCTCTCCAGTGACTATAAGAGGCAAGAAGTATGCGCTCGTCGTTATTAACGACTACTTAAGATATACTTGGGTCATCTTCATCGCCAATAAATCTGATGTTCAAACTGAGTTGCCCAATCTGCTGAAGAAGCTCAGTGTGGAAAAGGACATCAAGATTCAAAGAATTCGCTCGGACAGAGGAACAGAGTTTCTAAACTCAGTAGTTAAACACGAGACATCAGCTGCCCGCACCCCTCAGCAGAACGGACTTGCTGAACGAAAGAACAGAACACTCAAAGAAGCAGCAAGAACGCTCCTCGCAGATTCTGGACTACCCTCTAAGTTATGGGCTGATGCTACTGACACTTGCCCGTTACACTCGGGAATCGCTCACTACTCACTCAGCAACACATGAAGACACCATATGAACTATGGAAAGGGAGAATTCCTTCTATTTCTCATTTTCATATTTTTGGTCAGTCCTTGCTTTATCCACAATAACGGGAAAGATCGGTGAAGGTCTTTGATAGCAAATCTGATCAAGGAGTTTTCTTAGGATACTCTCGAGTCGATAAAGCCTTCGAGTCTTTAACTATCGGACTCTTTGTGTGGAGGAAAGCCCTCATGTTGTTTTTGATGAATTTGTTAACGAGAACGAGGAAGATACACGGTTAAATACGATGATGTCGGCAGAAAGCTACGGGATCTTGAACTTACCGATAAAGCCGAAAAGATCCGAAGCATTGTTGGGATGATGAGTCAGACAATGAACAAACTCAGACTCAACCAACAGTCGATGTAGCTGACCTAGTTGATTCTCCCGAACAGAATCAACAACATGTAACATCGGTCGATGAGGAAGCCCCAGTGGTAACTGAGACCTCTACTGAGAATATGAACTCGGGGGAACGATTAATGTTCCCGAGCTAAATGCCCCCGAACCCTGGAAACTCAGTAGATCCTAACCTTCTTACTGAAATATTGCAATCTCAGAACAGTACTACTGAAATGCCTAACACTCCCTACCGATTCTGCGAGAGTTGTATCGAAGAAGAAGCCGGACTCAGACGATCATGGCTAGATGCTCATTCTTCAGATCTTATCATTGGAGATCCATCAGCAATGATAAGAACAAGATCTAGATTTAATCAAGGCGAAAGCTCACTATTTTCCTGTTTCTTATCTACAGAAGAACCTCAGTCGATAGAGGACGCACTTAATGATGCTGACTGGATCATCGCCATGCAAGAAGAGCTGAACCAGTTCATTCGAAACGAAGTTTGGGAGCTTGTAGACAGACCTAAACATCAGCATGTCATTGGTACCAAGTGGGTCTTCAAAAACAAGCGAGATGAAAACAACATCATTATCAGAAATAAAGCACGACTAGTTGCAAAGGGATACAGTCAGGCAGAAGGAATTGACTTTGATGAAACATTCGCTCCAGTCGCTAGATTGGAAGCCATTCGTCTATTCCTAGCTTATGCAACACATCAAGGCTTCAAAGTCTATCAGATGGATGTAAAGTCAGCTTTTCTGAACGGCGTACTGAAGGAAGAAGTCTACGTGGAACAACCGCCCGCCTTTCAGCAGGGACATCAGGTGTACAGACTTAGGAAAGCTCTGTATGGGTTAAAACAAGCACCCAGGGCTTGGTATGATACCCTATCGACTTTCTACTTCATAAAGGTTTTCGAAGGGGACGATAGATCGCACCCTATTCAACATAAAGTCGGGAGATGACATCCTACTGGTGCAAATCTATGTGGACGACATCATTTTCGGCTGCGAAACGAGATCATATGTCGGCCAGTTCGAGAAGATGATGAATGAGAAATTCGAGATGTCCATGATGGGAGAGATGAATTATTTTCTTGGATTTCAAGTGAAGCAATCACACGAAGGAATCTTCATCAATCAAGCCAAATACACTCGAGACCTTCTCAAAAGATTCGGTACGCAACTCCAAGCAAGCCGGTTAAAATCCCCATGAATACGAATTTTAAAATCGATCTAGACAAAGAGGGAGCTCCCGTTAACTCTACCGATTATAGAGCCATTATTGGTTCTTTATTATATTTAACGACTAGCCACCCCGACATAACTTATCTTTGTAGGTGTATGCGCAAGATTTCAAGCGGATCCCAAGCGAAGTCATCTCGACTCGGCTAAAAAGATTCTGCGCTATCCGAGAGGAACACCCGATCTTTGGGTTATGGTATCCTGCTGATGATAATCTAATACTGACAGATTATTCTGATGCTGATTATGCAGGATGCAGGATAGATCGTAAGTCAACTTCCGAATGTGTCAGTTCCTAGGCAGCAAGCTGATATTTTGGTTCTCAAAGAAACGAGCACTCGGTAGCAACGTCCACTCACCGAAGCCGAGTACATGGCTGCTTGGAAGTTCTTGTGCCCGGATCCTTTGGCTTCGACAACAACCGAGAGATTATGGTATCATTCGGGAATGAAGTGCCCATCTACTGTGACTCCACAAGTGCTATTGCCATAACTCAGAACCCAGTTCTGCATACGAGATGCAAGCACGTGGATATCCGACATCACTTCATCAAAGACCATGTCGAGAAGAAGGATATCGAAATGGAGAAGATCCATACTTGACAAACAAAGGGCGTACATACCGACCAAACCACTAGCCGAGAACAGATTCGAGATAATTATCGGTTGAGCTAGGTCTCTTGGATCCTACCGAAATGCATCGGTAGAAGAAAACTACCGATAGCGATCCGTGGAGACAATTGGAAATATTTAGTATCGGTAGATGGAACCCAGATGCGACAAGTCGGTAGATTCCGTGCGGTGATTCGGTGGGAAGAATCATACTGCATACGCCAGAGGGGGGAACGTGCTTATCGAGTACATCAATCATCCTCCTGCGATATAACGGTAACCAGCTGATCGAAAGTTCAGCTGAAGAGGTTTGCGTAGTATCATATACTTAATTTCTTTTCAGAAGCATGTCCGCATTTATTATATCAGCCGCACGCAGTCAGCAGTTAATGTGCATTTATTTCCCGCCATTAATTAGTTTTAGGAAAGGTCAGAAGGAAACCTTTTCATTCGCATAAACTGAGTAATTAATGTTGTCTGTCGCGCATTTAATGCATGTCTTCTCACTTACCTTTATTACGTAAGTTTATGTTAGAGGCGGCTTTTGTAATCATTCCTTTTATAACATTCAAATCTCAGCCGCCCATAAGTTTTGAAAGATTAAAATTAGAACGTAGGATCAGAACTTATAATCAGACGATATATAAAACCTTTCATCTTCTATCCCTTCCTCACTTCTCGCCATTTTTCAACTTAAGAGCTATTTTCAAGCATTCAGTTTCTTTCTCAAAAACCATCCTAACTGTCTCGCTTTTGCATCCCTCAAGCTCTTTAGTACTCGGTAATGTATTGAAACCTGTTGAATACTTACTAACTTACTCTATGTTCAAGTGCTAACAAGTTATTTTGCAGATTTCAATGGCGACATCTCAAGTTCCTGAGAATATAGAGGAGATAATGGCATCCGGGATTCAGTTTGAACCAACTATGGCCTTCCGACAAGTTGATATCGCCTTCTTGGAACCCGTGTTCGATGCTCTGGAGCGTTCTGGTCTTCAGGAGCTGGTGACGAAGCACCCGAGATCTTATCTACCAAGGTAAGTGGTAGAAGTTTATTACAACTGGAGGTCTCTCGCGTCTGGAGGCGAGGAATCTTCCTTCGTCTATTTGAAGGAAGTAGATCAGAACTCTTAGGATACTGCTCAGAGAGTCTTCAACGTCAGGGACATTCTGGTGCTATCGTTTGATCTTCCAGACTACGGTATTTCTCCTATCGGTTACAAGGAGAAGGAGATAAACGCATATGTTCGTAAGTTCTGCGGACGCTCTGACATATCATTCAAGTCGGCTCTGCAAAAGAATCTTACGCTTCCCAATACGAGAGGACTAGCCTACATAGTCTCTCATATCTCGACGAGCTCACCGGATCATATGATCAATTATCCAAGCCAAGGATTCAGCTGATGATGGCGATAGATGATGGAATTGAAGTGAACTGGGCTGACTACTATGTCTCGGAGATGAAGGCCCAAGCCCAGAAGTTCACTACCCTACCCACTGGAGAGAGGAAGTTAGCCTGTGTAGGGAAGTTACTCTATGGGACTAAGATGTCAGTCCTCATAGAAAACTCTGTTCAGAGGCACTCGTCGTTTGTTGATTCTAAGTTCTTCGATGTAAAACTAATTAAGTTCAAGACTAAAGCAGCGACTGAAAAGTCTATCGGTAAGGGGCCACCTGAGCCGAAGAGAGCAGCATCCGCTCTGCCCCAACATACCGAAGTGCCTAAGAAGAGGCGACTGACCAAGACCAGACCAGCTGAGGTCTCAGCTGCTCAGCCCCTCTCGGTTATTGAACCCACCCCTCCTACTCAAGAAGAGCAGTTTTTAGATTCTGACACTGGCATTGAGGGTGCGACTCTCAAAGATAAAGTCCAGATAATTAGCTCTGAGGAGACACAGTCGGACGTCAGGGAACCGATTGAGGAGACTGCGACTGAGTGGACAACTATTCACACCACTCGTCTCCGTGCCACATCTGAAATATACGATCATATTCATGAGATCGCTGGGCACTCAGACTTAGTCGACAAGCCATCAGGGCTAGGGTTCAAAAGCTTCTAAAGTTTCTGAGTTGGGATATTCTAGAAGACATAATTAAAACCCACTCAGTCATCCACTTGCTCGATGAGGAGCAGAAGCTACAAGAAGTAATAGGGTACGGAGAACCAGCTGACTTAGCTACTCTTAACGATCTCAGAGCCGCAATGCTTTACCTTCTAAGCTTGCGAGAGTCAGTTCCTGGTAACACCCCTCCGCCCCCATCTCCTCCTGCTGATAAGAAAGACGATGATAAAGATGATGATAACAATCAGAGGAAGGATCAGATACCCAAGGATACAGAGCTGGGAGGCTCTGCTGAGGGTTCAACTTCCCGTGAGAAGAGCAAATCACCACTTCCTGATACATCAGGTGATGCTCAAGGTGCTCCTAAGTACAGTAGGGAGCAGGCTCCTCACGTTTCCTACGAGCGGAGGCTCGAACCGGCTCATACCGATACAACCTATCGGTTCCGTGTCCTCGAAGTCCATAAATAAAGCCATTCGACGCCAAGGAGAGAAAAACCGACTTTTGGCTAAGGACGTCCATCTGAAGTGGAAAAAGTATACTAAGGCTCAGACACAGAGCTTAGACAAAATAGCTGCTGGCATCTCAAAAATTCCAGTACCTACTCCTCAACCCAACCTTCAGGAGATTATTGAGGCAGCCTTAGCAGCTCAGAAAGTTGATCTAGAAGCTCATAGTCAGCAGTTGCTCCAGAATCAGCAGAAGATATTTTCAGAGCAGCTGACTCAAGCTCTTGCAACTATTAAGCTCGAAATCGACGAAAGGAATAAGATTGCCACCTCTAGCCTTCAAAAATCTATTACCCAATAGGCAGAGGCGCTGAAACTTATTCAGAAAGAAATGACAGAATCGCAGGATCAGGCTCTGCTGAAACTCCGTCTAGAGTCAGCTGCACAACTTAAAACATCAAGAGCTGATCAGGAAAAAGACTGGGAATTATATTGCGATCTCGTCAAGGACTTCGAATCCACAACAACTCAGATTAAGGATTCAGTCCACACTGTGGAAAGAGACATTCAAGCCATCCGCACCCAACTCTCTAAGGCAGATGATGCCAAAAAGGGGGAAGATATTATGAAAGATGAACCTGATACGGATATGGCTGATGTCCAAATAGTAGAGGGTGGTCAGGAGGAAGGACCCTCTAATGCTCAGACTCAGGGGGAAGGTATTCAGGCAGAACAACCCTCGACTGCTAATGCTCAAGATACTTCGGGGGGTTCCCGCTACTTGAATTTCCTCTCAGAACCTACCCCCATCTCATCTTCTGCTGCCCACATAGAAGATGTTGCTCACTTCATTGAACAAGAGTCTGAAGGAGAACAGGCTCCTCTGCAGAGGCCGGGGAAGGAGACTGCTACTGCTATTACTCCTCCTTCCTCCCCGGTCCGAAAATTCAAATCTAAAGCGGAACAAGAAGCTTTTGACCTCCGAGTAGCCCAACAACTACAAGACAAGCTGGATCATGAGCGACAGATGGAAGAAGCTCAACTTGCTAAAAAGCCTAAGGGCAAAGTTGTTAAGGGCAGAGGTAAGAAGAAGCAAGAGTCTGTGGTTGAAGAAAAGAAGAAGGCTCAGGAGGAGTTCACAGAAACTCTTTCTACTACAGGTCAAGCTACTGCTCAGAGTCACTATCAGACTCATCTTACACCTGAGCAAGAAGCTGAAGATAGAGCCACGTGGGAAGCCACGCTGCAAGGCCTGAATCTCAGGAAAGGAGACTGTAGGGCAGCGGCTCTTCGAGAAAAGAAGAGAATGGCTGATATGGCTAAGATGATGAGCCTATCTCAAAAACCAGCAGCTGATCCCAGAAAACAAATCCCACGAGGATCAAGGAAAAGAGCGCCTCATGTCAAAAAGGACCCTGTGCTTCATGTTGATAAATGGCTTCCTGCTCTGGTAAATGATCAATGGGAAGAGCTCAAAGAGGAATTTATCAAAGGCTACTACGTATGGAAATTCTATCCAAGTGAGATGACTATCGAACAAGCCTTTGACGAGTTTTTGTTCAATTATAACTTTGAGCTGAGGGAACAACTTTTGGAGATTATGAAGAGATAGAACATTCCTTTCAGAGCTCCGGCTTTCAGGCGCATCCTACCTCCTAGAACTGCGCGCGGAATTATGTGTACAAAGGAAATAGAGGATGAGGTCAGAACTGCAGCTTATCGCTTTGACCTAAGTGTCGACTTAGCTGAAGACGATGAGGATGTCCAGACACTGAGGAAGAGAATCTACCTATACTATGGTGCCGCAACCCCCGTCGACGCATTCTGCGATTTCAAGAAGCGCATTCAAGGCTTCAGGCGTCAGTAGTGTTTCCTCTTCTCTACTCTTGTGTAATAGTGATAGGAACCTGTAATTTCTTGATCATATATGCTATCGTTCCTATCGCTTGATAGACAATTACTCATTGTCTTACAGCATTTTGCTTTGTGTTTTTCACAACTGATCACTAAGTGATCTGACACACACTCACAATCAGTTTCTCTGATTTTGCCTATCTCTCACCTGCTGTTTTTAAAAAAAAATCATCATATCAGTTTATTTTCCTCAGAAGAATTAAGGGGGAAAGTGTTGTCAGTAGGTTAGCATATCTCATAAGATGTTTAGAGTTTAGAAGTAGAGGTTTTGGCATCATCAATTAGGGGGAAATTGTTGGATATGAGTCAGTAGATGATACTCAGCTGTTCATGGTTAAAAGAAAATTAGGGGAAATCATAGTAGTACTATGGAATTGAAGATCCCAAAACCGAGCTGATATCAGTAGTTCTGTGTGTCGTTAGGATTAGCTGATGTATAGGTTAGACTTGTTGTAATTGTTTTTATATTCTTGTCTAAGTCCTGTGCGGGGTAATTGTTGATCTGATCTTCTGTCGAAGATACTTTTTAGAACCCCATGTCATCAGTGTAATCGCTTGCGTTCTTCAGTCATCAGCTGAATAAACCTCAGTAGAAGCCAATCCAGCAGCTGATAAGTCATCAGCATAAGAACTCATGCAAGCCCAGTACCTTCGCAGTCGCCAGCTGACATACTCAGAAGTTACATTCCTTGTCAGCCGACTCAGTCGAAGAAGACAGAGACTTTGCAGTCTACTGTATCCGACAGAAAGCGACCCAGCTACTTAAGTCTTTTCGAAAGTTCAGCAAAAAAATCATAGAGGGTTGTTTGACGGTCCACTCTGACATTCTCACCAACCACAAACCTCGACCAATGAGAAGCCGACAACGCCTTACCCGCTCCAAACAAGTAAAGTTTGCTCTCATGTACGATAATTAACGCCTGCCGTGCAACAAGTTTGAATTAATGGCCGTTTTCTTTGGAAGCTTGTGACACGTGGCATCGTCGTCTCCAACGGACATATGCCATAGCTCACAGCTATATATAGAGAAGATTTCGAAGCTCCACGAGCGCGAAGCACAAAATTAAAAAGGGAAATTGCTCAAGCTCTCAAACACTCTAGCAACTCAATCGAATATCCAAATGAAGAATCTGCACTTACTAGAATATTTTTGTGGTTCTTCTCTCTAGAGTCTTTAGATCCCTTTCTTCTCTACCTAAGCTCATTGTCAGATTTATAGCTTAGATTCGAAGGAGTTCATTTTTTTGTGAACTGTTCTTATTGTAAGAACTCCTTCATTAGTTGGAGAACTGTCTTCACCCCTTTCGAACTTAGGTTTGAATTGTAAAGTCTCTAAGGACTATAACTTAGAAGGATCCGTCCCGTGCACGAGTTTCCTTCTTTGAGACTTGCTCGAGACTAATCAACAAGTTATCTGCTCTTCGGGGCCGTGGACGTAGGATCTTGCGTATCCGAACCACGTTAAGCGCTTGTGTTCTTTACTGTTTTATTGCATACAAACCTTTGAAAATCATAAGTTTGCATAAAACGTATATCTAAAATCGCTCAGCCAAAAGAATTTAATCTGCGAAAACACGTTTTCAAAAAGAGACAAACTCCGGGCCCCACACTTATCCGCACACTTATAGTCTCTAACTGAGTTTCGAAGTACTGACAAAAGTCAGTAGGAGAGCTCAGTAGCTGACTCACTCTGTCCCGTGATCGAAGGTATTTTTGGCACTGTTCATCAGTTGCAACCAACAGCTTCAGCTGACCTTCATCGAGAAAAAGAAATGGTACTCAGGTGTATTCACCCCCCCTCTACACCTGATATTTGTCTCCGGACCAACAATCCGTTACAGCCCACGATCATAGGGGACCATGGTGAACGAGAGCTATACCGATTCGGACACCAGACACAACGTCCATCCAGTTCTAGAAGAACTGGACACAAGCAACGTCTTTTCACTGAATGTGGTAAGCGGGTCCGAACAGAGGAGGGACCGAGGGAGCCCGGTCACCAACAGTTGTTGACCGTCGAAGACGTTCGGGTAGTTGTGGGGACGAACACCGGACCTTACGGCAGGAAATAGTTCATGACGTGAAAAACCTATTACGGTCCGTGTTTAGTCAATCTAGCAGCCGAGGCTTGGTTTCTACGTCCTCTCATGCGGGCGGTAGCCGTTCGAATCGTACATCGTACGGGCTTGTGAGGAGTGAATCAGTGTCGATGGGGTACCGTCGTGAGCGGGATGTTCGTGAGGAAATGGGGGATAACTCTCACCGGGTTGAGGATAGAGCAGACTCACTGTACCGGCCCAAGATTATGGAGATGGGGGATAACTCCCCCCGGGTTGAGGATAGAGCCGCCTCGGTGTACCGGCCCGAGGTTATGGAGGTAGACGACGAGTCTGATAATAAAGAGGAGCAGCTAGTCATTCCACCGATGAAGGGTCGACACAGCGTCTATGAGCGTGGTTGTTATGCTCCGGAGTCAGTCCGTAGCTTGTTTGACTATTATGACCCTATTTACGGATATTGTCCGCCTAGTCAGAGCTGGTCATACGGTGCACAACCTATGCACCCACTTCCTTTCGACGGTGGCAATTGGCATCAGTATTATGCTCCCGATCATTAGCAGCCTTCAGCACGCCGCATAGAGGTCGGTGCATCATCTGCTAATCCGGTACGGGTCGAGCCCACCCTGTCGTCTGACCACAATTGGCTCGATACATTTTTCGTTGATTCAGTTTATCAGGTACCGTAAAATTTATATATTTAATTTTTTTTTTCTAATTATAATTGTTTTAATAATTTATTCATTTATTTTAGGCATTGATGGCTCCACGTGCTAACCCGTGGGGAGCCCTAATGATGATCGATTCCATAGTTGTTGAAAACTATCGGCAGCACCGGGCGTCTAGGCTATGTTGTTTCACGTATGCTGTGAATTGTGCTGTCCCCTAGACACTTTTCGACGAGATCGAGGATCCTTGCAAGGAGTTGGAGTAGCGAAACATGGATCTATACATGGCAGCTTTAAGGAGGATGAAGTGTCTCAGGGGTATCGATGTGATGGCTACGCCCCACTATCATCAGACCGTGATAGTCGATTCGGCATTCTTTGTAAGCAATCTTAAACATTTTTCATTTACTAATAATCATTGATTCTTTTTCCATTTATTTAACAGAACGTGCTCTTCGCAGAATGGAAGAAATGCGTTCCTGAGTGGGATAGTGACATGCACGACGTGGACTTCAATTATCGGTATTTCTAGAGGCTGAACGAAAGCCTCATGGAGTACAGAGTCGGTGCAAACTTGAGTGCCGATGCGCAAAAGTGGTATAATGCCAAATACGTAAGTATTAATCTTAATTTTGCTCAGTGGTTTATTTATATATTAAAAATTATTCATATGAAGTATTTTTATTATTTTTGAAGTTGTTATTGTCATGTCTTTGCTTCGATCACTGGGTCACTGTTCGGATCGACCTTTGTCATTGGAGGATTGAGGTGTATGATTCTCTTGATCACAAAAGCGATGATTATACCCAAAGGCGTAGGATCAGGCAGTTGAGACCTCTAGTGAAGCTGATAGGTCCTTATCTGCTGTACGGCTTGTACTGGATCCATAATGAATTCGGGTATCAGGATCCCCATGATCGGTCGCCCACTGTGCAGATTATGCCTCGTGAGCAACAATTGGTTCAGCACGACTCGACGAGTTGTGGACCTCTGGCGTGCATGATAGTGGAGCAATTCATTGCCACTTACCCGACAGTCGAGTGGGGCAGCAACCCCGACAATGTAGTCATTTATCGTCAATTGATGGCTCAAAGGATCTTCGAGATGTGCTACACAAGGCCGGTTTTATGATGATTTCGTTATTTGTATTTAATTGACATACTTTATTTAGATTTATGCCTTTTCAGTTTGTTTTAAGGTATTTCGAGTTTCTGTTTTACGGTATTTCGACTAATGACATAATTCATAGATTACTTTCACTATTAAAAATTAAGAGCAATTACGTCATATTAAAATGCTTCCGACTCCAATGAGTCCGGCACATCCATTCCCGGACACTTCCGCCTCGTATGACCAACCACACCACATATGCTGCATTTTTTTGTCTGTGTGTTCTGCCACCAGATGTACTTGCTTTGGCACCTGAGGGTCATCTACTATTCTTCGGTCTCCCTGCCTATCGTGTAATTAATGGTGGCAACATAATCATTGAGGCCACATCTAACGGGACCCGCCAATTACGCATGGGGGGTACCTGATACAGTGTTCCGGCATATATCATCTTTCAATTCTCTGTCTTGTATGTGTCCGACACGAAGTCTAGTAGATGTATTCCAGCAGCCATATAGACAAAAAACTTGTTAATACACATGAATGGAACAACTTATAAATGAAAAAACTATTATACCTGATAGCAACACAAGCATGCGAACACGTGATCTCATCGAGTTGCCACTCACGACATTCATAAGCGCTTCTACTGATTTGAACTCTCCATTGATACGTTCTATCGTGAACCTTGAATTTGTCTCTGTTCATGGACACAACAGTGAAGTTCCTCTGACGGGACTAGCTTTAGCTCTACAGCAATTGTGAGCGCATTATCTCGCGTCATGGTTTTTGCTCGACGTTGCTCACACCACTGTTCCACCATGCAACCTATTGCCTCGATCATTAGAATATATCGGTAGACGTCGTGCTGTGAAGAGCCTTGAGTTGATGGATTCAGCTATGTTTGAGGTCAGCTGACTGTACCGGCGAACGGGAGACTTCGATCTAGCCAACTTTTTGAAGGAAAATATTATGGAAGAATCGATTACCTTCCTCGTACATATGTTGTTGCAGCTCTGATTGTTCCTCGTGTGTCAGATCTTCTGATCTGTGTCCCGGCCATTTTCTCCCTCTGGGTGGTCAGAGAACTGAAAAAAATAAGATTACAGTCTCTCTCAAAAACGTCGTACGTTAATGTGTAATTGTGTGTGTATCTGTTTATGAACATAATACTAATATATATATATATATATATATATATATATATGCTTCAAAAGCCAATATAATATTAATATTTGTAGCCCATTAATTTAATTATATCCCTAATGGGCTTCTACACAATTAGTCCATAATATAATTAATTAATCTATTGGGCTACTAACATTTATCAATTAATTGGCTCAGCCAATTAATTCCAGATAAATAACATTATTAAATAATGTAAAAATATATTAATCTATTAATAATGATTTTCTGAGAGACAATAAATAACAAGATAACTAATTGGGCCAGATCAGGGATCTAATAAGAGAAATAAAGCAGGGCCTCAAATTAATTAATTATCTATGCTCAGCCCATAGCAAAATTAATTAATAAACACATATTCATTCCACTAGAGAATCCGTGCTGACATACCCCTTTATCCCAAATTGAGCAAGGACTTGTATTTTAGACTTAATCTATCTCCGTATTTAAGATAGAAATATCCCTTAATTAATTAAGCTCACTGAGAGCTTAAATTAGTTAACATCTTATTATATTCCTGAGTAGTACCACTCGACCTTATTAACACACCTAAACTTAATCAACCGATCGGGTTCAGTGTGCTAATCCTTACGAGTTCCTCAGGGGATATTATAAACCCATTTTACTAGGATACGATTGCAAGATACAGACAACCAGCTTGAGCCACAAATAACTACTAACACCCAAGATACGTAGATTCGGTCGCGATAACGTTCACCATAGTAGGTCAAAGTGATAGATAGTCAAATGCGCTCAACTGAAGTCTTACCAAGCTTAAGACCATCTAAGTCACCGAGATCTTGGTTCTCCACTAAGGTCAATTTGGAGAACACATCTCAGTGTGATCCATCAATAGACCACCTTAAGTGTACCAATAAAGACAAGCAGCTAAGACAAGCCACTTCTTATCTAAACTGCAGCTTAAACCGACAACTTATCCTTAAGTTGTCTCAGTTGTGATAATTGTTTATATCTTGTCAATTCAACCAATTTGTGTAGTCTTCTGTGATACCTGACACACTACACAAATCTAACTTTTATACAAGATAAAGGATAACATGTGCAAATATATATATTTATCAGATAGGAGAATAAAATAGTGGTAGGGAGAAAACACATTGTATACAAGCATAAAGTGTGGTAGAGATCACACTTGTAAGCCACTCAGGTGGACGTTTACTCGTGTACCCCTAGACCAAGTTATATACCTAGCTCTTTAATTCCAATCCACGCCTAGGTTCTTAAGACGAATGGAATTAATAATCCGATATCTCTGGACCATGTCACTATTAATATTAAAACGTGGGAAGGGACTTCTCAAGAAGTTGTACCCGCGGTGACATCTAAGCTTTGACCATTAATTTGACGGAATTAACATCAAATTCTCGAAATTGGCATACTTACCCGAATCATACCGCATTCAATTTGATTTAATTTGCCGTCTTATTTAATTATTATCTGCTAGAGTACTCGTGTTTACTAGGCACGTAAGCCACTCCGGTGGACGTTTACGGCTTCGCTCCCACTACTCAATAATAATTAAATGTTTAATTAGAAAACCCATCTCACAAAACTCGTGGTTCAAAAAATACAAGCAAGCCACTCAGTTGGACGTTTACTTATATAATTGTTCCACTTTTGTGTAGGGTCCAATTAATGGAGGTCCGAATTAATGTTTAATATCAAAATTAATGGAATCTAATTAAATATTTAATTTAAAGTTGCTTAGTCTTTTTATTCAAAAGGTTTGTTACGAATCATGCATCATCACATAATTCCTAAAGCATGCAATAACTATGCGCACATAATAAAACGTGCTCGCGATAAATTAAAACATGCTTTAAAAAGACGTAAATCCTATTTACATGCCTTTCTAAGCACAATTAATCACATAATCGCATGCTAACGCATAATAAAAAATAAATATGCAAATAGGAAATTAAAAACGTCGTTATCGGGAAAAAACATAGATAAATCCTATCTATTACATAGCCCGAACAAATACAGCTCGTCAAAATCTTCGAATCTGAAAACTGCATAGAAAACTGCATCCACATCAGCTCCATGTCAGCGCCGTATGGCGCCATGTCAGCAAGCGGCGAAGACGTGGCAGCCACGTCAGCCGCCGCGTCATCGTCTTCCTCACGCTGCTGCCACCGCCGCCGCCGGCGTTCCAGGCCGGCTGCCTGCACACAGGGAAGCGCCGGACGACGCTGAACCAGGAACCGGCTGCCCCTGTTGGTCCCGAGATTAAACGTTCAGGTGTAGAGGGGGGGGGGTGAATACACCTGAAAATAATTTCTCAACTTAAAACGCGAACAGTCCCTTTCAGGAGGTTGCCGTACTGAACCGGTTCAGTAGACCAAATAAGATGTTCTGAATTGCGTGGCAGAGTGACTGACTTCACTGAGGTCTGCTAGCTGACTTAGGCCAAAATTCAGTACCCTTCAGCTGAAGTTCAGTATAGTGCGGAAATGTGTAGGCCAAATTCAGTTGAGTTAGAACATATTTTTAAGAAAACTGTTTCAGTATATTAGTGCAATCTGTTAAGCTTGCTGAAACTTAGATGAAAGATCTTGAAATATCTTCAGTATGAACAGTAATCAATGCAACAGTAAAAACACATAACACAAGCAATTTTAAAGTGGTTCGGATCCAACAATCCTACGTCCACTGTCCCGAAAAGATCAGGAGGCTATTTTATTATACTGAGTTAGTCTCAGTCGGTTTGTGCACTGGACAAACACTGGTCTTGAGATTTATACTGAGCAAGTCTTAGTTTACAAGATATGAAACTTAAGTGTTTGACAAACTATCCAACTATGAAGGAGTCCTTTACAATAAGAATCAGTTCAAGGATGAACTCCTTCGTTCTAAGCTATGGATATGGTCAGTTGAGCTTAGGTTAGAGGGAAAGGAACGAGAAAGTGGCTTCTAGAGCGACGAACGGTTAAGTATAGACTTTGGGTTTGTATTCAGTCGCTTGGATACTAGAGGCTTATATTCTGATTCAGCTTGGTTCGCTTTGAGCAAGTATGTCGCCTTTCGCTGGAGATAACTCTATGAAGTTCTTGCGGAAAGCTTAAGTCGATTCTGAGTTGCTCATGAAAGCTCGTGTGTTCTTGTATGTGTCGTGAGCTTCAATTTGAAATCTTCCCTCTATTTATAGAGCAGAGATATGGATAGATCCGTTGGAGACGACGATCCATGTGTCTCTCTCTTTTGGGAAGCTAACGGCTCTTTCAAAGTATGGTGACAGAGTCCTTTCCCTCCATTTCTGGAAAGTTGTTGACTTTCAGCTTTAATTAGAAAGTAGACAGCTGGCCGCTTGTCATTGGTCGAGGCTGAAGAAAGTAGGTGAGACAAACAGACTTCAAGGTGGATCTGAAGTTGACTTCTCTATACCTCTTATGACTCTGCTTATTTGACTTATGAGATTTCTTAACAGTAAGAAGACTGCTGGCCGTTGCTGAGTCTGATCTATGTTCAGTAGCATACTCCTGCTGAGTTCAGCTCTACTGAAGATCAACTCTGAGTTCAGTGAACTACTCCTGCTGAGTTCAGTTCCACTGACTCCTTTCGATATCTTTGCTCTCGCCGAGTCCAAGCATAACCGGAGTCTTCTTCTTATGGTACCGAGGCTGATAGTCTGCCGAAGAACTAGCGAACAGAACTGAACGCCTGAACCATGTTGAAGGGTGTCTATTGAGTCTGAAACTCTCAGAGACGGATCAAACAATTACAACTGAATGGTTCATCAGTCAAAGTAGGGTTTTAGGATCTTCAAATCTACTAAGCATTAGACTACTGAGTCATCTCCCAACAGCCCCGCACCGAGACGCCGCCTGCATCGACGTAGATCTGCGCCTGCGCGCGGCGCGACTACCGTGCCTTCCCCGGCCGTCCCCAACCCTCCTCCACCATCTCCATAGCCCCCCCGACGTCACCCAAATGTCGGATCCATGCAGAGCTGCCGTCTGGAGCCGCCGCCGTGACTTTGTGCTGCAAATTTTCGTAGCCAGTCCCCGGCGAGCTCCGCCACCCGAAATTACCTATTTCCAATCTCTGATTCATTCAATTGATTCATGGATAATGATCCTTGGACAATTTTCGACCACCTTGAACGGATTCCGGCCGAAATTGTCCAACAATTTCCCTCAATTTTGAAACCATTCGTCGGAAAAAATTCGTCGTGAGCAGCAAACTTCAGAGTCGATTTCGGTCGCATCCAGGATCACCCATACGACATATCGACACGAAGCTCGTGAGATGAGGAATCCAGCGGTTCAACCCAACCATCGATCAGACGCCGGATGCGCCGCCCTAGAAAACTAAGGGTTTTCTGGCCAATTTGGGGCTTTTCTGGACAGCAAGACCACTTCTCCTTTCCGACGCTATTTCGGACAAACCAGAAATCGGAATGGGATGTGCGACCTATCCAGACGAAGATAACAAAATAACAAACAATACTATCCGAACGGATCGGAAAAATACCTTGGCCCGCGCTCCCACGCGCTTCATGAAGAGGACGGTCGTGATCTGCTAGAAACTAAGGTTTCGCCCTTTTCCGTCCATCCGCGCCGTCGTGCCTTTGCCTCAATTTTTGTGCCTCTCGGACCAAAAATACAGTACAAAATAACAAATACATGTATAAACATTGGTCGTATGAACTATTCGTGGATTTTCTCACGAGAAAAACGTTACAACATTGTCAAAACAGTGGCTCGCAAGCCGCCCCAAACACGAAATTAGCCCGATAACAACGGAAATAAACCCTACTCATGCTCCTAACATCAACAATCAGAGCCTAAACCAGGCTCTGATACCAATTGAAGGAAATATTAGGGAAGAATCGATTACCTTCCTCCTACGTATGTTGTTGCAGCTCTGATTGTTGTTCGTATGTGTTGGGTGATGATTCTATCCTCAGCACAGTTATACTTAGTGGGAAATGATTCTATCTTAACTGACCAAAGCTCAGTAGCCTCGTGCTCTGAATTTGTTTGAAGATTTGAAGATCCCAAAACCCTATCTGATTGGTGAACCATTCCGTTGTAATTGTTTGTCTCTGAGGGTTCAGACTCAGAAGACACTCTGCTCTGGTTTAGGCATTCAGTTGATTATCAGCCTCAGCACCAGATGTAGAAGACTCAGTAGATACTTGGACTCGGCGGGAGCAAGATATCGAAGGAGTCAGTGGAACTGAACTCAGCAGGAGTAGTTCATTGAACTAAGAGCCGACCTTCGGAGAGTAAATTCGGTACTCTCTACGGGATCGGACTCGTTAACGGCGTGACGGTCTTACGAACCGTCGAGATCTTTTGAACGACAATCAGTATAGTCAAATACGAGGAAGAGAGAAGTCAGCTTCATTATGCCTCGAAGTCTGTTCTGTGTCAACTACTCTGCAAAACCTCGATGAATGACAAGCAGACACCTGTCCTATACCTACTAAAGCCGCAAGTCAACATATTTCCAGAAAATGAGGAAAAGGACACTGTCACCTTTTTCAAAAGAGTCGTTAGCTACCAAAAGAGTGAGAAAGGGATCATCGTCTCCAACGGATCTTTCCCAATCTCTTCTCTATAAATAGAGGGATAAATCAAATTTGAAGTTCACGAAAAAACATGAGAACTACGACTGCTACTTCACGAGCAAACAAGGAAAGAGAACTAAAACAAGAAGAGAGCATTCAAACGAGCAATCCGAAAAGCTTAAGTCTTCCGCAAGAACTCGAAGATCTATCTCCGGCGAAAGACTACATCCTAGCTCGTAAGGGAACCAAGCTTAACCGATATACAATCCTCTAGTATCCAAACGACGTTACATGAACCCAAAGCTAAACTCAGCTGTTTGTCGTTCTAGAAGCTACATTCTCATTCCCTATCCCTCTAACCCTAAGCTCAACCGATCATATCCATAGCTTAGACGAAGGAGTTCATATTTGAACCTAATCCTTATTATAAAAGGACTCCTTCACTGTTGGAGAGTTTGTCAAACACTTTAGTTTGATAACCGTTGTAAACTGAGACTTGCTCAATATAAATTCCAAGACGCGGCTTTGTCCTGTGTATAAGCTGACTGAGACTAACTCAGTATAATAAATAGCCTCCTGACCTTTCGGGACAGTGGACGTAGGATCCTGTGTATCCGAACCACTTTAAAAATCTGTCTCTCGCTTGTTCTCTTATTTACTGTTGCATTGATTTTAACTGTTCATACTGAAAAGTATCCTTTAAAATCATACAACTAAGTCTCGAAGATATCTTGAACCGTTTTTTTCTGCTGAATTGAGACTGTCTTGATAAAACGTTTTCCACTCAACTGATTTGGGCCTACACATTTCCGCACCACTGAACTCTATCTGCTGATACTGAATTCTGACTCAGTCAGCTAGCAGATCTCAGTAGAGTCAGACTCTTTGCCAAACACGATTCAGAACAGCTATTTGGTCTGCTGAATTCTTTCAGTACGACACTTTCCTGAACAGGACTGTTCGTGTTCAAAGTTGAGAAAATAGGATTCAGGTGTATTCACCCCCCCCCTCTACACCTGAACGTGCTCTCGGGACCAACAATTGGTATCAGAGCAGGAGTTCTATAAGACTCTTGTTATCTTGAAACTGGTCTACTTGAACGGATCCGGAAAAACGTTTTCACTGCATATCATTCTACACTCATATCATTATTCATCGTGACTGATATGTCAGGTATAAGGATGGTACCCATGTTCTCAGTAGAGAACTATGGTGTATGGCGGGTCAGAATGGAGGCTCATCTGACTTCCCTTCACGACAACATGACCGAAGTACTTGAGGAAGGACCTATCGTTCCTATGATAGATAGTGTCGTAACTCAGGATCAAACAGCTGGAGGAGGAATGGTGACCGAAAAGAAGATTTCCAAGGACAGAAGTCTCTTCACCCCTGAGGAGAAGAAACTTCATAACTTAGACCGAGTCGCCAGGAATGCCATACTAACCACCTTAAGTGATTCTTATCTCGGCAGGGTTCAGGAATGCAAGACAACTAAGGAACTCTGGGATGCTCTAGCGCTACTGAGTCGGGGGACTCAGAAGATCAAAGCCAACAAACTTGCGCTGGAACTCCAAAAGCTGGAGAGCTTGTCTCTCATGCCTGGTGACAAAATAGAAGATCTAAATGTCAGATTTACGAATCTGATGAACTCCATCAACGGGCTGGGAAAGACATTCTCCAACCGATAGATGAATCTGTAACACCCCGAAATTTTACCTAAATAAATAAATAAAATGCATTTGCATTTCATGCATAATATCATGGGTTTTAGTTCTGTAAGTCGCGCCTTAGAAATTAAAATGAGAATTAAAGCATTTATGTTATTTTTCGTTAAATCATTTTTGTCATGCATAATATGCATTTGCATTTCATGCATAATATCATATAATATCATTTATATGATATTATGTTTATATTGTTTATTTTTGAGATAGAAATAATATTAGAATTATTAGGCAAGAGTAATATTTATTTTGGATTTCCTAAACCAACTAGGAATCATAAAATAATATAATATTTATTATTGTATTAAGTTATTAGGAGATAATTTGAAATTATATTTTATGAATAAAATAGATCTTATATTTGTGATATACATATTTTAGGAAAGAAATCTATTTTTATTTATCCAAATCCTAATTTATCTAGGATTGAATGTCTTATATGGTAAGTGAATAGAGTAAATTATATATGGACGAAAATAATTATGGATAAAATATATTTGATACCTTATAAGATTAGGGATCTTTAGATAATGATTTGTAGGCCTATAAATACCCCTTTAGTCGCTCATAATATAACATCACATAAACTTTTCGAAAATCTGCCAGCATACCTGCGAATTGTTTTAAGAATTATTCACGTACCTTCCCGACATCATATCATCGTGAAATTTTATGCGACGCTTCACAGGTATGTCTAGTATACTTAATAATTTTTGTATAATTTTTCAAGTATTCTAAGTAATTGTTTAAAATTGTTATTCGTAACCTGCCAGTTTTTGACAGAATGTTCATGAGCTTGATAGGAAAATTGTTTTTCATATTTTCTTTATGTTATTTTCGGCCATGTTGAATATTAATAGAATATAATACATGTTAGGTCATTCATGTTAAAAATATAGAATTTTTAGGATATGTGTACTATTTATTTGTTAATTTGTTTCTTGATGTGTCCGATTCTATTATGTCAATTCTTTGGTTGTTAGAAATGTTTAAGTTTCATGAGAATATAAGCTGTCTTGCCATTTACTTTTTCTTCCGAGATTTCCAGAGCCAATTACTCGATCATTTGTTACTTGAACAATTTTATAAAAATTATGAAGATGCAATTTATGATGTCTTTAAGGTCTCTGTAAAGTTTCGTGATTTTTGGACAAGTATTTATATTTTTAAAGAATTTTCACTTTTATGCTGCCCAAAAACCCTGCATTCGGGATAGAGCTTAGTAAAATATTTATATCTCACTCCAAACAAATGTTTTTGATTTTATTCTTTTTCCTAAAGACTCTATACACGTAGTGAGTTGTAAAAATATTTATTTTGTATTTTTAACGTGCTTGTACGAAAGCAGTTTAATAAAAATGTCCGGGTAGTTAGTCAGAGCATGCATTTTCGTATTCGGTTTTTGAGTGAAAAATGATCTGTATATTCTGAATACATCACTTATCTATATGTTTTGAAATTTTAACATGATATTTTTACATATGTCTTCTAGATGTGTATTAAATCTTAGAATTTTTAAAGTACGTCTTGTCCTTGAACCGTATAGATAAAGGACAGTAGGTCAGAAACCGACCCCGTTAGCACAACAGATATTGTTTTGGTTATAATTTTTAAAAGACTTATCATTTTGATTTGAAACCAAATCGGGTGTGTTTTAGATTCATTAAGGAATCTGTATTTCGAAAATTAGAAGTTTTGGAATAAATTCATGTTCTGTGGAACACTTTTAAAATAGGTATTCTGCACGTGTTATGATTAATTGTTTCATGCATATCACGACATTAAGACTCGATATTTTCATGTTAGGATTGGCGCGACGGACTTAATCCATTGATATACATCATTTTTCTCACTCAAAGAGGTTAAGGTGGGGTTTGTTTTTCATTATCTTTATTATACACTATATTGTTTTTCTCATGCGTTATTCAGTACAGGCAGGCCTTCGGGCAATTCATAGCAGAATGACCTTCGGGTGTATCACAACAGTATAACCTTCGGGTTAGCCTTCGGGCAATTCATAGCAGAATGACCTTCGGGTGTATCACAACAGTATAACCTTCGGGTTAGCCTTCGGGCAATTCATAGCAGATTAACCTTCGGGTTAAGCCTCCGGGCTAGCATGTCTAATTTCTCATGTTAAATCCTTTATAGTTTATAGTTTGGATAATGGTTAACCCCACTGAGTAGTCGTACTCACCCCTATACATTTTCACCTTTTCAGATCATGGTCTGGCAAGTGCTTGAAGTGGTGGATGGTGATGGTCACACACGAAAGAATCTAAATCACTTTTTACAGCATTAACTTAGTTTTTCTCATGAACTATGCATTTATTACTGTTTATTTTCGTAAACTAGATGACACACATATTTTTGATTCAAGACTTCCGCTATTTTGAAATGCATTAAAACCTTATTATTTTTATAAATCTATTATTTTTGAAAAATAAATTTGAAGAAAAAGTTTATGCATGTGGTGACGTCCCTTTAAAAGTTATGAAAATTGGGGCGTTACAGAATCTCAAGATATTGAGGGCACTGCCAGACGGTCATTGGACTCCTTTTGCTATATTATTACGCCATTCTGACTTAGATATTGTTACTCCTGACCATATCTTTTCAGAACTTCAAGCAGAGAAATTCGAGTTTGACAGACCTCAACGGAAGCAGAAAGTTGAAGCTGACACCAAAATTGACCATGCTTTCAAAGCATCAGTCAGCACAGCATCTCCCGCGTCAAGCAAAACTGAACCTTCACTAACTGACATACAAGAAGGAAGTTTAGCTCAGAAGTATGCGCTGCTCACTGTAAAATATCAGAAGGAGAAGGAGAGGCGCAGAAAAGTGACTAAAGCCTATCGAGAAACAAAAGGTAAGTCTGAATACACGCAAAAGTGCACTCCTGACTCACAGTCTTCTGAATGCAGAAAGAGGGATGACTCAGCTCCATCTAAAGACATCGAAAGCAAAGAAGAAAGAGTCATCGCTTGCTACAACTGCAAAAAGTCAGGACACTATCAGTATGACTGTCCTGAGCTCAGTAGTGCTGAACGCGCAACACGTAAAGTAAGGAGAGAGAAATTCGCCAAGAAAAGACAAGCATACATAGCTGGCGAAATCCAGACGACTCAGAAGAAGTTGACTCCTTTATGAATTCATCTGATGATGAAGCAGCTTTCATGGCCCTAGAGCATGAAGCTGAAGAAGCTACTGAAACGTGCCTAATGGCAGGAGAAGAGTATGAGGTGCACAAAGATCCTTGGTATGTGGACAGCGGATGCTCAAGACACATGACGTACCAAAGGAACCTACTGACGAATTATACAGCTGAAGAAGGACCCAGAATCGAGTTTAGAGACAACGCTAAAGGCTACACAAGAGGATTCGGAACACTCAGCATTGGAACTGCCACAGTTCCTAGAGTATCATATATTGAAGAACTTCAGCATAACCTTCTCTCTGTTAGTCAATTTTGTAATAACTCGAATAGAGTGATATTTGACGCTAGTTTCTGTGATGTCATAGATAAATCCAAAGGGAAAACAGTGTTATCAGGTTCGCGCAAGAAGAATATCTATGTGGTGGCCGATTGGAACTCGGTGAACCTCGAAGCTTGTACGTTAGCGAAGAACGACAACCGAACGGGGTGGCTGTGGCACAGGAGACTCGGCCATCTCAACTTCAAGACGCTTAACAAAACTAGCAAGAAACACTCTAGCAAGAGGACTGCCGAATGAAGTATTCAGCAAAGACACTCAGTGTGAAGCATGTCCGAAGGGAAAGCAAACAAGGAATCAAAATCCACCTGTTCCATCTCCTTCCACCGATGGAATCCTTCGGTACTGCTACATATGGATTTGTTCGGTCCAGTCTCTCCAGTGACGATCAGAGGCAAGAAATATGCTTTAGTGGTCATCGATGACTACTCGCGCTACACTTGGGTCATATTCATTGCCAACAAGTCTGGCGTCAAAACAGAGTTACCAAGGCTTCTGAAAAGGCTCAGTGTTGAGAAGAACACCAAAATTATCAAAATCCGTTCTGATAGAGGAACTGAGTTCCTTAATTCTATGGTGGAGGAGTTCTGCAAAGTAGAAGGAATAGAGCATGAGACATCGGCTGCACGCACACCCCAGCAAAATGGAGTTGCTAAACGGAAGAACAGAACTCTCAAAGAAGCAGCTAGAACTCTACTCGCAGACTCAGGACTCCCAGCCAAATTCTGGGCACAAGCAACTGATACTGCTTATTACACTCAGAACCGTTCTCTACTGACAAAGCAACATAAGAGAACACCATATGAACTATAGAACAGCAGGAAACCTTCTCTATCCTATTTCCATATTTTTGGGTGCTTGTGCTTTATCCACAATAATGGGAAAGATCAGCTAAAAACTTTTGATAGCAAGTCAGATCAGGGAGTATTCTTAGGATACTCTCGGGTCAGCAAAGCTTTCAGAGTATTCAACTATCGAACCCTTTGCGTGGAGGAAAGCCCTCATGTTGTTTTTAATGAGTTTGCTACCGAAGACAGGGAGCAATAACTCTAATTCCGAATCGAGGACATCGATGCTTGACTACGGGATCTAAGCCTTAAAAGACAAAGTCGAAAAGATCCAGCTTTGTTGGGATGATGATTCAGATGAGGAAAATGAAGACAAGTTTACTGAATCTCAACCAGCAGTAAATGTAGCTGAGCCGATTGATTCTCCTGAACAGAATCAATCCCAGGTAACTCAGGTCGATGAAGAAACCCCAGAGGTAACTGAGACCACTACTGAGAATAACAACTCAGGGGGAACATCTATTAGTGTTCCTGAGCTGAATGCCCCTGAACCTGGTGACTCAGTAGATCACACTCTCATTACTGAAATGCTTCAATCTCAGAATAGTACACATTGAAATGCCTAACTCGCCTACTATCTGTGTTGAACAAATTTCAGATGAAGAACTGAAACATCGTAGATCGTGGCTGGACGCTCACACTGCTGATCTGATTATTGGAGATCCCTCAGCCATAGTAAAGACAAGATCCAGATTCTGTCAAGGAGAAAGCGCCTTATATTCCTGCTTCTTGTCTACTGACGAACCTCAGACGATTGAGGATGCATTAAAAGATGCTGACTGGATCATAGCTATGCTGGAGGAGCTGAATCAATTCATGAGAAATGACATTTGGGAGCTTGTTGATAGACCCCGGCATCAACATATTATTGGAACAAAATGGGTCTTCAAGAACAAGCGGGATGAAAACAACGTCATAGTAAGGAACAAAGCAAGACTCGTGGCAAAAGGCTACTGTCAAGCTGAGGGAATAGATTTCGATGAGACTTTCGCTCCAGTTGCAAGATTGGAGGCAATTAGACTATTCCTGGCCTACACAACACATCAAATATTCAGAGTCTATCAAATGGATGTGAAGTCTGCGTTCCTGAACGGCGTACTGAAACAAGAAGTCTACGTGGAACAACCGCCCGGCTTCCAGCAGGGACATCAGGTGTATAGACTCAGAAAGGCTCTGTATGGGTTAAAACAAGCACCCAGGGCTTGGTACGATACCCTATCTAAGTTTCTTCTTCAGAAAGGCTTTCAGAAAGGCACAGTAGACCGCACTCTATTCAGCATTCGACTGGAAGACGATCTACTACTTGTGCAAATCTATGTAGATGACATCATATTTGGATCTAAGAATGTCATCATGTGCCAACAATTTGAAAAGATGATGAAGGATAAATTCGAGATGTCAATGATGGGAGAAATGAAATACTTCCTCGGTTTCCAAGTCAAACAATCTGAAAAAGGGACGTTCATTAATCAAGGCAAATACACTCGAGACCTCATCAAAAGATTCGGTTGCACATCCGGCAAACCTATCAAGATACCGATGAACACAAACATGAAAATTGATCTTGATAAGGAGGGAGTATCAGTAGAACAAACTGATCCCTTTCTCACTCTTTTGGTAGCTAACGGCTCTTTTGAAAAAGGTGACAGTGTCCTTTCCCTCATTTTCTGGAAATATGTTGACTTGCGGCTTTAGTAGGTATATGACAGGTGTCTGCTTGTCATTCATCGAGGTTTTGCAGAGTAGTTGACACAGAACAGACTTTGAGGCATAATGAAGTTGACTTCTCTCTTCCTCGTATTTGACTATACTGATTGTCGTTCAAAAGATCTGACAGTTCAGAAGACTTTATTATATTTAACAGCTACTCGTCCTGACATAACTTATGCTGTAGGTGTTTGTGCTTGATTTCAGGCGAATCCAAAGCAGAGTCACATGGACTCAGCAAAGAAGATTCTCCGCTATCTCAGAGGAACACCTGACATGGGTTTATGGTATCCAGCTGATGATAATATAGAACTAACTGGTTACTCTGATGCTGACTATGCAGGGTGTAGAATTGACCGAAAGTCAACTTCAGGAACATGTCAGTTCCTTGGCAGTAAGCTGAATTCATGGTTTTCAAAGAAACAGCACTCAGTAGCCACGTCAACTACTGAAGCTGAAAACATGGCTGCCGAAAGTTCCTGCGCCCAAATCCTTTGGCTGAGACAGCAGCTACGAGACTATGATGTCATTCAGAATGAAGTGCCAATCTTCTGCGACAGTACCAGTGCCATTGCAATCACTCGAAACCCGTACTTCACACAAAATGCAAGCACGTGGACATCGAGACATCACTTCATTCGTGACCATGTCGAAAGAAGGATATCGGGATGGAGAAGATCCACACCGATCGACAAAGGGCTGATATACTTGACCAAGCCTCTAGGCGAATTCGATTCGAGAGAACTTTCGGTAGAGCTAGGTCTGCTTGGATCCCTGCCGACTCCGGTCGTATAAAGGTTTCGAGGAGAGGAGCATTCGGTAAGGGGGAATGTTCACTCTCGCATGCGAGTAAACTCGATGCGTAGAGACAATAACCATCTACACGAGGTATCAGCTGACTACGATGTTTAGCTGACGGGTTTGCGTATCTCTACTCAGTAGTATCTAATAGAACTGTAATATGCAGTTATTGCTCAGAATCAGCATCGTATTCAATATCTCAAGGATTGTCATTTAATATTAACGACTTACATTTAATGTACGACATTCCATGCATAAGTATGCTGAACTCTGCCACGCATTTAATGCATGTCGTATCATAGTTACTACTTAGGCAAGTTACAACTGGCTTTTGACTTAGGCGGCAAATTTGATCATTACCCATAATAGACCTTTTTAATCTTGACCGTCCATCTCATAAAAGCTATTTTAAACTAGGCCATTGATCGATAACTGTTCATCTTCACCTTGATATATATTTTTCGATCTTATCCTAGAAACCGCCATTAGCATACTTCAAATCCTTAACTCCGAAAAATCTGAAATTTTTTTTTGCAAACCCCTCTTGCATATTCCTTAAACGATCAGATTTCTCATCGGTATGATATTAGATCTGTTACAATAATTTATTCTCTCTTTTCAGAATCGCTATACAGACTGTTTTATTAAAATCGATACTGATAGACTTCTCTTGTAACAGATATAATGGCAAGTACAACAAACATTTCAGTCATCGTTCCAGAGAACATGCAGGAAATCCTGGATAAAGACCGTGTCTGGTGTGAATCAGTCATGGAATTCGACGCCTGTGATCTCGAGTTCATGGATGAAATCTTCGCTGCCCTTAGAGAATCGGGTCTGGAAGGATTTCTCTCAAGGAAGTCGACGTTCTTCCTTCCGAGACAAGTGTCTGAGATCTATCTCAACTCGGACTCGGTGTCTGGCGACATCATTGGAAGATTTGCAGTTCACTCTATCGGTGATGCTTCTATGCAACTAAAGCGGATGTCTATCAAGGAGGCACTGAAGAGGAGCTTCGTTCTACCTGCTGAAGGAGTCAGCACCGTCGGATATAACGATGATATGATAGACGACTACCTATCAATCTTCTGCGGAAAGCCCACAGCGTTCAGGGCCGCTTTCCTGAAGAATAGTATGCTGCCTCAGTACCGAGCCTTGGCGTACATTGTGACGCAGCTACTGACAAGCCAAGCGGGTTCATTCGATCAAGTATCGAGACCCAAGATACAGCTTATGATGGCAATCTATGACAGAGCAAAGATTAACTGGATGGAGTTCTTTCTCCGAGAGTTAATGACTCAAGCTGCCAAATTCGACAAAGCAACATGCAAGCTGAGCGCAAAAGGCAAGCTTCTATATGGGCTGAAGCTATCGGTCATGATTCAAGACCTCTGCGGAGATGACCAAATCACATTCGATGACAAGCTATACTTTAATGTGAAGAAAGTCAGATTCCACAACAGAACTGCTGCTCTTCACCAGATAGGGACAGGACCCTCAGCTCAGCAGGTGACGCCTCAGAAGACCACGCCAACAAAGAAACGGTCTCCTCAAGCAAAAACTCCTAAGGCACCGGAAAAGCGCCTGAAGAAAAGCATTCATGATGTGCCTACTGAATCCGAGGCGTGCACGGAGGCTACTGGCGCGAACGTACTTAGGCGGCCGATCCGGTGATTGATGAGTCAGAGTCCTCAGAGAAGACTCAGTCAGTGGAGAAGGCCATCTCCACTGAACAAGCTGTAGAAGTGGACCAAGGGGTTCAGACTGAAGAGGCCCAGAGTGGCGATTTAGAAACCTTGGACAGTCCACTCAACGCTCAACCACTCAGCAGCATGCCATCTGCTGAGAAACAGCTGTCTCCAATAGATGTTGAAGACTCGGAGACAGCATCTGAAGAGGAATCTGTCGGAATGGAAGCTTCAACCATTCTATCTCAAGCATTTCGAGAGATTGTTGAGCATATACCGGAGATTTCTGGCCACTCTGATCTGGTGACTAATGCCAAACAGGCCAGACTCCATATGCTTTTAAGATTCCAGGAGTGGCCCAATTAGCTACGCCTCATTCTTCACTACACCTGCGAGCAACTGCATGAAGAGGAGCTGGTTATAAGGCAGCAGATAGGCTACTCACAGCCTGCTGACCTCGGCAATCTGGAGGACCTAAGAGCCGCAATGCTGGCCTTGCTGCATGAAAGGCAGCAGGCTTCAGGCTCAACCCCTTCAGACGGGTCGGACCACGACGGTCAGGACCCATCCCATGATTCAGGCCCCGGAAAGCCTGATGAGGAACAACCCCAGGACAAGGATACACACACTCCTACTGAACTACCACTCAGTATCCTTGGACCTGTGAAGTCGGCGGCTGGTACTTCAACTTCGCGAGCACGCTCGGCTCTTTGCGAAATCAACGTTTGAAGTAGCGCCCAGCCCCAAAGGCCGACGCTCAAAGTCCATAGCTAAGGCACTAAAAAGCCAAGGAACTCAGAACAGTGCTCTTGCCAAAGCCATCCACAAAACATGGAAGCAAACTGCTCAAGCCACCAACGCTGAGCTTCAGGGGCTGAGATCTTCCATTTCACAATCAGTTGCCCCTGATGTCTCCTCCATTATCTCTAACACGCTGGCACAACAGAAAAAGGACTTTGATAATCAGCTCAGAATATTTCAGGAAGGACAGGCCAAACTGCTTGAAGAATTCAAGGCCGCTCAGTCCTCCCATACTGAATCAATCTCAAACCAATCCCAGGCCACTAAGCTCAGACTCGACAATATTCAACAGGCCCTTGAAGGAAAGGTTTCTGAGAAGCTGAATGACTTTAAGGCTGCAGCTGACCTCTCTCACAAATTCTACAAAGAAGAACTCGCTTCTGAGAGGAATGAGCTGCATGAGGGCCTGACAAAGATCAACGACAAACTCGAAGAGTTGCCAGGCTCCTACAAAAGCCTCAATCTCCAAGTATCCACTCCTACCCCGGCTGTAATTGATGATGCCAAAAAAGGGGAAAAGGGGGATAAATGTGAAAAAGGGGATAAGTCAGCCCCTAAGCTGACCCTGACTAAAACCACTGCAACATCAACTAAGGGGGAAGCCCTACAGAAGTCAGGAAAGAAAACACGGTCAGTAGCTGAAGCAGGCAAAGCTCAGACAACAGCTGCTACTAGACCAACTGGTGAGGCCCAAGGTGTCTCAACTGCGAGCACAGCAGAGACCGGCCCAAGTGGCTCTGGAACCAGAGAACAAGCTACTCATTCACTCACTCCTACTGACATAATTAAGGAGGTTGTTGAGTATGCTGAGCAGGATGACTCAGAGGAGGAAGAGGCACCTCTCCCACCTCCTGTTCAAGGCAAGGGTAAGAAAGTATTGGAACTCCCGACCCCTCCAGCAAAGAAATCAAAGAGATATGTTACTGCTGCAGAGGAGGCTCAAATAGCAGCTGACGAGAAGCTAGCTAGGGAATTAGCCGAAGCTGAAGCAGCCAACAAGCCTAAAGCAAAGCCTTCCAAAGGAAAGACAAAGGCCCCAGCTCGCGGCAGAAAGAAGTCAACAACGACTAGGTTGCCTCCCAGAAAGCTGATAATTCAAGATGATGATGATAGGGAGCAGCAACAACAGCAGGACACTGAGAAGCAGGGTACGTCCAAAGAAAAATCAAGTACCCCTGCTGACTCAGAAGATTAGTCGCCTCGCAAACCCTCCTACACGAGAACGAAGGAACAAGATGCCGAGATTGAAGCTATATTTGCTCAGATGGATAGGTATCTATACCGAGGAGAAGAGGCAAGACAGATTCAAGCTGCCAGGCAGAGAATCCATATGGCAGACCTTGAAGCACTGAGAATCCGTACTGAACAAGAGGCCAGGCTGAGAGTACCTTCAAAAGCTGACATTCCATATAAATACAGAAGGTTCAGGAAGCCAACAGATATGAAAATGCAAAGATGGCCTAGGACGGATGAATGGATTCCTGCTCAGTTTACACAGAGATGGGAATCACAGAAGATAGAATTCATCAAGAGGAACTATTTCTGGAGATTCTGGCCAAACATGACAAAGGCAGATGCCTACGTTGAATGGATGAGGATTACTGAACCAGACTTATATGCCTACCTGGTACAAGTTGTGAAAGAGAATATCATTATCCAAGTCCCTGATCCCATAATTCTGCCACCACCCAGAAGACTTGATGATTCTATTCATTATGGAGTAATAGAGAAAGAAGTGAAGGATGCTACCGCCCACAGAGATCTTGAAGAAGATGAGCCAGCAGACTTTGCTTGAATATCGAAGGCGAGGAAGTATACTTACGGGATGTATGGATGCTCCTTCCCGAGACACAATCGCAGAACTTTATGGACAGGATCAAGCAGTACAAGCGTTCTTAGTCTTAGTTTCTTTATCTTCCTAGCTTAGCAAGAGATGTACTGTACTGAACTTTCATATTTATATATATACATCTTCTTTTGGCTCTGACAATATCTAATTGTCTAAATAGCTATGTTTGTCTTATGCTTAACACTCAGAATCACTGAAGTGATTACTGACTCACACGCTCACGTTTATTTACTTGTCAGTCGATTGCTTTGATAGATTCTGTTAGACTAGCTGTTCCGGGGGAAATTGTTGTTTAGGGAGAAATTGTTTCTGGCCTGATCCCCTCAGTGGATTAGAACTTAAAGAACAACTCCACTGATCTTACTTGTAATATTGTAATGAGCTTTGTTTCTGAGAAGTTTAGTGTTAGCATAGATGTTAGGTTTTGTAATCATCAAATAGGGGGAAATTGTTGGGTGATGATTCTATCCTCAGCACAGTCATACTTAGTGGGAAATGATTCTATCTTAACTGACCAAAGCTCAGTAGCCTCGTGCTCTGAATTTGTTTGAAGATTTGAAGATCCCAAAACCCTATCTGATTGGTGAACCATTCCGTTGTAATTGTTTGTCTCTGAGGGTTCAGACTCAGAAGACACTCTGCTCTGGTTTAGGCGTTCAGTAGATTATCAGCCTCATCACCAGATGTAGAAGACTCAGTAGATCTTGGACTCGGCGGGAGCGATATGCGAAGGAGTTAGTGGGCCCGAACTCGGCGGGAGTAGTTCACCGAACTAAGAGGCGACCTTCGGTAGAGTAAATTCAATACTCTCTACAGGATCAGAATCAGTAACGACAGACAGTCTTCTGAACTATCAGATCTTTTGAACGACAATCAGCATAGTCAAATACGAGGAAGAGAGAAGTCAGCTTCATTATGCCTCGAAGTTTGTTCTGTCTCAACTACTCTGCAAAACCTCGATGAATGACAAGCAGACACCTGTCCTATACCTACTAAAGCTGCAAGTCAACATATTTCCAGAAAAGGAGGGAAAGGACACTGTCATCTTTTTCAAATGAGTCGTTAGCTACTAAAAGAGTGAGAAAGGGATCATCGTCTCCAACGGATCTTTCTCAATCTCTTCTCTATAAATAGAGGGATAAATCAAATTTGAAGTTCACGAAAAAACACAAGAACTACGACTGCTACTTCACGAGCAAACAAGGAAAGAGAACTAAAACAAGAAGAGAGCATTCAAACGAGCAATCCAAAAAGCTTAAGTCTTCCGCAAGAACTCGAAGATCTATCTCCGGCGAAAGACTACATCCTAGCTCGTAAGGGAACCAAGCTTAACCGATA
The DNA here is from genome assembly GCA_028984105.1 of Lavandula angustifolia. Classification (NCBI taxonomy): domain Eukaryota; kingdom Viridiplantae; phylum Streptophyta; class Magnoliopsida; order Lamiales; family Lamiaceae; genus Lavandula; species Lavandula angustifolia. The sequence continues at coordinate 13,053,830 of CM054818.1, read as the reverse complement.
TACAAGCCTCTAGTATCCAAACAACGTTACACGAACCCAAAGCTAAACTCAACTGTTCGTCGTTCTAGAAGCTACATTCTCATTCCCTATCCCTCTAACCCTAAGCTCAACCGATCATATCCATAGCTTAGACGAAGGAGTTCATATTTGAACCTAATCCTTATTGTAAAAGGACTCCTTCACTGTTGGAGAGTTTGTCAAACACTTAGTTTGATAACCGTTGTAAACTGAGACTTGCTTAGTATAAATTCCAAGACGCGGCTTTGTCCTGTGTACAAGCTGATTGAGACTAACTCAGTATAATAAATAACCTCCTGACCTTTCGGGACAGTGGACGTAGGATCCTGTGTATCCAAACCACTTTAAAAATCTGTCTCTCGCTTGTTCTCTTATTTACTTGTTGCATTGATTTTAACTCGTTCATACCGAAAATTATCCTTTAAAATCATACAACTAAGTCTCGGCATATCTTGAACCTGTTTTTTGCCGAATTGAGACTGTCTTGATAAAACGTTTTCCACTCAACTTATTTGGGCCTACACATTTCCGCACCACTGAACTCTATCTCGCGTGCCGAATTCGACTCGGTCGGCTAGCAGATCTCAGTAGAGTCAGACACTTTGCCAAACACGATTCAGAACAGCTATTTGGTCTGCTGAATTCTTTCAGTACAACACTTTCCTGAACAGGACTGTTCGTGTTCAAAGTTGAGAAAATAGGATTCAGGTGTATTCACCCCCCCCCTCTACACCTGAACATGCTCTCGGGACCAACAGTATGTCTGATCTTCTAATCTGTGTCCCGGTCTTTTTCTCCCTCTAGGTGGTTAGAGAACTGAAGAAAATAAGATTACTGTCTCTCTCAAAAACGTCGTACGTTAATGTGTAATTGAGTGTATCTGTTTATAAACATAATACTAATATATATATAGGCTTCAAAAGTCAATATAATATTAATATTTGTAGCCCATTAATTTAATTATATCTCTAATTGGCTTCTACACAATTAACCCATAATATAATTAATTAATCTATTGGACTACTAACATTTATCAATTTATTGGCCCAACCAATTAATTTCAGATAAATAACAGTATTAAATAATGTAAAAATACATTAATTTATTAATAATGATTTATGAGAGACAATAAATAACTAGACAACTAATGGGGCCAGATCAATGATCTAATACCAGAAATAAAGTAGGGCCTCAAATTAATTAATTATATATGCTCAGCCTCGAGCAAAATTAACTAATAAACACAAATTCATCCCACTAGAGAATAAGTACTGACTTACCCCTTTATTCCAAATTGAGCAAGGGCTTGTATTTTAGACTTAATCTATCTCCGTATTTAAGATAGAAATATCCGTTAATTAATTAAGCTCACTGACAGCTTAAATTAATTAACATCTTATTATATTCTTGAGTAGTACCACTCGACCTTATTAACACACCTGAACTTAATCAATCGGTCGGGTTTAGTGTGCTAATCCTTACGAGTTCCTCAGTGGATATTATCAACCCATTTTACTAGGATACGGTTGCAAGATACAGACAACCAACCTGAGACACAAATAACTACTAAGGGGGTGTTTGCAAGAGCTTAAATTATTCAACTTATAACTTAATTTAAGGAAAAGCTGTTTTTGAGTGTTTTCAACAGCTTAAATTCGAGAAAATTCTCTACATTTAAGTCAAATAAGTTGAAGTTGGTTAAGTTGGTTTTTACCAACTTCTCCAACTTAATGGCATATTTGTAATTTCGGATAAGCTGTGATTTGACATTTTACTTATAAATCACAAAATAAGCTACTACAGTATAAATGTTTGCAAACACTCTTTTTTCAACTTTTTCTGCTTTTAAGCAGTTTTTGCAAACACACCCCAAATTCTCTAATAAGCCACTTTTTCAAACTTCTCCTTAATTTAAGCACTTAAAAAAAAGCTTAAGCTGTTGCAAACACCCCCTAAGACCTAAGATACGTAGATCCGGTCGCGATGACGTTCACCATAGTAGGTCAAAGTGATTGATAGCCAAATGCGCTCAGTTGAAGTATTACCAAGCTTAAGACCAGCTAAGTCACCGAGATCTTGGTTCTCCACTAAGGTCACTTTGGAGAACGCATCTCACTGTGATCCATCAATACACCACCTTAAGGGTACCAGTAAAGACAAGCAGCCAAGACAAGCTAATTCTTATATAAACTGCAGCTTAAATCGACAATTTATCCTTAAGTTGTCTCAGCTGTGATAATTGTTTATATCTTGTCAGTTCAACCAATTTGTGTAGTCTTCTGTGATACCCGACACACTACACAAATCTAACTTTTATACAAGATAAATGATAACATGTGCAAATATATATATATATATATTTTATCAGATAGGAGAATAAAATAGTGGTAGGGAAAAAACACATTGTATACAAGCATAAAATTTGCTTCCAGTATACAAAATCCCAACACTTTTCCGGTCCGACATCCATTAACTTCTCGTATGCCTCAGGACGAATCCCTTCCATTGCACGATCAAAATCATGCATCGTATATGCATAGGCAGTAACATGATACAGCTTGATCAACATCTTACCATATCGTGTAATCTTATTCTGGAGATGATAGTAACACATGCTGCTTCCGGATAAACTGCCTCTACCGTGTTAGCTATGCTGCGGTGTTGATCGGATATGATCATTAAAAGGCTTAGCGTCGTATATGCTTCTCTCAGTCGGGACATGAACCACGTCCAAGAGTAATCGTTCTCAACTGGACCCACACCAAAGGCTAGTGGAAATATTTGATCGTTGTCATCTATCGTAGCAGCTACAAATAACACGCATTTATTCCTTCCTTTCAAGTGAGTCGCGTCGACCACAATTTAATCTCTGAAGGTTAAATACCCACGGGCCACGAGAAACATTAAAAGCAACGAATAATTATTGGAAACGACCTTCTTAATCTACTTTGAGGATCAATTATTATACATGGATTCGTTGTTTTCAATACGTAGAGGTAACGAGGAAGCATCTTGAACGAATCTGAGTGTCCACCAAAAATCATCACCACAGCACAATTGCGGGCTCGTAGAGCTACACTGTAGCTTGCTTGAAAGCTGAATTCCCCCTGGATAGCTGCCATAATTTCTTTCGGTATTAGGACGGATTTTTTACGGCGCATTCGCCGAGCAAAATAAGCAGCGAGCGCCTTTGCACGCACCCTCCTTGGACCAGTATGCGAAAAATCTCAATTACATGTGTGTTCGGTATGCAAGCAGTTTACAATCCACAACACATCTCTGCGAAACGATGCCTGTTGAAAAAATGGGCAATCGCGACTCTGTCTGCATTTATACTCAACCCGACCAGGGTCAGAACCAGCCACCCTAAAATCGAGACCTTGTTCCATGTGCTGAACTGCAACAGCAGCAAACAAATTCGTCTTCTCCCAAAATGCCGCACCTTCATGGAGTGGATAGTCCACAACGTGATCCAGATCTTGAACCATAGGTGAGTCGGATGCATCTAGAGGAACAAGTGGAAGTAAACCATCACTTACTTCTTCGGCGCCACCATATATTATTTCATTGCTTGGAGGGTCATGGTTGTCCGGTATGAGCATAGATATCAGTTGATTCACACCAACTTCTCGTGGATCCATGTCGTGAAGTCGCCAAATGTACATTCATTTAATGAACCGGGTACCACATTGTATTCTTCGTCGGATAAACTATCCAAATTATTTTCTTCGTCACTGTCGGACACAACATGAGTATCCTCTTCGCGAACAAATGTTTCTTATTCGCGAAATTTCTCAGCCTGATTGCTACCACTCGGTTGATCTTGAAAATTGAACCTTGAACCGAATTGTTCAACAACATCGGGTGTATGATAATATTCATTATTGGAGTGCACAAGAAATAAAGTCGACTCGATTTGTGTACTACAAAGACAAAGTAGGTCCATATCGGTCGCGAGAATGGACCTAAGCGTAATACCATGACGAGAAACGTAGGTGTAATAAATTTCATAATTTGACGAAAGAGAAAAGGGATTAAGATTGTTATTGAATGAACTGTCGTAAAATCAGGATACAGACATTGTTCCCAGGAATGCAGACAACTCTAACTTCACCGCCAACATACTCGGACAAATTGTTAAATTGTCCGTTAAAATGAACAATAAAATTATACCAACTATCCAAATTTTTTTTCTTGAACGAGGAAGCAAAATTCTACTGAATGATTTTGTAATTGAAAATGAAATGAAAGAGGATTGAGTGTGTTAGATTTTGGACTTCAATCACGATATTCATAGAGAAAATTTCATGATAGGGACTACGAATGGAACGAGCGGGACTAGGAATGGAAAAAGTGGGATTTCACAGGGCCGAGCGGGACTCTGTCAGTGGGATTCTGCTAGGCCTGCCAAGTCAAAAAAGTTGAGCGGGACTGAGCAGGCCAAGCAGGATTCAGCGAGCGGAAATCTGTTGCCCGCTAGTCAAAAAGTCGAGCGGCACTTGGCAGGTGGAGTGGGATTCTGCTCCCTGCCAAATCACGGCTCGAGCGAAAAATAGTGCCTGAGCGGGATTCGGTACTGATCGGAGCGGGAATGAGCGGGACACGAGCGGGTTTCTGTGTTATGCTTCAGTTACCCGATTCAATCATTTACGCACGGAACGAAGCAAAATAACGAATTTGGCAGGCTGACAAGTCTGAAAAGTGGAGATATTTAAGTAAAGATGGGTATTTTGTGTAGCAATTATAAGGATTGGATAAATTTGCCTTTCTCTATGCGGATTTGGGCATTATAGAAAACACCCATTTTATTTACATGAATAATAGAATCATTATTTAGGACATTCTTAATTCTTTAAGACTTTAATCTTTCTAATTCTAAGTTAATGACTAGCATTATATTATAAAAAAAATACTAATAATTTGAGTTGTTAATGGTAATATACTGTTTAAGACTTTAATCTTTCTTAATTCTTTAAGATTAATCTTTCGAATCTGGATCCAATTTAAATCTGTACCCGACCCACATATTATAAACGGATCTGTTCTTGAAATATCTATTTATTATTTTATTCTCAATTATTTAAATAAAACAATACTGAAGTAACAGAACGTTAGAACATAAAACAAATCTTTGATTTACCGCAGACCACCAAACGCCAAATCGGCCCCGACAGCCGCTCCCTCCGCTCAATAGCTCCGACTCTGACGTAACAACTATTGAGCCATAGACGTCTCTATTCGCTCAACTCTGCACGTTCCATTCAACTAGGATTGTTTATTATTCTTTCCGTGAGCATGATTTTTCTTTTCTTTCTTTGTTTAATATTGATGTTTGAACATGTGTTTTCTGATGTTTTTGTTAGATCAATTTTACCTCAAGATTTCAGTTTTAGACGGATTATTGAAGTTTTTGCATTTGAATTGGGGCTTAGGGTTAGTATTTGCTGTGAAGTCTGAGTTCATCAAAGTGTTCAACTTCGTCGCTTTCTATTTGTTGTTCGTGTCTATGAGGTTCATTATTTGAAGAATCTTTGTTTAGTTATTTTGAATTTTTTGTTTGATGCAAGATTTTTCTAGGCAAGATATCTTTACTTTGGTTTTCATTGATTATTACACGACATTATAGCTTCATCTCACTTATATTTCTTGTGTTCATTTTCGTTGTAAAACGTTAGCTCGATTTGTGTATGATCTAGGTGAGGAATTTATTACCTTGGCGTCTCTTGAAAAAACCAAATGGAAGATTTAGGAATATCCGGATCTAATCCTGCTAGTCTGATTGTTGATGTCGAACAATCTGCATCTCCATGTATGCCATCTGGTCCATCTCATGATCTTTAACAAGATCATGATCATGAAGACACGAATCAAGAAATTGATTCGGATATGCTGCCACCATCCAGTGAAGGAACTTCTAAAAAGGCAAGAAAAAGCTCAACTAGAGGAAGAGTTACATCACAATGGTGGACTCATTTTGACAAGACGAGCATTAAAAAGGATGATTTAGTTTTACAAAAAGCTCAATGCAAGTATTGTAAGAGACAATTAGGTGGAGACCCAAGTCAAGGAAAAAGTCATTTGAAGAAACATTACTTCAGTTGTAATAAAAGGACGAATCAAGATATAAGGCAACAACTTCTTGTTGCCAACGCTCACAAAGATGGACACGAGCTTCTGCCTACTACTTTCAATCAAGAATCTTCTCGTAGTAAGCTAGCTAAGATGATAATAATGCATGAGTATCCTTCATCTATTGTGGAACATGAGGGATTTAGGGAATTTTGTTCAAGCTTGAACCCACTTTTTAAGCATGTCTGTCGGAACACGATAAAAAATGATTGCTTTGGCATATATGAGAAATCAAAGGATGAGATCAAGAATTTATTTGACAAGCTTGATAGTCGGGTGGCAATAACAACAGATATGTGGACATCTAATCAAAACAAGTGCTACATAGCGGTTAGAGCACACTTTATAGATAACACTTGGAAGCTTAAGAATCGAATTATTGGGTAACGTTTATTGATTTTCTTTAAGTTATTATAAATCATAAATATAATAGATTGTTTTCTCTAAATATTTTTATTACTTGCAGGTTTGCCTATATACCATGCTCGCACACTGCTGACGTTCTCGCTGAAGCTGTGAAGGAATGCCCAGTGGATTGGTACTTGGACAGCAAATTATCCACTATTACAGTGGATAACTGTACAGCTAATGACCTCATGATTCGTCTGCTTGTTGATAAGCTCGAGTTGATTCATGGAGAGCCACTTTTGTACAATGATAACCTAGCTCATAAGCGTTGCACGACACATATATTACACTTAATTGTGAAGAGTGGTATGAGTGTCGTTGGAGAGGCATTGTAGCGTGTTCACGATAGTGTTTCATACTGGGTGGCAACACAAAAGCGATGGCAACACAACTCGCCAACTAAAAATTCCAATCAGTAAGAAGCTTATCCTTAATTGTAAAACACGATGGAATTCCACTTTCTTGATGTTGCAGACTACCTTGCAGTATAAGGATGTATTTGCTAGGTTAGTAAATCGTGAGTCGGTATTTAAGTTTGCACCTTCTGTGTCTAATTGGAATTTGATTAGGGAAGTTTGCAATAGGCTTGAGATTTTTTACAATGCTACTATTGTCTTCTCTAGGACTAGATATCCTACTGCAAATGTGCTTTTCCCTATTACATGTGAGATCAAGGCAGCACTGAATACTTGGTCTTCTTCTGGTATTGACATTGTTGAACTGATGTCAAGTAGAATGGTCACAAAGTTTAACAAATATTGGTTTGATGTTCATTCTTTGATGGGGGTGGAAGTTGTTCTTGATCCTAGGTACAAAATAGATATTCTTGATAGTTATTTCCTCGAGATATATAAGGAATACACAGTTACTAACCATGAGATTGAGAAGATCCATAATGTGTTGCGTAAGTTGATGGATCATTATGAAGAAAAGGAACGGGCACAAGATCAAGGTCAGACTAGCTCATCGGTTATTGAGCCTTCAAGAGCATTTTCTCTCAATAAGTTCAACTTATATGTTTCTAAACAGAAGAGGAAACCAGTAAGGTCAGAATTGGACCTTTACTTGGAAGATGGCACACTACCAAATGTAGACGACTTTGATGCATTGGCTTGGTGGAAGGCCAACAAGGCTAAATTTCCTATCTTGCATAAGGTAGCTCGGGATATTTTAGCTATCCCGGTGTCCACAATTGCTTGTAGTCTCGCTTTTAGCACAAGTGGTAGGGTCATTTCTTCTCATCGTGCTAAATTGGTAGCAGAAACAACAGAGAAACTTATGTGCAGTGAAAGTTGGGTATTAGACGGTAAATACATGAACTTTATTACCTAATCATATATACTAAGTTTTATATTTGTAGATTTTGATTGATTCTTTATTATTGTAAGTAGAGAAAAAAATCACGTGTTACCGTTCTTCAAGATGCCGATGATGACAAGGAATGAAGGAAGCCTAGTAGTCTCCAAAGTAGATTGGTAAATCCTTAACTCGAATTTAATATGCATTAGTGAAATATTTTTTTACTAAAACATGAGTACATGACTCTTCTTTAATCTTTGTTAGGTGGAGTTTTTTGGTTGTCTTATAATGGTGATCAACAAAGCAAGTGGTGATTTAGAGGAAATTTTCTACTTTTATCTATGAGGGCATGGACATCTTTATGCATTTATTATATGTATTTTGTTTATATGGGAACATCCGAACATGTGAAATTGTGCTTGTTTTGTGTTGAAATTTGAGCTTTTAATGTTTGTTGTAGTAATGTTGATAATGGCAGGTTTTGAAACTTGATTATTTCGTAGTGAAGAGTGTTTCTTGTGGTAGTGTTGACAGAAAATGAAAAAAAAGGGTCTCCTGAGGGGCGAGGCGGGTAGACCCACCCCGTGAGGGTCCGGTTTTGGGGCCAAATTAGCAGACCCATACGGGTCCACGGGACGAAGGAGGTCCGCGGGTGATGGGATGAGATTCAGTAGAAAGATTTGAAGATCCCAAAACCTTAGCTGAATGATGAACCTTCGATAATGTAATAGCTTAGTATGAGTTCAGCTGTTAGGAACTCGTAGGCTAGAGTTCAGTAGCTGCAGCGTTCGTTCTGTAGAAGATCTCCTGCTCAGCTGGATGGACTCAGTATCGAAGAAGTCAGTTGCACTAAAGTTCAGCAACTGAATCTACAAAAGAATTCGAGCTGCACATTATGATTATCCACAAGCATGTAAGTAGGATGCCAACTCAGTTGAAGGTCCGAGGATTCAGAGGGAGACATCTCTTGACGTTTGACCAACCTCACCTAACACTCTACCTCGACCAATAAGGAGCCGACAACGCCTTACCTGCTCTGACAAAAGTTGCTCCAAGACTGAAATGGAGGCATATCTCTACAGTGCACCTCCGCAACGTTCAGATTAAAGTAGTCGTTTTCCTTGTCGTTTCGACACATGGCAGGACCCACTCCAATGGATCTATTGCCCAATCAAACGCTATAAATAGAGGAGATGTCTCCATGCAGAGAGACTACCGAAACCAAGAGACACGAGCAATTAACGAGCAAGTACCCAAAGGAACAAAGCTTACCACGATGTATTGAAGAGAAACAACCTTCCACGAAAAGCACTCAACTGCTCAAGGGTACACAAGCCTTCATCGAATTAAAGCCTCTAGCGTCCAAGTGAAGAACACGAACCGAGAGACAATATTCCTTATTGTTCTTCATTCTAGAAGCCTATTCTTGTTCCCCTCCTCTAACCTAAGCTCATCGTTCATATCCATAGCTTAGAACTAAAGGAGTTCACATATTGAACTGTTCTTAGATATAAGAACTCCTTCCCTGCTGGAGAAAACCATCAAACTTTATTGTTTAAGTTTGTAAACTGAGACTTGCTCAGTATAATCTTCAAGACTGTGTTTGTCCTGCGTACAAACCGACTGAGACTAACTCAGTATAATAAAATAGCCTCCTGATCCTTTCAGGACAGTGGACGTATGATTGTTGATATCCGAACCACTTTAAAAATCTATCTCTTTACTGTTGCATTGATTACTGTTCATTCACAAACCTATTTATAAAATCATTCAACAGAGTTTCAGTAAAAGCTTAACTAAGTGCACTAATCAACTGAAATGATTTTTATAAACAAACGTTTTCGTAATCAAACTTGTTGGGAGATGATTCAGCGGTATATTGTTTAGAAGATTTGAATGATCCCAAAACCCTAATTTGATTGGTGAACCATTATGTTGTAATAGTAATGCCTTAGTCTCTGAGAGTTTCAGACTCAGTAGACATTCCTTCAGCATGGTTCAGGCTCAGAGTTTTGTCTGCTGTTTCTTCAGTAGACTATCCGCTTCAGTACCATGGTGTGAAGACTCGGTAGTCTTTGGACTCGTTAGGGAGCAAGATACCGAGAGGTGTTCAGATTTAGTAGTGTTGGACTCAGCAGGAGCAACATACTAAAAGGAGTCAGTAGAACTAGACTCAGCAGGAGCAATTTACTGGACTCAGAGTCGACCTTCAGTAGAGTTGGACTCAGAAGGAGTATACTACTGAACCCAGGTCAGACTCAGCAACGGTCTGACCGTCTCCTTGACTTTCAGATAATCTTATACGTTAAATCAGTAGAGTCATCGGAGGTTATCAGAGAAGTCAGCTTCAGTATCTGCCTAGAAGTCTGTGTGTCTCAACTACTTTCTACGCCTCAACCAATGACGAGCAGCCAGTTGTGCAAGTTCTGGTAAAAGCTGCAAGTCAACCTCTTTCCAGAAATGGAGGAAAAGACTCTGCAAGATTCCTTAAAAGAGTCGTTAGCTACCCAAAGAGAGTGACATGTGCATCGTTCGTCTCCAACGAATCTATCCATGGCTCACCTCTATAAATAGAGGAAAAATCAAATTGAAGAATATACAACAAGAACGAGCGATTACGAGCAATACACGAACAAGTTTCAAAGCTTTCCGCAAGAACTTCAGAGAAACACTCAAAGCGAAACGCGACATCCTTGCTCTAGGAAACCAAGCTGATTAGAATCAAAAGCCTCTAGTATCTAAGTGATCGAACACGAACCCAGAGAGATTATTCCTCATTGTTCATCACTCTAGAAGTCACCTTCTTGTTTCCTTCCCTCTAACCTAAGCTCCACTGATTATATCCATAGCTTAGACCCGAAGGAGTTCATATCCTGAACTGTTCTTATTGTAAAGAACTTCTTCATCGTTGGAGAGTTTGTCAAACTTTATAGTTTGATCCTTGTAAATGGGGACTTGTTCAGTATAATCCTCAAGGTCAATGTTTGTCTAGTGCACAAACCAACTGAGACTAACTCAGTATAATAAAATAGCCTCCTGATCTTTTCGGGACAGTGGACGTAGGATTGTTTGATATCCGAACCACTTTAAAATCGTTGTATTCTATTTTTATTGTTGCATTGATTTTACTGTTCATATTGAAAACTGCTTTACAAAATCATTCAACTGAGTTTCAGCAAAGCTTAAATTGAATGCACTAACCTACTGAAACAGTTTTAATAAAAACGTTTTCAAACTCAACTGAATCGGGCCTACACTTTTCCGCACTCTACTGAACTCTTACTGAACGGTACTAAATTCTGACATCAGTCAGCTTGCAGACCTGAGTATAGTCAGTCACTCTGTCCACGCGATCCAGAAGAGGTTGCTTGGTCTACTGAACTTGTTAAGCAAGGCACTCTCCTGAATAGGATTATTCGCGTTTTAAGTTGAGAAAGTTTTCAGGTGTATTCACCCCTCCCTCTACACCTGAACGTTTATCTCGGGACCAACAAAACTGAATCGGGCCTACACTATTCCGCACGCTACTGACCCTCTACTGAACGGTACTGAATTTTGACGTCAGTCAGCTAGCAGACCTCAGCTGAGTTAGTCACTCTGTCCGCATGATTAAAATCAGCTTATCTAGTCTACTGAATCTATTCAGCAGACATCTTCTGTGAAACGGACTGATCGTGTTTTGAGTTTGAGAAAAAAGTTTTCGGGTTTATTCAACCCCCCACACTCCGAACGTTTGACTCGGAACCAACAGCGGTCCATCGAGTGGGGCGGGTCCGGGTAGTATGATACCCGGACCCGACCTGCAATTTTATCATCCCTATGCATTACCGGGTATTCCCAACTTGTATACACTAAACAAAACAAAATCTAATAAATGCTCTTGGAATGACATAGTGGTTGGGGTAAGATTTATGATTGAAGAGTAGTTTCAAAACTCACCAAGACTGCTCAAGTCGGCTCATCTACGTAGCAAGTCAAACTATTGTTTAGGGCCCTTCAAATAAAGGCCCCCAAATCTTATATATATATATATATATATATATATACATTAAGATTTACATTAGTTATTACTTTACTCACATATTTTCAATTTTCAAATATCAATTATGATTTTATTAGAGGGTTAGAGAAGTCCAATATCATTCCATGCTTAATTATTGCATGAACATTGCCCGACTATTTGGGTTGCAAGAAAATAATGATTTTTATTAATTTTATAATTAAATCTAATTAGAATTCCTTTAGTCATAAAAAATACATAGTCGTTGAGTGAATGTGATTTTCATATTTTGCTTTAAGTCCTTAAAAATTTTTGAACCGTCCCTGAGACCGTTGTATGTGTGAGTAATATATATGTTTAGCCCAGATAGTTAGTTCATTTTAAGTTGTTTGCATGTTAGAATACAAAAACAGAGTTATCTTCGCCATTCAAAAAACAAATCTAACAGAATTTGTTAAGTGTACAAAAGTATCACAATGACACAATCGGAAACTTAAAGTTTAACCAAATTAAAGATAAAATAAAACCTCACTCTGGTGATCAAAACTTGAAATAAACTGCTGATTTGAATTTCTAACTAAATACTACTAATACTTTATATTTCATTTTAATATCATCACATCATCAATCCATAATTGATACACACTGATGAAGCTAAAATAAAAAACAAAAGTATCATCTAAAACAGAGAGGAGAGAAGTGTGACCCTCCCAGTCACCTAAGTAGCTAGCTTCATAAGAGAGATTGTTTTGGTTGCAAATTAGCGCGACCAAAGCAAACGTGCTGACGAAGACTAGGAATCTACGATGGTGATATTGTTGTATATTGTACCTTGATGGAGAAAAAGTGAAAAAAAGGAAACGAAAAGGTCCAAATTTGAGTTAGATTCCGAGGTAGTGATGAGCAGGAGAAAAATCCAGAAATGCAGTTGAAATTTCTGGATCGTAGTTTGGAAATTCCTCCCCATCATTAGCTAGTCCAACCTCATTTTCCAAGATTCTCAACCACTTGCTAACTTCCACTTCCACTTGTTCATCGACTTTTCCTCCTTCAACAGTAGTTTCCATGTCGGTGGACTGTAATGGATCTAATGAGTCAAGAACTTCCCACAAATCAAAATCCGTCACCAATGCTTGTTTCGGGGTGTTACAAGAAGATGATGGATCGACCATTTTGGTGTCATTTTCATGGTCGCTGCTACTCTTCTTCAGCCTTTTCTTCAAGTGCGTGTTCCACACATTCTTGATCTCGTTATCAGTTCTTCCGGGCAGACACGAGGCAATCTTCGACCACCTGATCCAGCATTAATTACATTGATTAAGGATTGGCGTGAGTAATAATCATAAGGAGGGTGTCATGTACTACTTGTTTCCAATAGAGTTATGGAGTTGGATTATGGTGTTTTCTTCTTCTGGCGTGAAGTTTCCTCGTTTGACGTCAGGTCTTAGGTAATTAATCCACCTCAGGCGGCAACTCTTACCACATCGTAATAGTCCTGCACCACCACCACCAGTTCATTCATCAACATAATAAAATAAAATAAAAAGAATATATGTTCCTCTCTCTCTCATTGATGAGTGAAGCTTCGCATAATGTCATGCATTTGAATTAATATTTGACGAGGTTAATCCCCGCTTATGTATTCTACCTTGCAAATAATACAGGAGGGGCTAATCATAGGTGACAAATTCACACGATTAGACATTTTAACCACTATGTCATTCTAAGGGGACTCATCTGAATTAATATTTGATTATTAGACGAGTGGTAGCAGTTACTAATTCTTCTTTATCTTGCTTATCTAAATACGACTCTCGTGTAAATCGTGTTAATTTAATGCATAATTATATATATATGTCGCTCTTGTTCCAATATTGTATTGTCATTTACAGTTGAAGATGGAATGCGACTTTTTAGGAGAATGAAAACAGGTAAGCCAGGCCTAGTAATTAAGATGAATGGCCATTTGGGAGAATTTTTGTTTCATTTTGTATTGTGATTCAAAAAAATATAGTCGAGGCCGGCCGGGAGATTGATACCTGCTTGTTTAGGGAGAGCACGCCAGTTGCTGTGACCATTCTTTTGGATGAAATTCATCAGCCTTAAATCCTCTGCAGCGCTCCACGGCCCAGTCCTCACCTTTGTCTTGTCGCAGCAAGGGGCTCTTCCTCGACCCATTTTTTGAGAGAGAAAGAGAGAGAGTGAGAGAGTGATGAGAGAGAAGTAAAACTAGACTGGAGTACTTAGTGTATGATCTCTTGCATGGTGAATTCCTGATCACTTTATATATAAGACTAGTAGACATAGAAAAACATGATTTCCTACCTCTATATACTGATTGTAAAAAGGGATTTTCTAATTTAATAATATTGTTTTATTTTGATTTGAAGACTTCAATACCAAAACCCATCAATAGCTTGTGGGAGATTCTGTTTTGTACATCGTCTTCGTGAAAGTTGTTCACTTCGAATGGAATATAATATTATTATACTACTCCCCCGTCCCGTTATTTGTGGCTCAATTGATTTCGGCACCGGAATTAAGATAGTAGATGATAAAGTATGAGAGAGGGTAGATGATAAAGTATGAGAGAGAAGATGAGTAAGATAATGAGAGAGTAGGAAAGAGAATGTAATAAAGTAAGAGAGAGAATGTAATAAAGTATGAGAGAGAAGATAATAGAGTAGAAGATATGATAATAATTTTTTACCAAATTAGGAAAGTGGCCACAAATAACGGGACACCCCTTTCGGGAAAGTGAGTCACAAATAGCGGGACAGAGGGAGTACTATTTTTCTTTATTCTATAATCAATAGATACCAAAATTGTTGGGACCAATTAAAATTACTCTTATCAATTTCCAAGGTTATGTAATTACGTAAGACTGGTCTTGCTTATTAGTTAGATATGTAATTAAAAGGCCTATATTGTACCAAAAGTTTGTAATTTATTATTAGTAGAGAACTAGCTAGGGATCTATACATGCATTGCTTAAATTCACGTTTTTTTTAATAAAAGATTTAATGAATCTTATTATTTATTTTTACGAGCGAAATTTGCTACAGCTTCTTACTATGAGATATGATCTATCTTAAACTATTTGTACAAATATATTGTTTGTGCACCTGACTGGGGTATTATTTTCAATCCACCACCTTCAGATTTTATATTGAAAAGAAAATTGGCTTACACTTTACCTGTTTTTTGTTTATTTGATTTTATTAATTATCTACTTAATGACGAACTATATATAATTCACAGACAACTAAAAATTAGAATTCTTCAAACATTTACATACAACTTTTCTTTTCTATCTGCTTAGCAATAGTCCCAAATTTATAAGGTATGAATTTATATTTTGGTAATAAATATTACTGTTGTTTGGATTTATGGGCATTCCCTGAAAATATCATGCACTATATTTTTGCCGCGATTTAGTTATTGTTTATTCACGCAGTTTCCATTCAAGGAATTATGTAGTTGTACTTTCATGACACTTTTATATGAGTTAATGGATGTTATTTTTATTTTCAGACGTCCGTAGCTTGAGTGTGGACAAGATATCTCGAATATTTAAAAATATGAATAGAATTCATATAGTTATGAGATATATTGACAATCTATCAACTAATTAATCCGGTAGAGCAATGGACTGCATCATGTTAGGTTTATAAAAACATGTGCGAGAGTTCATGCGTCAAATAATAAATTGTTTGTATACCCAACAGATATTGATGTTTTTTAGAATATTATCATGGTTTCTTTAGGTTGACATTACGATGTTAATAAAGTATTTATTTAAAAACCGATTATATATTGTTTTAAGCAAAACTTGGCTCCTTCTGTGAGAGAGAGCAAAAGAATTTTTTTTCTGCTAACAAGATTGTGAGGATGCAATTTTACTATCATAAAGCATGCAATTTCACTAATATGGTTTTCTTTAATTATTTGTTCTTGGCAATTGCTAATATTTATTTCATACTAATAATATAAATATATATACATAGTGGATTATGTTGAAATTAGGAAAATACATTTCATGTAGGAACTAAAACGAACAAAATTGATATTAATAATGAGTTGATTAATGATGCTCGAACATATACTTGTTTTGAGTGCCTATTTATTTTATGTTGGTATCTATGAATTGATCACAAGTCGAAATATGTTTCGAGCCCTTATGTGTCCTGAACTTATATTAAATTCAGTTAATATGAATTTTGTAATATTTTTTGATATTTTTTATAATCATCAACTAAGGGGGTCATTTTTTCAATTTTTGTTATAACTATTGCGGCCATTGAAAATGACTATTGGGCCGAATATTATTTCAACAATTTATCGTAACAGAAAATCAACTTGTATTAATCAATCAAACTTGTTAAATAATATTCGTTGTATCCGTGGAAATTTTGAATATTTATAAATAAATTTCTATGCGTATTCATTATATGTTTTATATATAATTTTATATTTTTTTATGCAAAAAACCTGTGATTTTATATTTATGCATAATCGTTATATGTCTTATGTAGGACAAAAGTGTAAAATTATACTCCCTCCGTCCCATTCATACTGTCATGTATACCATTTCGGGTTGTCCCACTCATACTGTCTCATACTTAAAATGGCAAGAAATGAGTGGACCACAATCATCTAAATAAGTGGACCCTACTAT
The DNA here is from genome assembly GCA_028984105.1 of Lavandula angustifolia. Lineage (NCBI taxonomy): Eukaryota > Viridiplantae > Streptophyta > Magnoliopsida > Lamiales > Lamiaceae > Lavandula > Lavandula angustifolia. The sequence continues at coordinate 13,037,298 of CM054818.1, read as the reverse complement.
TTTATATTTTTACACCACTACTTTAACCTTTACACCCACTATCTTAAACTCCGTGTCGAAACCCAACAAGACATTATGAATGGGACGGAGGGAGTATGTTTTTTGCATTAAAAAATTAAAATTAATGCATCAAATATATAAGAATTATGCATAATTTCTAGTTCTACCTAAAATTTAGGTTCCTATCAAATCCATATATATATATAGTACATATTCAAGATTCGGTGAAACTAATGATGACGTACATGCACACGGCTATGGGGGCATGTCCAAATCAGTTAAAAGGCATCGCAAATTGTCTAGTGATTTAGGTGACCAATTCACGTTACTGTCTCGTTTTATTAATTATGAATTTAATCAACCAATACTTAATTTAAATAGTTCAGTATTCTTTCGTTGTTAATATCTGCTTTTACAAATACATCATGATAAACGTTTTCAAACAACTCGCGCAAAAAAGTCCATTGGATCAAAGTCTTGAGTTAGGGAAGCCAACATTTATTGTTAATGAAATGTACACCTAATTTTGACATCCACATTTTTGGAGTTATTTTTTACTAAAATATTCGAATTTATGCCTGGATTGATCCCAACATTTCCAACATTTTCATGTTTAGGATCTTGTTACGTATCCATCCAAACTACATATGATTTTAAGGAATGAATAGACGGTTCAATTTGCACCTTACAATGAATTTTAAATAAATGTAATAGTTTAGATAAGTTAAATATCACAAGGAAATCTAATGGTATGCACTGTGCACGATCCAAGTGCATGTTTATTTTGTATTCGTATTCTATCTTGGGGGTGAAAGAAAAGAGAGAGAATATATTCACTAATGTTCATGAAGAATAATCTATCCAAATGAAGTGAAAGAGAAGTTATTAAATGACTTTCTCATTATTAATCCAAATTATTGTTCCATAGATCTTATAAATCTTAAACACCCCTTCCATGTCTCCATATCGACACTATTTTAATTTGCATGGTTTTGTTTTTGGACCTTTTTCAGAATTGTAAATTTACTAATATGGATTCGATTAGAAGAATAACTCATGTTGAATTTAGGGACAAAATAATAAATTCTCAAAATAGATAAAGACAATTCAAAATAAAAAATACTAGTATAATTTAGTGAGCCAACACGCACGCACCCTTTGGAGTTTGGATGCGCTACTTGATCCAATCCGATACAATTTGTTAATAAAACTTAATTAATTCGGACAACACAAAATCGTACATTTATTTACCGCTGACGTCTGCCTGATATAAATTTACAAATTTAATTATTTCGTTACACAATTTGATTTGAAGAATTAGTCTGATGGTAAGTGTTTTTCTTTGGTAGGAAATCTACTTTGACAAAATTTTGTTGATCTAGTTTAATTTAGTTCCACTCTATAATTAATTCTTTTGTGACTCACACAATTCGTAAGTAACCAAACATGTCGTAGTTTCAAATTCCAGACATAAAATTCCTTCTAAGCAGCTTATGACACATCATAATTAGGGTTTTCTAAGGTGAAAAACTCCAGATAAAAAGAATATTTGCTTACAAAAATGGAGAATTATTTCGAGATATAATACGATTAATTACTAGTGGAGCAGTTAAGTTTAATTCAGTCCCCATAATATTGAACTTCCTCAAATAAATATTCATTTTTGCCTACATATTTTGATTAGTGTAAGAAACTATTAATTTGATAATTACATTATCCGAGTAGGTATGTTTTTGAAGGGTTTAAAAGTTGGTAAGAGAGTGGTGAAAACTGAAAAGGAGAAGATGTCAAAAGTAGCGTAAGTGGGGAGATTTTTTCTAAGCAGATGAAGAATGTTGAAATTCTACTACATTATTAATTGTTTCTAATTATAAAAATTGACTGGTTCAGTGGATGTAGCTTTTGACTCCCCATCATTGACACTTGCATCACCAACCAAAATTCAATTTCGTGACTAACCCAGAAATTCTAAACATCAGCTCTAAAGTCCCATTCACTCATCTTGTAGCAAATATCATAAGTTTTAATTTCATTAATATTTTTAAATTTAGTTTATTACTACTATACATGGTCTAGTACGATTTGTATATACATTATCGCATAATGCCCAATATCATATTTGATAACGCTTGAGGGTTTTTTGACATTTAAAAAGAAAAGAAAAGAAAAGAAAAGAAAAGAATGATCCAAATATTATTACCTTACCCTGCGTGTGAGTTTAACCATAGGTGGATGCACCCTCCAGCCTTTCAATTTTTGAAAAACTGTAAATTTTATCTGAGTTTTTTGAGAAATTACTATATTTTGCTTTTTTTTTAATTGAATTTTTGCACGCCAAAATAATGAAATCTAAATTTCTCAAGCTGCCACGCACTGTGTCGAAAATTATGTATATATATTTATATATTAAGATTGATTCATCTTTGATTATATAATATATATATATATATATATATTATATAATCACGCATATATACCATTTTGCAACTTTTCAAATCCCAATACGTCATATCCTACGTCTCCAGTTGATTAAGTGAGCCATCATCTTCATCTATATATATTAAAACGAAATTAAGTTATTACAATATTATTATTATTATTATTATTATTATTATTATTATTATTATTATTATTATTATTAAAATTGTCAATTATACTTACCTAGTTACCTGCTAGAGCTACTAAAGGTTAACGTACTATTTTTAGAAATAACTGATATATTGTTGTACACGCTATCTAAATATTCTTTAATTTATATGCATGTTGATAGCGTAATTACATATTTTTATGTACTTAATGCTATTATTTCTAGATATATGCACGGATAGAATATCATATAATAAAGATAAAATTAAATCAAGTTTGAACACCTCAAAGATATTATCTCAAGCCTAATTGTTTTAAAGATTATTACACCTTGTTCCATTTTTTCTTCGTGACATTAGCATTTGATGTAATGATTAAATTACAAAAGAAATTTAATTAAATTCCATATATTGATTTCGAAGAGATCTAATATTTTGTTATATAGGAAATAAAGTTGACTTTAACAACTCATGCAATATTGTCAATGTCATTACTAATGAATGTAAAATTAAATTAAAATACAAATTTCCAATTTAATACCAATGAAGTATATAACTGGATTTTTGCAGGTAAAAGTACAAATTAAAAACTCATAAAATAAGTGCAAGCATATATATATCTATATATATATATAGGGTAAGTACGATACATAAATCAAGCATATCCCCTTGATCGATGTATATTTGAATAAATCCCAATCCTATAAAATATTACCCTTTTAGCCAGGACCATTTAAATAACATTGAAATTAAAAGGTTATATAATCATGTCAGCATTGGGTACAATCTTAAGAGATTGCATTAAAGATGTCGTTTGGTTGGGCCAGAAACATTTGGACACACTGAAAATTCTACTTGTAATAATGGATATAAAGTTGAGTTGTCACTTATGGTTTTACACAACAAAAACAAATCCAGGCTTATCACACCAAGTTTTCAATATTCATAAAAAAAAATCAGGACCAGAGATTTCGAATATTATAATTTATTGATGGTTATCATGACATGTTTTTCAATACTTCAGCCTCATCTATCCATAGTTATTTCCTTTGTCTCAAAAAAGCAGTCGAATTTTTGAGAAGAAAAATCCGCAACCATTACAATACTGTAAGAAAATTAAAGAATTGAAGTATATTCTAAAGTTACATGAGCACTCGCACGGTAGTCGATCCCGGCCCAGTATTGGGCTTTGATGGGCTTGACGAGTTTGTGAAATTACCAAGTAGGCCAGGAATTAGTACTTACTCATAACGTCTCTAAGATAATATTTTTCTTCGATCCCGACTTGAGTTAATGTAAAAATCATCAAATTAGATAAAATAATAAGATAATAATTTTCATAACACTCTATTATAAATATATGTTCTCGTCAATATCATAAATTAATAATCATTTAAAATTACCAATAACACTAAGACCGTTTTATAAAATATGATTCTAGTATTGCCGATTTTTTCTTAAGACTTATCTAATTTAATCTCTTTAACCTTTCTAATAGTATCAAAAAGCTACGGTGTTGTTTTATCGAATTATACCATAAAATTGTGAAGAGTTCAAGACGTAATAAGTAATTCATTATGCGTAACTATTCCCAAAAGAATTGTATTATCTTTAGTGTTTATTTGTTTTTTTAAATCAACAAATTCATTTTTTCTTAACAAATTAATATAATTAATTATTTTTAGATAGTAAATATTTAAATGATATTAAACTTATAACTATTTATATTCATCTATTTAAAGTTCGATTTAGTTGAAGTTCAAAAATTATCTCTAAATTCTCTAAACTAATAAAATCTCACGGTCCCGACAATATTAATTGAGAGAGATTTAACTATAATAATCAATTCGAACTCTAACATGAATAAATCAATTTGTTTTTCTTTTAACAACCTTCATAGACATTAAAACCACGTCAAATTTTTCTTGTTGGATTTAAATAAGAGTTTATTATGAGTTTCGCAGACGAAAATAAAACGTCGCATCAAAGTTTTAAAACGAAGTCTTAGGTTTACACGGATTTCAGGAAAGTATTCTTATTCCTAATTATTAAAATTTTATATTTGGTAAAACTTGGAAAGTTATCTTATTCCATATATTTAAAATCCAATGTTTGATACTCCATTCGTCCTAAATATATATGTTTATTTTCATTTTTCGTTTGTCCCAAATCTATATGTCTATTAGCAATTTTTTTTGTATCTAACTAAATTTTTCACCAACTTTAATAAAAGACTATTTTATCCAACTTTTATAATAACAAACACAATTATGACATTAATTTTTTAGTAATTTAATTTATACTCAAATTACAATACTAACATTTATTTAACTTTCATATCATTAAATTTTTTTCTTAATCTATGTGAAACGCAAATGAGCATATAAAATAGGGACGGATGAAGTATAATTATAATAAGTTTGAGGAAAGTAATAAGATTCCTAAAAGTTTGAAACTAACGTAAGATATTTGGATTCTTTTTCCTTGCTCTAATATAGGTATTCTTTTTCCATAATATGTGGATTTAATCTATCAATTCCTCCTAATAACTCCAATTATCTAATTTCTCAACAAAGTTCACACAAATTTTAGCAGGGTTCATGCAAGTCTCTCCCTTTTACAAAGCAGTTCAACATCGATTCTACTGGCAGATCTCCTCCGTTAATCGAAGGTCACCAAAACTGATAATTATCATGATGATTAATTTAGATTTCTGAAATTGGAATTTTCTTAACCAATTTTCTCCAAGAAATTGAAGAAAGGAGAAGAGAAAAAATCGATTTAATGTATCAATATCATGAATCAGTGTTCCCCAATATCCTAAAAAAGAGGAATACAAAGTCGGCGATAGACGACGGGTTCTCAAAAAAAAAAAAAAAAAAAAAGACGAAGGCTCAACGGTAGTACACGAGAGGTGGCTTGTAAGATATGAAGACAGAAATTGTTGGGGGAAACTAAATTGACATGAATCAGAGATTTGTTTGGGCTAGAGTAGATGAAGAGGATTTGGACGATGCCTTGTTTGGAGGCGGGATGCAGAGAATAGGTAGAAGATGGAGAGGGATGATGGTTAGATATATTTAAATATTTTAATTTTAATTTATTATAATTTATTAATTTTTTTCATTTAATAATTTGTTATAAATAAAGTTAAATAATTAATGAAATTAGAATTTGGGTACATATCTAGTACTTTCCAAACAAAGTGCTAGTAATCTACTTTCCTAATAATCATATTTCACGAAATCACATTTTTGATAACTTTACTTCCAAAATTATTTTCTCAGAATCATATTCCGTAAAATTAGATAACATAACAACTTTACTTTCCGGACAACTAAACGGACCCAAATGATTTATTGTCTATGAACAACTTATTTCCCTCTTTAACGCGGCTGCCAAACTCAACTCTACTCATCTAATTAATTACAAAATAAATACGATTCGTATTATTAATGACGGTCCATAAATATCTCTTACCATTAAATAATATTTACAATTAGTTGTTTGCCTAGCTTAAAACTCATCAATTACATAGAGATTTCGCAATTCAAATTATATAATACAGCTATAATATATCTCCTGTAGGTTTGAGAATGAATATAAAGTTTTTACAATCACAAAAGAAGTATTTTATAATTTTAAAATCGTCTAAAAGTTAACAATGTGGCCCAATTAACCATATTAATTTTTGTATTATATAAAAAAGAAATAAAGTATAATAGTTATAATGATATTAAAGTGTTATTATGCCCTATTTGGAGGAGCTTATACATAGCTCATTTGAGCTTATAATAAAGAAAAAGCATTTATGTGTGCGTTTGTGAGAGTTTATATAAAGTCCACTTTAAGCTTATTTTGACTAAGTTTCATAAGCTAATAGAAATAGTTTATTTGCAACTTATGTATAGATTTTCCTATCGAATCCTAACAACTTTAATTTTTGCACTATATTTTTAGTTCTTATTTTCTATAAGTTATTATCAATATGAACGTTCAAACACGAATAACTTACTTAATTGAAGCGCTTAAGTAGTGTTCGGAACAATTTAAATAAACTGTTTCTGAGCTTTTTCGCCGGAGAAGCACTTTTTAATGTTTGGAATATAGACTTCTATTTTTTTGGAGCATAAAAATAAGTCAAAATAAGCAGAAGTCTATAAGTTGGTCAATGGGTACTTCTTAAAAGCAGAAGCCAAAAAAATTGAAAAGTAGTTTATGAGAATGGTTGAAATACTGGTTTTTTCTAAAATTAAACTTTTTTTTCTAATATTACAAATACTAACAACTTTTGCTTAAAAATAACTTTGAACAAATTTAAGCATAAATAATTAAAAGCTGCTTATAAAAGTTATTCCAAATAATGCCTTAAACATCCATCAGCACTTATTTCATAGACGTTTATTTAAGTTGATTTTCTAAACGGACCTATATCTAGAATTTTTGGAATCATGTTGCAATTATGAACTGCCTAATGTTCTCAATTCTAAATTAATGAAATTAACCTAAAATGAAAAGATGTATATTATTTATCAAAAGGTAGAAGTTAAATGCACTTCATAATCCTATATTTCACGATTTTCACCTTCACGTTTAAAAGTAAATTTGGGTAAATATACAGTTTTAACTGCAGCCGACTTTCTAACAGGGTTTTAATTCGTCGAAGTACAAGAATTTTATTGCACATTGAAACGTCAAATGTAATAGCTCAAATGATGCGACGTGGTTTTAGATTTCAAACCAACTTATATTAAGGACAAAACATTAAACACCTTCAACTATTGGCTTTATTCACTTTGCATCAAGTAGTAAAGTTCTCGGTCACACGTATAAAGTTAGGGGCAATTTCTTTTTTGGACTATTGGCGGGAGATAAATCCAACCTACAAGTATTGCCACAAACGAGAGAGACAAATATTACAGCGAACGAGAGAGCAAAATATTTCAGAGCTGAGAGAGAAGAGATGCAGCGAAGATGGAGAGGGATAGACGCGAGGGAGTCAATCTTAAAAAAAAAATCTTGGACTACTACTATGGGTGTGTTTCGTAATTACCTTTACTTTGCTCGTATGACTATAATTTTTTATTGTACTTCCTTCAACAAATTAAATAGTTCGGAGTAAAGTACGACAAATTAAATAATTCAAGGATAAAGTATATACTTTCATAGTTTGGTGATGAAGCATGCAAAGCTAATAGTTGAGTGAAAGATAATATGCGATTTTACCACATATATTACATTTATTCTAATAACAATAGTAATAATTGAAAAATATGATACTCTTTAGTAGTGGGAAAATAAAATTTATATGAAATTTAATTTAAATTTTATGTCCAAATTTAAATGAAATTTAAAATTTATGTGCAAAACGAGGATTATTATAAAGTTCGTGTATTTATGAGAAACAAAAATTTTGGAGTTTTGGTTCGATGTTGGCTCAACTGTCACGTCTGCAGATACGTCAAATCGGATTTTGTCACTTTAGATTCGATTTTGCCGGAATATTCATCAATTGACAATTTCAAACAAATCCAAAAATTGTATTACGGGCAAATTTCAAAGTTCATGTATAAAACGAGGATTTAAAAAAAATCGTGTATTTAGGGGGGAACAACCCATCTATAAAATTACAAACATTGAGAACCAATTCGTGCTATAAATATTTATTGCAAATAATATTTGCTTAGTAGATATTTTTATTGTAGTTGCATACGTAAAATGCATTGGTAAAACAAAATATGAAATAATTCATTATAGAGTTGAATTTATATTTTCACGATGAGAAAAGTCATAATCACTATTGAAGGTGTATATTAGATAAACCCCTAACTATTGTAATAACTTAAAGTGTTGATGAATTTCACATTCGTAATTCTATGTTACAATGCCATTCAACTCTGCCATTAGGTTCCATGGACAAGTATATATTTAATTACTCGGAATGGTTTCTTCATTTTACAATCAATATTCAACTCTATGTCTCACATGCCATCCGAAACAGAACATGTAACACTTAATTCATAGTACTAAAATTCACAATAATAATTTTACAAATACAATAGTCATTTTCTTAGAAAATGTGACATATAAATAGAGCATTTTATACTGTATACCGTAAGTATCGGTATAGAAAAAATCATATCCATACCATACCAAATCATTCGGTATACCGACTTCTAATATGAGCTATTCTATAAATCATTACCTTACCACTTTTCAGTATATCATAGCAATTTCGGTACACCGAAAATTGAAGGTATACTGAAAATACCACGGTATTTAAAAAATATCACTGTATGCCGAAAATTCACTATATACTATGGTATATGATGTACGTACCGTCGGTATATGGTATATACTGAAATGCAGCGATTTTGGTATATACCTATTTTTTGTATGCGACATATAACTACGGTGTGGTATGCATCATCGTATTGCGGTATGTAAAAATCCACACCGTTACCGTAACATAAAATAACGTTATGATATACTATTGTATTGAAAATTAAGGTATACCGATTGTTGGTCCCGAGTCAAACGTTCAGGTGTAGAGGGGGGGGGGAATACACCTAAAAACCTTTTTCTCAAACTAGAACGCGAACAGTCCGATTAACGGAGATTGCATACTGAATGAATTCAGTAGACCAGACAAGTTGTTCTTGATTGCGTGGACAAAGTGACTGAAGATGCTGAGCTATGCTAGCTGACTGATGTTAGAATTCAGATGCGTTCAGCAAAGTTCAATAGCGTGCGGAAAGTGTAGGCCCAATTTAGTTTGGTTTGAAAACGTTTGTTTATAAAAGCTGTTTCAGTAGATTAGTTCAATTAGTTAAGCTTGATACTGAAACTCAGTTGAATGATTTTGTAAATGATTTTCAGTATGAACAGTTAAATCAATACAACAGTTATAAACACAGAGACTTTTAAAGTGGTTCGGATACGCAAGATCCTATGTTCACTGTCCTGAACAAGACAGGAGACTATTTTATTATACTGAGTTAGTCATAGTCGGTTTGTGCACTGGACAAACACAATCTTGTGATTATACTGAGCAAGTCTCAGTTTACAGGGTCAAACAAAAATGTTTGAGTGTATCTCCAACGATGAAGAAGTTCTTAACACTAAGAACAGTTCAAAAGGATGAACTCCTTCGGTCTAAGCTATAGATAATACAGGTGAGCTTAGGTTAGAGGGGAGGGAACAAGAATGGCTTCTAGAGCGAAGAACAGTGAGAAATAATCTCTCTGGGTTCGTGTTCTTCACTTAGATGCTAGAGGCTTGATTTCTATATAAGCTTGTGTTCCCTTAGAGCAAGTTGAATGCTTTTCACGCTTGGATTGAGCTATGAGGTTCGTCGCGTATAGTTTGTGTTCTTGTTTGCTTGTTGCTCTGTTCATATTCTGTTTTTCTTCAATTTGATTTTCCCTCTATTTATAGATGTGAGTTATGGATAGATCCGTTGGAGACGAACTGTCCACGTGTCACTCTATGGGTAGCTAACGACTCTTTTGAATTTCCGCAGAGTCCATTAACTTTTCAGGAAAGTGGTTGACTTGCAGGTTTTATCATATACTTTTCAGGTGGTACCATTATCGTTGGTCGAGTACAGAAAGTAGTTGAGACATGTTCAGACTTCAAGGCTTATTGAAGCTGACTTCACTGATGTAATACCTAAGACAACTCTACTGATTAATTCTCTGAAGTCCACTGTCAGTTAAAGTAACTGACCGACCGTTGCTGAGTCTGACCCAAGGTTCAGTAGTATACTCCTGCTAAGTTCAACTCTACTGAAGGTCAAGACTCGAGTTCGATAAACCGCTCCCGCCGAGTCCAATTCTACCGACTCCTCGAACACCTTTCGGTATCTTTGCTCTCGTTGAGTCCAACACTACCGAATCTTCACTCCATAGCACTTGTGGCGGATAATATGCGAAGGACGAGCGACCAGAACTGCGAGCCGAAAACCATGTCGAAGGCTAGTCTACCGAGTTCTGAACAACTCAAAGACACATGCGTTACAAATAAAAATGAATGGTCACCAATCAATATAGGATTTTGGGATCGGTCAAATCATTAATCACTAAGCAACTGATCTACTGCTGAATCATCTCCCAACACCGCTAAATCGATATTTTCAATATTTTTTCAATTCGGTATGAACGATATACCATTTTTGATTGTATACCTAGCCATGCACATAAGAATGCCTAGCGTGATATATATAAACTTTAATCTAAATTAACTTAATGTTCCTCCTACGAAAGTAGCAAAATGGCGTCAAAAGAAAATCCATTTTTGGCAATTAATGTGGTTTAGGCACCACCTCCCATTACTCGTTGTCAAGCCAAGTTTAAATGTATTTGACTAAGAAAAGCTCTAATAATTATGTTAAATGCTCTCTCCCATGACTCATCATTCACATAAATTATCCAACCCAATAATCAATGCTAACCCATGTTATTCATTTCTATTCATCTCCGGTCAAACTATATTTTAATTTTTTCATCAATATCACCTAAATTACACCTAAACCCACACCATTTTCTATTATCAAAATATTCGCACCACCAAGCAACTAAACAATTTAAACTTGAAACGTATATAATCTGTGTAACGTTGAAAAAAGATATTGCTATAAATTCAAAATACACTAACCTAAATAAAAGTAAGAAAATTATTATGAATTAATTGGTAAAGCGGGAGTGGAGAAATAAATAAATCAATTATTGCTATAATGGCAAACCAAATCTTGCGATAAATGTGAATAAACTGTGACCACGTTTGAATAGAGAGAGAAAGAGAGAGGGGGGGGGGGGGGCTCAACTCAACTAAAGGCTGGTATTGAATTAATAGAGAAAACAAAGGGTGATTAATGCGGCAATAAAAACCATAAACACAAATAGATACAAAAATGAGAAAAATAAAAAAGAGCAGTCATTACCAGCATTAATGGCTTATCTAAGGAAGCCAAAAGGTCTTTGTATTGTGCGTAGCATTAATTCACAGCTGTCCTTTTGCGTTCCTCTTCACTCTGCATTTATTGCACCCCCCCACCCCAATACAATCTCAACTCAAACAAATATTAATATTTTAAATTGGGTTCCCATATATATATCCGTATAAAATCAAGATTTCATTAAATTCTTCATAATCACCATTAAATTGATTATAGGTTCAACTATCTTCTTCTCGTCTTATATTTATAATAGTATCGTCACGAACCCTTTTCACCCAGAGACCTTTTCATTCAGTTTTCTACACTCCGACTCTCTCTCCCTTTTTCTGCAAATTCTGCTCCTTCTCTATCTGCCAAGCGAAAAGAGGATAGACTCGTTTACCTGTACTGTTCTCGGTGGGATGGCCGCTGACGTCAGCTCTTTGGTTAGATTGATCAACGGTGGTGATGCGACTGACTCGGCCAAATCGAGCGTTCCGATCACGCGGGACTTGCTCGCCGGATGTACAACCCTTGATTCTAAAGAGTTGGACCTCGACTTGCAAGTCCCTTCTGGATGGGAGAAACGCCTCGACTTGAAGGTACAATTCTCTAGTGCATTCTTTTCTTTTCCTTATGGGTCTTTTAGCTTCCTGACGAGCTTGGAAATTACGAATAACCTCGTTTTGGTGTACGATTTCTTGATTTTATCTTGAATTCTGGGTATTGAATTTTTTTTCTGGGTTTGTCTTGATTTGCATTTACCTCTGTTCTTCATTTGTAGAATAATCGTAATTTTAATTGCCACGCTTATGATCATTAATTCATGAGTGAATTAATATGGGAATTTAATGAATTTAATTCATCCTTGTCTAGTTAATTCTAATTGATTTTAACGCTGTAATGATGAATCCGTGCCGTTATTTTTCTTGGGATTGTGGAGATTTTTCAGCCATGATTGAAGGGTAGAGGTTTAATTGCATATTCAATACCTTGCGTAGCAATTAAACTTTAATTAACCCTGCAATTAAAAAATATCTCAGCATTAAACAATTGATCCGTAGTTATCATCTGGTGTAGGAAGTGTTAATTACCGAAATTTGTATTTATTGTATATTTAATTTTTTCAGATTTTCATTCCGCAAATTGTAAATTGTTACAATCATGAGATAATCAGCGTCCGACATTGATCATTCAATTGGTTAACGTTTGATTTCAGTCAGGAAAAGTGTATCTCCAGAGGTGCAATTCTTCCAACTCGTCATCTTCAACTACAGAGAACAAGCTCAATTCGTCGGCGAAGTTTCAAGACCTCAACTTCCCGCCGGCGGCGAAGCAAACGCTGAACCTCTTCGACGACGACAGCTTGGAATTGAAGCTGGTGGCGTCGCCGTCGTACCAGAGCGTGTGCACGCTCGACAAAGTGAAGTCGGCGCTGGAGAGGGCGGAGAAGGAGACGGTGAAGAAGCGGTCGATATCGATGTCGATGTCTTCCTCCTCGTCGTCGATCAAGGATAGTGATCTTGATCAGGAGGAGAAGTCGTCGTCGGCATCATTCGCCGCCGGCTGCCCTGCTTGCTTGCTGTATGTGCTGATCTCGAAGAGCAACCCTAAGTGCCCTCGATGTAACAGTACGGTGCCCTTCCCCGTGGCTGCTAAGAAGCCTCGAATTGATCTCAACATATCCCATTTTTTGTAAAGATAGAAAATAGGCTTTTCATTATAAGGTGAAAGTATGGGTATATAAATATTTGGTGGATTATATTTAGAATTATTATACACGAGCCGGTTTTACTTTTATTTTGATATGAAGATGAGTATCTTCAATTTATGTATCTATCTATCTTCCAATAATTTTATTCGAATGATGGAAATTTAGAAAATCTTCCATGACACGTTACGTAGGTAGGCTTATTGTTGGTATAAATAAACAAAAATGGGTATTAACTTCGTCAAAGGGAAGGTGTAAATGCGACGAATTACGGCATCACGTATTTCATTTGTACACCTAACAAATAATAAATGAGAATTATTTCTTCCATCCATCCATCTTTGAATACAGACACCTACTTTGTCATAAGAGTTGTTGTCAGCAAAATTTTAATTGCCGTTAATGCATTTTGTGTTGAATGTGCTTTCTTGTTGGATTTCAACATAGTTTTTAACTTCCCCAGCTGTGACGAAACCCAATTCATTGCTCATTTAATATATTCTGCTCCACTTCAGCTTCTTCAATTCCACACACAATTTAAATAAGCTCGCAACATAACATGCATTCATATGATTCAAACTTGCCTTGGAGGAGAGACGTATATAAGTTATGATCACCATTAATATGCGTGAATCCTTAGGCTTTATTTAATTGGATTTAATTTGGGTCAAATTAATGAATGAACTCAACGCTCAAAGGAGATATTGAATAAGGTACCTCATTATTCAACTCAATGCCTTTCCTTAGATAATACTAGTATTTTTTAAAAATATTTATGATGACTATTTTAATTAAATGCTTCCAGACATAAATGAAAAACTCGCAACATTTGAATATAGACTATAGGATTGGATAATACTCGATACTAGCTCGCACGCGAAGCAAGGGAATTAAAATATAATTGTGAATTTTTATTCTTCGACTCCAGTCAAGCTTGCAAACTTTTACATATATATATTTGTTCTATTTTCCATTTGTTACTCTTTGTTGATTGATGAATTTTCAAAAAAACACGTTTTTTCGACTTATCGGTAGTATCCTTGAACTGAGTTATGTTACGTTCAAAGTAATTTTACAGAAATAAAAGAATTGGGTCTAAATCAAAAGAAATTTGGCAAAAACAATCTAAAGAAGAGAATTTTCTGGTTTCAAGATTTGCAACTTTTTTCTGAAAAAGCAAAATCAAAGACCAATTACCGCTACATACCAATTGCCGCAAATCCCAAATGCTTTTGAACTTCATCTAAGAACCTGACCTTCTTACCCTTCACGTCCATGTTATCTCTTACAAAGACTAATCCATAGCTACTTCATGGCTTGCGCATTCAAGTATATAATAGTCGATTAGATACGAATATGGGATAACTCAAACCATCTAACAACATCAATCTCATTATTTTCAATAATCTTTCTACACAAGCACAAAGATATCACCTCTCATAACACGGACACTTCATAAAACCTCAGCGCTTCGTGTCGGGCACGTGTTAGATATTTCGACATGACACGACGTTCCAATTGCCGTGTCTCATATATTTAAGTAAAGGTGGGTGGCCCGGGACCGATAGGTCCTGGGTTCAAATCCCACTGGAACCACTATGTGTTGTCTGTCACCTATAGTTAGCCTAGGGTGGTTGAACTCTCCTGTGTGGTTTGCAGGCTATTGCACATGAGCGGAGTTTACCCAGTGCACATTTCGGTAGCGGCTGCAGATTACCCTCGTCATCCAAAAAAAAAAAGTATACATTGCACCTAATTATAATAAAAAATACGAAATTAATTTATTTTAGATTCCAAACGCCGTGTCCAATTGCCTTGTCATGTCTTAAGATTTTAGAAAATATTGTGTTTTGTGTCCGTATCGTGTCGTATCTTGTATCGTGTATACCGATTCATGCAATATGGGGTATCAAATGTATGTATACCTTAAAATGGAGTGTTATAATCAATGATATATAGTACACAAAATTAATCAACATAAAGAGATAAGGTTAGACCTGTAACATGCACTTACTTACTTTACAAGGACACAACCTTGCACACATAAATCTCGAAGTAATATAATAGACGAATAGTTTCTCCCTTTAAAATCTCCCCATGCATAAATATAGGAAATTAATGTTTGGGGGGGGGTGTAAACGTGTAAATTGCATATTGATGCAGAAGTGAGTGACACAAGGAGTAGTCCTTTTTGATGTAATAAATTCGAATAAATAAAAATCCTGCACACTTTAAATGCAACTGTTGAGATAAATTTTCCCAATGCATTTGTCCTCCTGCCTCAGAATTAAGGATTGAAAAATATAAATATTAGAAATTATATATATATATATATGGAAGTGGTTCGCCTAATAACTCATTATAAGAACTAAAATCCATATGTACTAATGGTCTGAATTGAATATGTTTTAAGTAATTTTTATACAAAATCTTTATGCATTTAATAAGAAGAGCAAAAGTAAAGTTACGATTTTTATACATAAAAATATATGAATTATGTTTAAAAAAATATAAGAATTACACATATTTCATACTTCCTTTGTTCCGCTATTAATGTCATACTTTTCTAATTTGGTTGTCCCATTATTATTATCATCTTTCCTAAAATAGCAAAAATTACTCTTAAACAAAAAATGAAGTGGATCCCTCCTAATTAATACTCATCCCCACATATTATCATACTCTCTCTCACCAAAAATCTATCTCTGACACGATTTTCGTTCCACTCCGTACTCAAAATTTATGATTTTTAATTTTTTGAAAACTTAAGATTATTTCTTAAAATATAATACGGAAAAAAAAATTTTTGATTGTCTCAACTATGTCCTGCAAAAATTTGGATAAATTTACATTTCTTCCATCAATCATTCCTCGAAAATTATGTTCATTTCTTAATACAATTAAAACTCATAAAATAAACACTTAAATAAAGTTTATTAATCTTCGTGCCGAAATCAAAGGGGACAGTAATAGCGGGACGGAGGGAGTAATTCCTAACATGGGTCCTACAGATCCGGACCCTATATGCATAATACTCCACCTATCCCATTGATCTTGCAACATTTTTTTTTTGGGTCGTCACACTTATCTTGCAACATTTTTTACAATAGAAATAAATGACTAAACCAGAATTATCTAAACAAGTGGACCCCACTATTTATATTTTTTACAATACTATTATTTTTTACATATCCACACCCACTATCTTAAAACCCGTGACGAAAGCTAATGTTACAAAATCTATGGAATTGAGAGAATATTATATATATCTAACATGTATATATATATATAATATTTGTATTTATCGACCTAATTATGGCATTTTTTGCCTCATTCATTATGTACCTAACTTGAAATAAATTCGACATAATAATAGTAATAGTAATGACAATTCTTTTTATTTTTATTTTTGCAGTATATATTTGTAGAGCTATTAAAATAGCATGCCTACCGTTTCAGATGAAACCGCAATGTTAATAACATTTATTACCTTTTATGTATTTCTGCATTTCTGCCAATATTTATAGAGTTCAGGCTTGCAAACTGTGTCCGCTGAGCTCAATCAAATGCCTCCAACTTTCCCACATCGTTTCTCTCTCATGCTTTTTTTTCCTCTATTTATTTGGAAAATAAAATTATCGTACTTGTCGGGTTTAAACAATAACAAATACCTACATACAAATCAAAAATCAATACTCAATAAATTCGTAACACAAAAATCAATACTAGTATGTAAATAAATATACAATATATAAGAACGTACATAAATTCGCATTTTCCGGATACTTACGAAATTTATATACAATTTTTTATAGCGAAACAAAATCTCATAAGTTTGCGTATAACTAACAAAACTAACAAACTAATAAGGCAAATTGGCAATATAAATTAGTCCCAATTTTTTTTTAAGTTTATTGATCCATAATATTTGCTAGTTTGGATAAATTGATCATTCTGTTAAATTTTAAGTTCGTCAAGTATTAATCATAGGGGCATTTACGGAATAAAAGTTTCAGGGACCAATTCATACAATTTTTAACTTAAATCTTAACCTTTTTAAAAAAGAATTTAAAATATAATTTTTTTCAAATAAATTTTTTTAAATAATTTCTTTTTCCAAATAAAATTTTGGTAGGAAAAAAAATTAAAAAATTAACTAAATCTAAATTAACTTAAAAAATTTTTAGAACCAATTCATCCAATTATTAAATTAATTGTTAACTTTATTTTTTAAAAATATTTTTTTAATTAACTTTAATATAAATAATTTCTTTTATACCTAAAAACATTAATTAAAAAAAACTAACTAAATCTATATTAACAAACACTACAAAAAAATAGTTTTTTACCGACGAAAAATTCTGACGCTAAACATTAAAAATCCGTCGGCAAACGTCTTACTGACGGAAAATAAGTCGTCATTATTGAGCTTGTCATTAAACTTTATCGACGGATTTTGAGGTCCGTCGGTAATCCGTCGCTAAATCTATAGATGAATTTTTTGAAATTAAGCCGACAATTGACCCGCCGGCTATCGGAGTTGGTAGCCGAAGGTGGTCAGGCGGTGACAGTGGTCGGCGGAGATCGGACGCTGATGATGGTCGGCGGTGGAGGCCTGTGCGTGCTGTAACGGGCCGCATGACTCAAGGAGGCTTTTCCACACGAATTGGGTCATGCTACATCACATTGGGGTATCCATGAGTTTAGCCCACATTTGGAGGATTCTAGAATAATTCTAGAATATTTTATATCCTAGATCAATATGGAAATATCTAGGTAATTAGTGCGATTGATATGTAATTGATATGATTTGTATATATATATAGTAGGGTTCTAGAAGGTAGATAGGAGCCATTAGATCGAGTTGATCTAAGTCATTCATTGTAGAGGAGGAGGGCTATAAATACCCCCACCTTCATTCATTTGTAATCATCAAGTATTCAAGCAATACAAAGCATTCTCCAAAGATTCTCTCTCTACTTTCTCTCTCTGAGTGTGTTTGTTCGAGGGTAGGCTGATTAGTAAGCTTCGAGGCGACGTCAAAGTTGCTAGTGCCGCACGTGAAATTTCGCGCACGTGACAGTTGGTATCAGAGCTCCGAGGGGAGTACGGTCCGAGCACACGAGAGGAATGGCGGGTACGAACGAAGTTGAGAATGTGGAGAACGTTGAGGTCATGAAGCAAACCAAGGCCAAGATGGCGGGTTCTCGAGACGTGATGGCGGATCTCAACGCTAGGCTTGCAAGGGTCAAGCTAGCGGTTGGTGAAGGGCAAGACAAGTTCGAGGAGTTGGACCGACGTATCGATGAGCTCGACGAGGGAAGGGACTAGCTCCGGGAGGGAATGCAAGGTGCCATGAACGAAGCCTTGTCCAATTTCCAAGCCATGGTGAAGTCGATGGAGGACGCCTTTGAGGCAAGGTATGTTTCACTTGAAACTGAACTCGCTAAAGTTGTGTCTGAGTTGAGCGAGACAAGGGACGAACTAGTCCTTTGCAAGAAGGAGATTGCCAATGGGGAAGGTGTCGCCGGATCAACAAGGGTTGTCAACTCGGAAGGGTGGACGTTCCAAAACCGAGGGCGTAAAAGGGGTCAAGGAACGCAAAGGAGTTGGACAACTTCCTTTGGAGTCTTGAAAGGTACTTCAAGGCACTTGGCATAGAGGAGGAAGCCAAGCGGGTCGATAGCGCGACACTCTACTTGGAGGACACCGCTATGGTGTGGTGGAGGTGACGGTGTGGAGACATCGAACATGAGACGTGCACTATCGACTTATGGGATTAGTTCAAGAGGGAACTCAAGAGGCAATTCTACCCAGAGAATGTCGAGGAGGAAGCTAGGGCCAAGCTTCGCCATCTTACCCAGAAAGGTACGATTCATGATTATGTTAAGGAATTTTCTGAACTTCTTCTCGAGATTCCTGACTATCCGGACAAGGAGGCTCTCTTTGCCTTCAAAGATGGCCTTCAAAATTGGGTCAAGCTGGAGATACAACGACGGGGTGCTCAAGACCTTGCCACGACAATGTCCATTGCCGAGTCCATGATAGAGATAAAGAAGATGCAGAATCCCAAGTCCACGAAGGAGAGGGGTAATAAAGGCAAGAGTGGGGGAGACCACCATGGCAAAGAGAGCAAATACAAGTCCGACAAGGGGCGGCACTCGAAGTCGGACAAGAGTGGGGATCGGCGACCACTCAAGTGTTTTTTTTGTGAAGGGCCACATAAGGCGATGGATTGCCCTAAGAAATCCAAACTATCAGCCCTCATTGATGAAATGGAGGACAATGTCAAGGATGCGAAGACGGCGTCACTTCAAATCCTTAGCGCTATCAAGGCGAAAGTGGAAGTGCCGAAGTCGGAGCGAAAGGGACGGTTGTTTGTAGAAGCCAAGGTGGGTGCTCACACCACCAAAGCTCTTGTTGATACCGGCGCCCAAGCTAACTTTTTGAAGTACGAAGAGGCGGAAAGGCTAGGCGTCAAGTATACGAGGCAAGCAGGGTTCCTCAAAGCCGTCAATTCGCCACCCAAGGCCATTTATGTTGTTGCTAAGAATGTTGAGGTATGTCTTGGCACTTGGTGTGGTACTATTGACTTTTCAATTGTGCCTATGGATGATTACCTGGTTGTGTTGGGGATGGATTTCATGGATCATGTGAGGGCTATACAAATTCCATGTGCCGACACTATGTGCATCTTGGAAGAGGGTAAGACTTGCATGGTTCCGTTAGCCCAAGAGTTCAAAAGCGACGTAAAGCAACTCTCGGCCATGCAGCTATCGAAGGGGGTCAAGAAGGCACAACCGACGTTCCTTGTTTCCTTGAAGGAGGACGAAGGCAACCCGACATCTGATGGGGTCCCGAATGAGGTTACTCACGTTCTTGATGAGTTCAAGGACGTTATGTCGGAAGCATTGCCCAAAAAGCTTCCGCCGAAGAGGGAGGTCGACCACAAGATCGAGTTGGTACCCAATGCTACCCCTTTCGCGGCCATGCCCTACCAAATGGCACCTCCCGAACTCGAGGAGTTGAGGAGGCAATTGAAGGAGTTGTTGGATGCCGGCTACATCCAACCATCGAAGGCTCCCTATGGTGCACAAGTGCTATTCCAAAAGAAGCACGATGGGTCATTGAGGATGTGCATCAACTATAGGGCACTTAACATGATGACGGTGAAGAATAAGTACCCGATACCGTTGATCGCCGACTTGTTTGATCAACTTGGAGAGGCGAAGTGGTTTTCCAAGTTGGACCTGAGATCCGGCTATTATCAAGTGCGGATCGCCGAAGGAGACGAACCAAAGACCGCATGTGTGACGAGGTATGGTTCGTACGAATTTCGTGTTATGCCCTTTGGACTAACAAATGCCCCTGCCACATTTTTTACCTTGATGAATCTGGTGTTTCAACTGTTCTTGAATAAGTTCGTGGTGGGGTACTTATATGACATCGTCGTCTATAGCAAGACGTTAACGGAGCATATGGAACACTTGAGACAAGTTTTCCAAGTCTTGCGGGAGAACGAACTTTATGTCAAGCGGGAGAAGTGTGAGTTTGCCCAAGCCGAGGTGATGTTCTTGGGCCACATCGTGGGAGGCGGCAAGTTGAGGATGGACAAGTCCAAGGTTCGGGCCATTGACGAGTGGGAGCCGCCAAAGAAGGTGACCAACCTCCGATCCTTCCTTGGCCTCGTCAACTACTACCGGAGATTCATCAAAGGATTCTCCACCATAGCCACTCCGCTCACCGAGTTGTTGAAGAAGGACAAGGTGTGGAGTTGAGATGCAAGAGTGCAAGAGACATTTGATGTACTCAAGAAGGCGATCATGAAGGAACCCGTCCTTGCCCTACCGGATCACACCAAGGCGTATGAGGTACAAACCAATGCTTCCGTCTTTGCTCTTGGTGGTTTTTTGATGTAGGATGGGCATCCTATTGCCTTCGAAAGTCGGAAGCTCAATGAGGCGGAGAGGAAGTACACCGTCCAAGAGAAAGAGATGACGGATGTAGTCCATTGTTTGAGGAGATGGAGGCATTACTTGTTGGGGTCCAAGTTCGTGGTGAAGACGGACAATGTGGCGACAAGTTACTTCCTCAAACAAAAGAAGCTTTCCCCGAAGCAAGTCCGGTGGCAAGCGTTCTTGGCCGAGTTCGATTTTATCATGGAGTACAAACCGGGCAAGGCAAATTTGGTGGCGGACGCACTAAGCCGCAAGGCGGAGCTCGCGGCTATTACAAGTCCAAGTTTCCCGTTGGTGGACCGTATTAAGGAGGGACTAGAACATGACCCGCAAGCCAAACATGTGGTGAACTTGGCGAATGAAGGTAAAAGCCGACAATTTTGGTTGCAGGATTAATTGCTCATCACCAAAGGAGACCAGGTGTACGTGCCGAAGTGGCAAGGCTTTAGGCGAGAGATCATCAAGGAGTGTCACGACTCAAAGTGGGCAGGACATCCGGGGACCCAACGGAATTTAGCACTTGTGGAGCGTGCCTATTATTGGCCTCAAATGCGAGAATACATTGAGGTATTTGTGCGGACGTGTCTTGTGTGTCAACAAGACAAGGTTGATCAACACAAGCAAGGAGGGTTGCTTGAGCCGTTACCCATACTAGAGAAGCCATGGGAGAGCATCTTGATGGACTTTATCACTTGCCTTCCAAAGTCGAAGGGGTGTGGGAACATCATGGTCGTGGTGGACCGATTTAGCAAGTATGGTGTGTTCATTGCGGTGCCAACGAAGTTCGCGGCCGAGGATGCGGCAAAGCTCTTCTTCCAACATGTGGTGAAGTATTGGGGCATACCCAAGACGATAGTGAGTGATCGGGACACTCGCTTCACGGGACGGTTTTGGATGGAGCTCTTCAAGATGATGGGGTCGAAGCTCAACTTCTCAACAAGCTTTCACCCTCAAACGGATGGGCAGACGGAGAGAGTGAACGCATTGTTAGAGCTATATTTGAGGCACTATGTGAGTGCCAACCAAAGTGATTGGACTAACTTCCTTGATATTGCTCAGTTTTCTTATAATTTGCAGAGGAGCGAGTCAACAGGAGCTACTCCATTCGAGATCGCGATGGGACAACAACCTCTAATGCCACAAATACTTGCCGGAGGTTATAGAGGTCCGAGTCCCTCCGCTTTCAAGTTTGTCAAGAGATGGCATGAGAAGACAAACATGGCGCACTCCTAGTTAGCTAAAGCCACGAAGAGGACGAAGAAGTGGGCTGACACTAAGAGGAGACACGTCGAGTTCGAGGAAGGAGACTTGGTCGTGGTGAAACTTCTTCCTCATCAAAGCCGAAGGTTTGTAAAGGTGCACAGGGGCTAGTCCGACGTTACGAGGGGCCATTTCCGATAGAGAAGTGGGTCGGGAAGCTAGCTTACCGCTTGACATTACCTTCGCACTTGGAGATGTATAATGTCTTCCATGTGTACATGTTGAAGCCGTACCATGAAGACAAGGAGGAGCCGAGTAGGGGCGAATCGAAGAGGGCACCAACCGCCATCACTACCATGCCCGACAAGGAGGTCGATGAGATACTCGCACATAGAGTTATGCCGAGGAGAGGCTCGCATCCGAGCTATGTGGAGTACTTTGTCAAATGGAAGGGGCTACCGGAGAGTGAGGCAAGTTGGGAGCATGAACTAACCTTGTGGAATCACAAGGAGGAGATCGAGGCATACAAGGCGGACGTGACGAGGGCGTCACCAAATTGAGTGGGGGAGAATGTAACGGGCCGCATGACTAGAGGAGGCTTTTCCACACGAATTGGGCCATGCTACCTCACATTGGGCTATCCATGAGTTTAGCCCACATTTGGAGGATTCTAGAATATTTTATATCCTAGACCAATATGGAAATATCTAGGTAATTAGTACGATTGATATGTAATTGATATGATTTGTATATATATATGGTAGGATTCTAGAAGGTAGATAGGAGCTGTTAGATCGAGTTGACGTCAAAGTTGCTAGTGCCGCACGTGAAATTCCGCGCACGTGACAGTGCGCGTACGCACATGTAAAGCAAGATTTTTAATAGCCAATGAGGTAGTTTGATATATAATGGTGGAAAAATTTTGTCAAAAATTCGATGTGGGATGCAGAATTTTAAGTTCACCAACTGATTACCGACGAAATTTTCCGTCGCTAAATAATGGCGAAAAATTCCGTCGGTAATCCGTCATTATTCTATCGGTAAATGACATTTTGAACTTCCGTCGATAAACGTCGACCCGTGTTTTGTCCATCGGAAAATCCGTCGGTAAATACTGAAAATTTTGTAGTAAAATAATTTTGTGTCCCATAGCGGAGGAGGGGAGTGGGTCGACGCAGCAGTGGGAGAAAATATTGTGTTCTTCGAGGTTAGAGATGTCGTCGGAGATGAGTGGCTGTAAGACTTAGAGGTGGGAGATGTAGCTGGAGGATATGAAGGATGACGTAGGTGGAGGACTAGAAGAGGGTGGTGCAGACGAGAGTGGCGAGCTTGCGGAATTGATCCCTAATACTATTATTAATTAATCTTGATTTAGTCAATTTTTTATTTTAATTAATTTTTTATTTAATTTTTTTAGTTAAATATTTTTCTTATCAAAATTTTTATTTGAAAAAAAATTTAATTGGAAAAAAATAAAATTTTTAAAAAAATAAAATAAAGTTAAAATTAAATTTAAAAGTTGGATGAATTGATTCTTGAAACTTTTATTCTGTAAATGTCTCTTTGACTAACAGTTGACTAATTTAAAATTTAAGTGAATGACCAATTTATGCAAAACAAACATTGAAGACGAATAATCTAAGAAAAAAAAGAAAAGATTAAGGAACAATTCATCCAAAATCGCAAACATTGAGGACCATTTGTGCTAATTTGCCTTAATCAAATTCTTGTCAAAAGTAATCAAACAAACTGCAATAGAATTAATTAAGCAACAAAAAATGTCCTTTTTGGCTGTAAAAGTGAGTACTAAACTACTAATGACAAAAAAAATAATAGTGGAAACATGGTCACATAGATATTCCATAAAATGAACTGTTTATTCAAGCTTTGAGAAGATATTTGATAAGGGTTTCTCGTTTGTATAATACAAGTTTTGAGGTGATATTTGATTAATATGTGCTATTAACCCAAAGCTTTATAGGTTCGATTCATTAGATTATAGGCCAAAAATGATATTAGGGCTATTACTGTATACTAGGTAATTCAACAAGGGATCACATTTGTTATCCTTTGTCAATACATGTCCGTCCATGTATACACGGTATCATTAAAATTATAGTAGTCGGATTTTTTTTTAACTAAGGCCCCGTTTGGAAGAGCATTATATATAACTTATTTTAATTTATTTTAAATAATAAGTTATTTTGCATGCGTTTGGGAGACCTTATCGAAATAATTTATTCTACTCTATAAGTTACTTTTGATTTTTTTTTATAAGTTAATATTTATAACTTATGATTAACTTATAAGGAGTTTCAGCAGAGATCCACAGTCGAATCCTAACAACTATATTTTTTTACACTGGAGTTTTAATTTATTAATTTTTTATTATGTATAAGTTATTATTATATGTGCATCCAAACGCAAACAACTTATTAAATTTAAGAACTTTTGTCATAATTCTTTATACAATAAATCATTTTGCCATAAAAACTTATTTAAGTTGTTTTCCCAAATGGGACCTAAATCGCATTTATATTTCTTAATAAATAATTGCAATAAAAATGGCTGACATCATTTATAACATGTTTAACTTTATTTATCAAAATTCAAGTTGAATTCTAAAAAATCTTTAAATTTATAAATATTATATATATATAAGTGGAGGTTCAAATGTGAACAATATCTTAACGTGTGAACACTTCACTTTAAAGACAAATGTGTTGCACTTTAAAGGCAAAGATACTGCATTTTAAAGTGCAGTACATTTTTCTTAAAGTGCAGTACGTAAAGTGCACTATTAAAGTGCAGTATATTTACCTTGAAAGTGCAATACGTTTGTCTTAAGTGGAGTGTTCACACGTTCACATGATAAAGATTGTTCACATGGGAACCACTCCATATATATATATATATATATATATATATATATATATATAAGCAAGATATGAGAATTAAGAACCAATCTTATCCATTGATTTAATTGCATCAACGGATAATATTAATTAGGTAATTTGTATATTTCTTAAATGAATGAATACTCAAAAGGTTAATAGTGTTGTAAATAAGATTTACTATGTATATGATGATGACCATATCTAAACTCTAGCAGCCCATAAGTCTATCTTGTACTCTATAAATAGAGGTCTCCACCCTCATAATAATACACATCTATTTTCCGTTCTCTCTATTATTCTCTCATTCCATATAGTTTATAACACATTATCAGCACGAGAAGATCTTATTTCAGAAGAAGCACAAAGCTCTCTGATGAGCCGATTTCGTGCCTAATTATTTCTGTCTGGAAAGTCTCTTAACTGTGCAGGCGATACGCTTTTGTTGGCAGTTATGCAGGAAAATAGGCTGATTTGGCACGACACGTGGAAATGATGTGGCAACGAGTATCCAGCTGTAAATGGCGAGATTTTGAGTGGATTTGGCCAAGAAAAGAAAGAAGGAAAGAAGAAGAGAAGAAAGGAAAGAAGGAAGGAAATGAGATAAATAAGGAAGGATAAGATATTACCATATCTCATAGATCCTTTCCTTATCCAAAAAGGAACCCTAGATGTGATCTAGGAGTATTATAAAAGGATGAGGGAGGCACGAAATTCAGAACCTTTACGACCACCTTCTCGAGCTCTAAACCTCCCATAACCACACACATCAATCCTTCTTCGATCCATTCATTCTCGAAGCCGCCGCCGACCGAAGCCGCACCATTGCCATCGCCGATTTCCACCACCGCCGAAGAACACCAACTACCTTTCCATTTACTTCATGCAGTTCCTTTAGTTTACGTAGAAGAAAACAACAATTTCGTAATTCAGCTTTTTAAAGTTCGAACCTTTAGTTTAGTTCGTTTCTTGCTTCCGTTTGTTTTGAGAGATCGAAGACCAATCGGTACTCTTGATCCTATTTCAATTTTAGTTTTAATTCAGTTTGTGTTTCGTTTAAATTCAGTAAGTGCATCGTTTTCAGTTTTAATTCGTATCTTTATCTTATTTTCAGTTTCCGTGCATGTTAGGATTAGGGTTACGAATGATGTATGTTCTGTTTTGCAAAGTATCTTACCTGTGCAGTCAGGACAGTTTCATGAGTAGCTAAACTTTTAGTGGTCCGGCAGGATGTAAAACGCACACGTGAACAGTACATGAGGCTTAGGTTCTAATAATTAATTGAAGGGTTTCGGGTTAATTCTGGTTTATTTAATCTGACTAGTAATTTAGGATTGGCCACCCTAAGTTGCGTAGTTTGTAGCTAACTTAGTACTTCCATCGTTTCTCGTGGAATAAGGCTAGGTAAGTAGCAAATTTATTCATTAGAATAATTGGATTAAACCGGTAGGAGACTATTAGATGCCCAACATACGAGTAGGCTCCTATACTAGGCTCCCTTAGTTCGATAAAGCTGTTTAGCTATTAAATTTATTGATTGCCCAACAACGTAGGTTGTAGCTAAATTAGGGAAGTAGCCGTTTTGATGCCCAACATGGAGGTTACCGACTAAGTAAGTGGGAGTGAGGATTACGCAGTTTAAGTTACGGTAATCTATAACTAGTTGATTCTTAAGATTAATTCATTTTATGTGCCGATGATTGGAATTACATGTGTGTGAATATTCTGCTGGACCCATCTCTCAACTGCCTAGTTAAAACAATTTAAATTCAGTTTTCAGTTTTTACATTTCTTTCAGTTTTTACAAGTTCTTAGTTTAGATAAAATCCCAAAATTGCGTGGTTGCTAACCAAACTCAAGATAAGTAGAAAATTAATGCGTCTAGTCATCCGTTCCCTGTGTTCGATACCCTGTGAACTATACTGATATAATTCTCAAATTTTGCATGATTATTTGGTGCAATACAGCGATCACCACTCTCCTAACAAAAGGTATACGCGTCCTTTAATTTATAATCTTCTTAATTGTTAACTACGAGAATATTTTTGATTCTTACACGTGTGGATACTTGGTGAGAAGGCATGATGTGATAATGTGCATTAAAGATGAGTAGATTATGGGATGCTGCGGATGCATTGATTTTTCGTTTTAAAATAAGATCAGTTCTGCCGATGGCCAGTAACAACATATACGATTTATTAACATGGATTTATATGAGTCGGTAATACCATTCAATTTTCTTTTGTTGTCAGCCGAAGATGTTCATTTAATTTCGGATTGATTTCTCTTATTATTTTACTATTATTGTTGCTCCTGAATTAGCACAATATCGTAATATTCCTGAAGAATATTACTTAACTTCTTGTTGATCCAGAAGTAGCACAATCTATATTCTTGAAGAATATCACATGCTCTTAAAGAGCAATTCAATCTTACTTATTGAAATAATTTAATTGTTGCTCAAGAAGTAACATAATTAATATTCCTGAAGAATATTACGTACTGAGCAATTCATACAAATATCTTATTGATGGTGAATCTTGGTTCTCGAATTGTTATTGTTTTTGCTCCCAAAGTAGCATTGATATCCCCAACGAACACTATATGTTCCTGAAGAACAATTGGGTTTCTTGAAAATATTAGTCATTCGCCTGAATTCGTTTAATATAGACTAAATTGGTGCTCCTGAAGTAGCACAATTTGTATTCTTGAAGAATGCTACATGTTCTTGAAGAACAATTCAAGCTTTTGATTTTGACAAATGTTATATGTTCATAACTCTAATTGTTGCTCTTGAAGTAGCACAATTAACTCTACATGTTCTTGGAACAACTAAAACATGTCATTTTGAAATCATATATCACAATAATCATACTTTAATTGTTGCTCCTAAAGTAGCACAATTAATATTCTTGATGAATATTACATGTTCTTAAAGAACAATGTATATCTAAAGGTAAGTTGTAATTTAAAATATTACCTAATTATATGGAGTGGTAGCAAGAACTCCTCTTTGAATGACAATTGCATTTCCAATACCCTATTGTGGCTTCATTTCTTTTCGATAATAGATGTGAGATCCGGTAGATCTCAAAATTTGCAATTCATTGATTTCGCTTATCATGAAACTCTGGAAGTAGCACAATTACATTCATGAAGATTGACCATATTGTGATAGTAACATTAGTATCACATGTTTGTGGAAATGCTTCAAATATAGTATTTTTATATACTATTTATCTTTTGCTACTGAAGTAGCATCATTTATATTCTAAAAGAATATTAAATGCTCTTAAAGAGCAACTCGTATCTTGAGTGATATATGTTTATTACTGAATGAAAAACATTATTTATGTCTAGTTGACATTAATGAACTCTTGATATCGATGCTCATCTGTCAATAAGAGGTATGGGGGGATAATAATAGAATAAAACGAAGCATCCCAACAGGATTGCGTCAAGATATTAATTGTTTGTCCTCCCTAAAGCTCGATATGAGTAGTTGCATTTTAAACTGCAAGATTTTAAAATCTAGTGCATCGAACATCATTGAAGGCTCCGGAAGAGCTTGTATCATTCTGCCAAATGATATTAAATTAACAATTGAGCAAACCCTTTACTCTAGTAAGTCCAGAAGAAACTTACTACGTTTTAGGGATATTCGATGTAATGGCTACCACATTGAGACGATGTCAGAAGGTAGTAACGAATATCTATGCATAAATTCTTTTGTATCTGGCTAGAAGCAGATCAAAGAAAAGTTATCTACATTGCCATCCGGAATGTATTACATATTCATAAAAACAAGTGAGACAAACCATGTCATGAACTAGAAGTTCAAAGAGCTTTATGCTTTGACATGATAAGTTTGGACATCTGCAAGCAACTATGATGCACAACATAATTGAAAATTCATATGAGCACAACATAGAGATCCTGAAGAATCTCTTAATTTCCATGAATGCTCGGTTTCTAGAAGAAATATAGCACTTGCTAGAACTACAATTTCAAAAATAATAAAATTGAGAGCTCAATTCCCAGACAATCCAATCAAGAGGATACGTCTTGATAATGCTAGTGAGTTTCGATCTCAAGCATTTATTAGTTATTGTATGGCTATTTGGAATTGAGATTAAACAATTAGTTGCTCATGACCATACTAAAAATGGTTTTTGTTCGTACGAATATGAGTCTCACAAGAAGAATGTTATTATGATGAAATAACGTTCCCAACATTAGGTGGAACATATATCACATTTGGATTCCCAAAGTAATCAATGTGAAATCTACATCCGAAAAGCACAAGAAAAAAAAACTAGTCACATTTGGATTCCCGAAGTAATCAATGTGAACAAGAAGTCGAAATGTTCATTTGCAAAAGATTGTGAATCAACATCTTGATGCTTTAGTATGTATATATAAGAAGTGACAATTTCATACATTTGCTGCAAATACCCCAAACAAGAATTCATGTCCCTGAAGGACAAGCATAAATGACAGCAAATGCATTTAAAATTCGTCAAAAAATTGGTCGACCAATTGGTTCTAAAAGAAATTTTGTGTCTAAGAAAAGGGGCACAACATATGAACCAAATAATGAGGAAAATGATTACTCAATCAAATGAAGTTCCTAAAGAACTACAAGCGTCTGAAAATATTGAGATCTCAAAATATTGGAGAGATCAAATATCATCGTGGGAGCACGACGGTATTTTCGCCTTTAATATGACTATTGAAATGATAAAAGAGGATCCTCAACGATGATCTATAGATATTGTCAAGATATAAATAATTGGCCAAAGAGGAACGAAATCATACAAGGTGAATTAAAATCACCTAGAAAGCCTGAAACATTTGGACCTGTAGTTCCAAAATCCGGAAAGTATATCCCCGAATGATACAAATGTGTCTTTGTTACAAAGAGAAATGAAAAATTACGAGATATAAGGCAATACTCGTAACACAATGTTTCTCTCAAAGACCGAGAATTAATTATGTACTCTCCTATAATAGACGCTATTATATTTGATTAATCTACTTATGTCACAAAAGGCTTGCTATGCGCCTTATGGATGTAGTAAAAATCTATCAATATGATTCACTAGATAGTGACATATATATAAAGATCCCTGAATGATTTAACTTGCTCAAGCATGTAAGTCAAAAAGATATTTTCAATTAGACTGCAAAAGTCATTGTCAGGGTTGAAATAGTACAGTCGTATATGATATAATAAGAACGACGAGTATCCCTTTGACAGAATGGTACAAAAATGATGACTTGAGTTTGATTGAAACTCCTGAAGAGCATAATGCTTATATGTATACTCCGTCTAAATGACTTACATAGAACAAATAATTATGAATTATCTTATTCATTGATAATCCAACTCATATCATTGTCGGCATTAGGGGGAGATATGAAATATAAATGATAGAATGCCGCAAATATCTCGTTGGATTAATTATTTAGATTCACGCACTATGAACCAGAAGTTCATCAAATTATTTAGTGCAAAATGTGTGATTAAAATCTCATATACCTGTTGTATATGCACCATGAAGAAACTAAAGTTCTTCATAGACAAAATAAATCAATTGATTCTCATTGACACTAGAAGCGTGGTGCTAAAGATAAAAAGTCCGTGGAATAGAAATTTAGAACACATCACTCCAAATTCCTCTTGAAGAGGATATGTGAATCATTATGTACAAAAGTACTTGAGGAAATCAACTCATGCATAAAAGACGGAGTTAGAATCAAAAGACTTAGGCTGAACTAATAATTGTCTCGACCTGCAAATCGAGCATCTCCCTAGTGGTGTTACGCTAGTCGACCTACCTAAAATGTCTTTAAAGAGATTTTATTGTATCGCATCCACATATCTATCTAATGGTTGCTTCAATCACTTGAAGTGGATGGAGACTCATTTAGACCTATAGAAGATAACAAAAATGAGGACCAGAAGTTCCTTACTTATATGCAATTGGAAAATTTAAAATGGTATTGACCATCCTTTATTATCTTCGAGACAAACATGCTATTATTTTTTATGATAATTAAACTTGTGTTGCACATATTAGTGTAGACCTTAAAGATAACCTTGAAGATTGTTATCTTGAGGGGAGTAACAAATTGCAAATAATCCTGAAGATTACAGATACAGAAGATTCAGGAAGCCTACTGACCTCAAACTCCACAGGTGGCCAAGAGTTGATGAATGGATGCCATGGGAAAGAACTCAAAGGTGGGAGTCACTGAAGGCTGATTACGTAAAAAGATATTACTTCTGGAGATACTGGCCTGAAAAGCACAAAGCTGTCGCATTTGTTGAATGGCTTCTGAGGACCGACGTAGAAATATTTGCTAGAGTTCAGAAGGCCATAGCAGACAAGATCGATGTCAGAGTCCCAGCTCCAAGAATCATGCTGCCCCCACTGAAATTAGATGGCTCTGTTCACTATGGAGTAATTGAGAAAGAGATCAAAGATGCTGCTGAAGCCAAATGCTTAGAAGAAGATGATCCTGCTGACTTTTTAGAGATACTGAAGCTGAGGAAGATCACCTATAGAATGTATGGACTGCCCCTTCCTAAATCTAAACCAAAGGACTTCAAAGACAGGATTCAGCAGTTCAGATGATTGTTAGCTTCTATATTTCTTGTATTTTCTGTTCTGTTTTTCCTTAGTATAGCAGTTGATGTAACTGTACTGACCATTCTTCATATATATAAAACATCACTATTGTTGGCCCTGACAATTCCTTATTGTCTATATGGCCTTATTTGTTTTTATGCTTAACACACAGAATCACTCAAGTGATTACTGACTCACACACTCACTAAACTTATATATATTCTGTCAGTTTTACTCTGTCAGATTTTGATCTGTTAGATTGCTTAGATGGGGGAAAATGTTGTTAGACAGGGAGAAATTGCTGATTAGTTTTCTGTATAGGTTCTGATATTTCTTTCCTGATTCCCTCAGTAGTCTAGGACTTGAAGAACAACTCCACTGATTCTACTTGTAATACTTGTAAGGAGCTCTATTTCTGATAAGTCATATTGTTAGGTTTTGGCATCATCAAATAGGGGGAAAGTGGTCGGAGATGATTCAGTCTTCTCACAATCAGTTGAGATATAACTCAGTAGCCCTGTGCTTTGAATATTTACTAAAGATTTGAAGATCCCAAAACCCTATGTTGGATAATGAACCATTCTATTGTAATGTATTATGTTCTATCTCTGAGATTTCAGACTCAGTAGACACTCTTCATCTGGTTCAGGCGCTCAGTAGATTACCTGCCTCAGTACCAAAAGTAGAAGACTCAGTGATACTGGACTCAGCAGGAGAAGTATACTGAAAGGAGTCGGTAGGCGGAACTCGGCAGAGTAGTTCACTCGAACTCGAGTTGATCTTCGATAGAGCCGACTCGGCGAGGAGCATGCAGCGAATAAAGATCGAGACTCAACAACGGTTGGACGATCTTCTGTCCGGGATTCTCTAAAGTCAAATCAGCAGAGTCAATACGAGGAAGAGAGAAGTCAGCTTCAGATCTCCCTGAAGTCTGTTCTGTCTCACCTACTTTCCTGAACCTCAACCAATGACAAGCAGCCAGCTCTCCATATTCTGATTAAAGCTGCAAGTCAACAACTTTCCAGAAATGGAGGGAAAGGACACTGCAACCATACTTTGAAAGAGCAGCTACCCAAAAGAGAGATACACAGGGATCGTCGTCTCCAACGGATCTATCCTTGCCTCTACTCTATAAATAGAGGGATACAATTCAAATTGAAGCTCACGAGTGAACCAACGATATACAAGCGAACTGCAAACACAGAGCATTCAAAGAGCAACTCACAAACGTCTTAAGTCTTCTGCAAGTAGTTCAAAGAAGTAATCTCCGGCGAAAGACGACATACCTGCTCATAGGGAACCAAGCAGATCCAGAATTATATAGCCTCTAGTATCCAAGCAACTGAACACGAACCCAAGTCTATACTTAGCCGTTCGTTGCTCTAGAAGCCACTTTCTCGTTCCCTATCCCTCCAACCTAAGCTCAGCTGATCACATCTATAGCTTAGACGAAGGAGTTCATATCTGAACTGATCCTTATTGTAAAGGACTCCTTCATAGTTGGAGAGTTTTTCAAACACTTAGTTTGATACCTTGTGAACTGAGACTTACTCAGTATAAATCTCAAGACCAGTGTTGGTCTAGTGTACAAACCACTGAGACTATCTCAGTATAATACATAGCCTCCTGATCTTTCGGGACAGTGGACGTAGGATTGTTGGATCCGAACCACTTTAAAAATCGTCAGTGTTCTGTGTGTTCGTTTTCTGTTTTTACTGTTGCATTGACTACTGTGCATACTGAAAATATCTTTAAAATCATTCAACTGAGTTTCAGGAAGCTTAATCGACTGCACTAACATACTGAAACTGTTTTATTAAAAGCGTCTTCTTAACTCAACTGAATTTGGGCCTACACATTTTCGCACTACTGAACTTTATATGAACGGTACTGAATTCTGACTCTAGTCAGCTAGCAGACCCCAGTAAAGTCAGTCACTCTGCCACGCGATTCAGAATAGCTTATTTGGTCTGCTGAATTTGTTCAGTATGGCACTCTGCTGAAAAGGACTGTTCGCGATCAAAGTTGAGAAATCGGTTTTCAGGTGTATTCACCCCCCCCTCTACACCTGAACATTTATTCTCGGGACCAACAATAAGGATCAGTTCAGATATGAACTCCTTCGTCTAAGCTATGGATAAGATCTGCTGAGCTTAGGTTAGAGGGATAGGGAACGAGAAAGTGGCTTCTAGAGCGACGAACAGTTATGTATGGACTTGGGTTCGTATTCAGTCGCTTGGATACTAGAGGCTTTATATTTTGGTTAAGCTTGGTTCCCTATGAGCAAGTATGTTGTCTTTCGCCGGAGATTACTCTTTGAACTTCTCGCGGAAGACTTAGGTCGTTTCGAGTTGCTCGTGAATGCTCGTGTGTTCTTTGATTTTCTCTGTGTTCACTCGTTCGTGAGCTTCAATTTGAATTGTATCCCTCTATTTATAGAGCAGAGACAAGGATAGATCCGTTGGGGACGATGATCCTTTATCTCTCTCTTTTGGGTAGCTAACGGCTCTTTCAAAGATGGTGGTAGAGTCCTTTCCCACTATTTTTGGAAAGTTGTTGACTTGCAGCATTAATCAGAGAGTGGCCAGCTGGCCGCTCGTCATTGGTCGAGGCTGAAGAAAGTAGGTGAGACAGAACAGTCTTCAAGGTAGATCTGAAGCTCACTTCTCTCTTCCTCGTATGACTCTGCTGATTTGACTTAGTAAATCCTGACAGTTAGAAGATTATCCAGCTGTTGCTGAGTCTGATCTATATTCAGTAGCATGCTCCTGCTGAGTCAGCTCTACTGAAGATCATCTCTGAGTTCAGTGAACTACTCCTGCTGAGTTCAGTTCCACCGACTCCTTTCGATATCGTTTCTCTGTCGAGTCCAAGATCACCGAGTCTTCTTCTTCGTGCGAGGCTGGTAATCTACTGAGCGCCTGAACCAAATGAAGAGTGTCTACTGAGTCTGAAACCTCAGAGACAGAACAACACATTACAACTGAATGGTTCATCAGTCAAAGTAGGGTTTTGGGATCTTCAAATCTTTAGCAAATATTCAGAGCACTAGGCTGCTGAGTTATCTCCCAACAAGTTGTGGAGGGACTGAATCATTTCCCAACACAAAAGTCGATTTGGGGAATTTGAAGAACATAAAACCTAGGTTTTCAATAGACAACGAATTTCTAGAACCATACCTCCTAATTTGGGGAATTTCAAAGTCGATTCTCCACTTCTTGCCGAAATCGTCCATCGCTCGTTGCCTGTTGCCCGTCTGCCGTCTCCAATTGCAAAAAACTCAAATGAAAGAAAACCCACCATTTCCCCTTTCTTCAAATTGGTGTATTTTTCTTTCCCAATTTTGCCATTTCCACCCTTTTTTAAATGTAAATAAATGGTACAATCTTGACCATTGATTTGGAAAGAATATATGGTAGGAATTGATTCGTATATCTCTTTTGAATGATGGATCTCTTTATATCCATACGCTATATAATAATAATAATAATAATAATAATAATAATAATAATAATAATAATAATAATAATAATAATAATAATAATAATAATAATAATATTATTACTTCAACAATATCAATTTATTGAGGTTTTACTGAGTTATCTTGTCATTTAAATTGTAAAATTTTGCATGTTTTCATTTAGAGAAATGACGAAATATATTCATGTGGACTCACATGTTTAATTAAATATGCGGTGTTGTATTTAATATTTACTGTAATTTGACAATAATATCATTAATTAGTACTATGAGTCGATTGATGATAACTGAGCCTCGAATTAATTGACTTAACATGAAAAGTTTGTACCTTTTTTAAAACAAGAAACGTCTCGGAGTTATAAGCCGAATCACAAGTCCCTCCTTGTATATATATAATTATAAAGAAAAATAATAATCTTTGGATAATGCTTCAAACTTATTGTCTTTGAAAAAACAAAATGAAACCAAATTGAAAAACTGTAAAGCCCAGCACAATGAACAATTGAAATTTGGGAAAACCTAATTAAAGAAAATACTAACAATTTGAAATAACGTATAAGGACCAAACTATCTCGAGAACCATCATAAACTAGGCTGAAAATTTGCACACCAAAAGTTAATTTTTAGTAGTTAATTTGATAGAAGGAACAATTAAATTTTATGGAATCGAATTTACACACTACTCTTAGATTGTTCCGTTTACTGGTTTTAGTGATAATATATCTTGTTGATGCATTATTATTATTATTATTATTATTATTATTATTATTATTATTATTATTATTATTATTATTATTATTATTATTATTATTATTATTATTATTATTATTATTATTATTATTATTATTATTATTATTATTATTATTATTATTATCATTATTATTATTATTATTATTATTATTATTATTATTATTATTATTATTATTATTATTATTATTATTATTACTACGTAATGTAATATCATTCAAACATATTTATTTAATAAGGTATCCGTAGAAAGGAACAACTTTAATTCATCCATCATAAAACCCCTTTCAATTATATTATACTCGTAATCATAAGATTTTCAAATGCATACTACGTATTTATTTTCATTGACAAATAAGATAGGAGAACTCGATTATGGTTATTTTATTTTTATATATGATATTATAGTTTTTAGTTAAATGACCCAATTATAGAAAATATTGGATTACGTTAAGGTGAAAAGGTCTAAATATTGGACTGCCATTTTATAATTTCAAATTATTTTTCTTAATATTTTCCAATTGAATGGTGTTCGTTTTCTAAGTACATATAGCATTTTATTTTATTTTTTTATTTACGGGCATCATAACTGTGTTTAGTTAAAATGCATGCTTAGCATTTTCTAAAAAAAATTTGAATTAGAAAAATTCACAACCACTACTTCTTGATGCATACACTAATTATAATATGTGAATTGTGTAATAGCGGTGTTTAGTTAAATTGCATACTTACCGCAAATTAATGTTTTTTGAATGATTAGAGAAATCCTTATCCGTTACTTCACATTCATCCTAATAAAATATATATGAATCATATATATGAGATAAATCATATTAGGCTAACCATTTTGTTGATAAGATTCGAATTTAAGATAGTTTATCATAAGACAACTCACAATACTCCTGTATTAATTCATCGAAATGAAGGAATAAATGAAATGAAAGAGGAGAAACTTGTTGTGTGTTAGCATCACTCAACTAAATCCATCTAAGATAGAGAATTGAATGCAGGGTTGGTTGCGAATTGCCCATGTATAATAAAATCTCATGCTATATTCTTAAATGATAGTGAGTGGGGCCGGGCCCCCTACAAGCAAGTAAGCAACCATAAAAAGAGCATCAATTAATGCCTCCATAATTTCTTAGGCCAATCCATAAACACATTTTTACTCGTAGCAATTTCTATCTTTTCTTTTTGGATAAAAAAACTCGCAACTATTATCTATAATTTGAATTTGACATAGAAAATATTATGAAAACTAAACTCGTAAATCGCAATCTGCACTTAACTTAAATATTATGGGCTCGACCGTTATATTAGGCCATCCCCAGTGAGAGTAGTTGAGGATTTTCATGAGACTATTGATGATTTACATGGTCTAACTTATATACAATGACAAGCTTAACGTCTTCACATGCATATGCGACGTCACCCTACTAAGGCGCAATACGGCATGCTGAGCTCATGAAATCCATCAAATATATGCAATCCTTAATTACATATGCATGTATGGGCTATGGATCAGTGAGAATCCATATTTAACGTGAGAACTACGAATCATATACTCCATCCGTCCCATTATTAGTGGCCACCTTTCCTAATTTGGACGTCCCGCTATTAGTGGCAACGTTCTAAATTAGTAAAAAGTTAACACCCTCTTTCCTACTTTATTATTTTATCTCTCTTACTTTATATCTACTCTCATTATTATACTCATTTCTCTCTCCTACTTTATTATCTTCTCTCTCCTACTCTCTCATTATTACACTCATCTCTCTCTCCTATTTTATTATCTATTCCTCTCTCCTACTTTATTACATATTCTCTTAATTACCGTGCCGAAAAGAAAGGCGCCACTAATAATGGGACGGAGGGAGTATAATTTTTATATGATTTATGCATAATGCTTAAATATTTTATGTAAAAAAACTTATAATTTATATTTTTGTCTTATGCATTAAACATTTAAAGATTATGCACAATGTAAAATTACTGATTTTTTGCATAAAAAAATAAGGATTATGCATAAAATATACAATGATTATGCTTGTTTCTTAGTTCTTACATTAAATGTGGATTCTTGCATGATTCAATACCATGTATGTATGCATATTCAAATCACTTACATATTAATTTATG
The DNA here is from genome assembly GCA_028984105.1 of Lavandula angustifolia. NCBI lineage: Eukaryota > Viridiplantae > Streptophyta > Magnoliopsida > Lamiales > Lamiaceae > Lavandula > Lavandula angustifolia. The sequence goes on along the minus strand of CM054818.1, from coordinate 12,999,014 downwards.
TTGATATGTCACTTTCATACGATGCTTTGATTATTAGAGCAGTCAAATCCTACTGTGAAAGTGTGAACACTGCATTTTTAATACAAACAAAATGTATTTTACAATTAATATTGTTGTACTTTTTGTTAGATTACGAAAAAGCCTTTAAAGTGCAGTATCACGGTTGGAAAGTAATATTATTATTTGTAAAGTGCATTATATTTTATTTTAAAAGTGTAGTGTTTATATGTTGACACTCTGAGAATGTGTTCTCACCAGAATCATTCCATATTTGTCAATTCAGTCGAATTGAACCAAATCAAAACTTCAATTCTTTATTTTACGAAATTAAATAGCGAACCAAATTCTGGTTTGGTTCTTGATCGAAACTTTTAGTTCGTTTCGGTTTGATTCGATTTTTAATCAAAATTTGAAGCGGGAAGAGAAAAATAAAAAATTAATATGAGGTGATAAAAAAATATTTTTTTAATAAAATATTCAAATATTTTTTAATAAAATATTCAAATATTTTTTGTTCATTTCGATTTGGTACGACAATAAAAAAATAAAAATCAAATACCGAATCAATTTTGTTGGTTTGGTTGGTTTCGTTTGGTTAAATAACTCGATTGACAACTCTATTTATGAGGCAAATTTTCAAAAACCACAAGTTAAAATCAACAATTTTCAGCATTTGAGGAACGTTGTGGGTCCACGTGCAACTCATTTATTTATCTATTTTTGTACTCTTCCAAAAAAAAAATGCACAAAATAGTTATTCAATGTACTTTAATCAATTCAGCTCATCTAGGTTGCACGGACACGGACACGGGACACGGTACGACACGGATACGGGACACGGGATACGACATTTTTTGAAAAATTTAGGATACAACACGGGCGCTGATATAAAAAATATTAAATTATTAATATATATATATATATATATATATATATATATATATAAATTTAAAAATGATCAAGTCAAGTTTTTCAATATCAAACTCATAGTTCAAATGATCAACTCAAACGATATAGTCATAATTCATAAGTAGATAACCATAGCATAAAAATGTAAAATACTAAAATAAGTAGATAATCTAAATACATTAGTAAAGTAAGTAATATTTAATTATTTAATTATATATTTATTTACTTATTACTAATGTAAGATAAGTAATATTTAATTATATATTTATTTATTTATTATTAATTATATATATGTGTTCCACTGTCCCTTTACTTATTTAATTTTATATTTATTTACTTTTTACTAATTTCTAACTACATGGCCCATTCAACCGTGTCCACTACAAGACTAAATCAAAAAACGTGTCCGTTGTCCCCTTGGGATGACAAAGTTGGTGAAGGTGGGTAAGCCCGGGACCGATAGGTCCTGAGTTCAAATCCTACTGGAAGCAACTTTGTGGAGCCTGTCACCTATGGTTAGCCTAGGGTGATTGAACTCTCATGTGTGGTTTGCAGACTACTGCACAAGGAGCGTGGTTTACCCAATACGCACCGAAGGTAGCGGCTGCGGGTTCCACGTATAAAAAAAAAAAACGTGTCCATTCCCTGTCGGACACACAAATCGCCGTGTCCGTTCCGTGTCGGACACACAAATCGCCGTGTCCGGAAACGTGTCCGTTTTTTTTTTTAATTTATGGACACGTTTTTGCCGTGTCGGACACGTGTCGGGCGCGTGTCCGAGTGTGTCCGTATCCGACACGTGTCCGACATAGTACGTCGGGTTTTTTCGGAGTGTCCGTGCAACATAGCAGCTCATGTACACTAGACTGCTCATTACATACTCCTTCCGTCCCATTTCAATTGTTCAATTTTTTTTAGGTATAAAGATTAAGAAAATTGTTGGTTGTAAGTAAATGAATGATAAAGTAATAGGGTTCACTAAATTTATAAAATATTATTTTACTAAAAAAAGAATATGGACAATTGAAGTGGAACAACCCAAATTGAATACTGAACAATTAGAGTGAAATGGAAGGAATAAAATTTAAACGGTATAGTTAACTATATAATGAACTGAACTAACACATTAATATTCATTTGAATTTATAATCTTTGACAATAGACAATTATCGACTTTACAACTAGATATTGGCGGCAGGTCCACCACCACAATATTATTATTATTATTATTATTATTATTATTATTATTATTATTATTATTATTATTATTACTATTATTATTATTATTATTATTATTCTAAGTTAATTATTAGAAGTCATTCTGCCCTTATTTTTTTTCCTCAATCTTGACTCCAATACTTACTAGGTCATTTGTATTAAATACTATCAACTTCCTCGTACAGCAAATGCACACGCTCATGAACTTGTAATTAGTTCGTAATGTTTAAGTTAATAGAAAGTCACCTGGTTAGTTTAAAGTTATTATCAATATAATGAAGAGCGTAAAGTTGTTACGTGCACGAATGCCTTATTATTAAATGCAAAAACTACTTCCATCATTAATCACCAACTTTTAACTGCAGATCGAGACATTGTTTCTTGAATTTAAAGTTTGTTTGCAGTTGTAGATGTTCCGAGAACCTAAACATGATGCTTTTTTTTTAATTCAATTTAATTAATTTTTAATTAATATCCACTACCCCTACCTAATCTCTATTTCTTTTACTTTTCTTATCTAAGATCATCTTGAAAAATGGCAAAAATTGATCGTAATTTATGGTTGGAGACGTATTTAAGATAGAAAAGCGTGTTTACACAAGTTATATCGAAAGAGATGTCTAATGGTGGTGTTAATTAAAGCATTAAATGCTGTAATTAATTTATGTACCTAACGCAAACGACTCGGCAACTTAGACTTGGTGATATGCTCGTGGCATTCGAGTCTCTAGTTTAGTTTTGCAATGATTGACCTTATATTGTTTTTTACTTCTTTATAGCCCCCAATATATTATATCATGAAAAAAATTATTTATTATGATTTCATATTGCGATTGTGATCGCCGATTGGGGAACCCGGTCTCACTCAAAAAGCAATCTGCATTTTTTTTTGTTCATTTTCATTTATTAAGGTCGGTAATTTGATGTCACCAGATTTTGGTCGGTACTTGGTAGATCATTTGGTACAATATATTTCGTAACTTTTCGTTGATTTTTTTTTTAATTCAGAATGAAATAATATGTCCTAATTAATTTTAAAAAATAATAAAATATCGTGCATCCATATGTATATGAATCTAGTAGGAAGTCAGAGTTAAATAAGAAATAAGAAGTATGCATAATTATTAATGTTTTGCATAAACCCAGTAAAACACTTTTACTCTTATACAAAAAATATATAAAAACTATACATATTAAATATTTCCGAGCATATTCAATCCAAACCATCAACAAAGAATTATTTTTCTATTTTAAGGAACATTTATACGTTATCCATTCTCCATCTATATATTGATAATGTAACTTTTACGCACTTAATACTCTTATATGGATAGTCTATATTAATTCATAGTTTTATTTTGCTAAAGAGATGCTTGGTACATAATTAACACTACTAGAAATTTGCTTATTGGTGACGGATTTTTCCGTCACTATTTCTCTTCAGTGACAGACTAGTGTAGATTGTGTCTGTCAAAATAATTTCGTCACTAAATATTTGTGTTGGATTATGACTCAGTGATTGAATTTTTATCAACACTTAGAGGGTACTTAACTTTATTTTATCAGTAGTTCTTGCAATAGGTGTTGGTCCCGGAGAGTAGACGAGTCTTCAGGTGTGGAATACACCTGAGTCAAAGTTCAGCAACGAGCGCGACGGTCGATGCTTTTGAATCGATCGCACCGAACGCGTGGGCGAGAGAATCCTTCTGCGAGTACGGTCTCTTCGAATTCGATCGGTAGAACAAAGTAGTTCGAATATCGGGTTTCGAGTGCGGAAGAGTAGGCCCAAAAGAATATTCGTCTAAGTCTGAAAACACCGTTTTTATGCTATTTGATTTAAAGTCAGTTTTATGCAAGTGAACAATTAAGCAGAGCAACAATAAATCAACAAAGTTTTTAAAGTGGTTCGGATATCAAGCGATCCTACGTCCACTGTCCCGAAAGCTCAGGAGGCTATTTATTATACTGAGATAGTCTCAGTCAGCTTGTACACAGGACAAACTGCAGCTTGGGGATTATACTGAGCAAGTCCCAGTTTACAACGGTTATCAAACTAAAGTTTATGACAAACTCTCCAACAGTGAAGGAGTCCTTTTACAATAAGGAACAAGTTCAAATATGAACTCCTTCGTCTAAGCTATGGATATTACAATAAGATCAGCTTAGATTAGATAAGGAACGAGATAGAACTCTAGAGAGAAGAACTATAAGAATATATCTATGAAAGATTAAGTTCTTCTCTGGATATGGCTTGAATCTTCTAGAGTGTTTGTTCGGTTGAGCTCGGTTCCTTGGATGTGTCCATCATCGTCATGATTGACCTCTCATCTCTTTCTCTGCGTGAAGACTCTTCTCTATTTATAGAGGTGACCTAGGCATATGTCCGTTGGAGAGGACGATGCCAAGTGTCACTCTACATGGGGTAGCAAACGGCTTTATTTGAATTCACGTAGAGTCCACTTACTTTAATGAAAGTGGTTGACTTGCGGCTTTATGTCGGAGACTCGCCAAGGGCCGCTTGTCATTGGGTCGAGGTACGAGAGTGGTTGAGACCTATTCGGACTTCAAGGTGATACCGAAGCCGACTTCTCGGATGTACGACCTCGGACAACTCTACCGAATTGTTCTTCCAAGTCCATGGTCGGTTAAAGTAATCGACCGACCGTTCTTGAGTCCGATCTTGATTCAGATGATAACTTTACTCGAAGATCAACTCCGAGTACAGATGAACTACTCTGCTGAGTTCGATTCGATCGACTCCTTTCGCATATCTTGCTCTCGCCGAGTCCAAGATTTACCGAGTCTTCTATTGAATGCACATCTGTTGAACTTTAGCTAGTCTACTGAGTTCCTAACACGGTGAACTCAGTTAAGTCATAACAATATCGAAAGCTCATCATCCAGCTAGGGTTTTGGGATCTTCAAATCTATCATAGTGGACCTAATTCCCAACAATTTCCCCCTATTTGATGATGCCAAAACTTCTACAACCTTCTCCTAAAAACTTCCTACATGCAACTACTAATCTAATCAACACAGTTCCCCCTTTTAATCATGATACCAAATCCCCTAAAACATAAGACATAAGTCTGACAACTTCCCCCTGGGCAAGTGGCACATAATTACGAGACACATAGATATATATCAGTGAAGTGTGTGTGAGTGTTGAAAGATAAGAACATGCTCTGAAATCTTGGACACTACAGATCTAATTGATAGACACTGAGGATCTGATCTGTAGGCCTTTTCGACCTCTTGGTCCCCCCCGAGTTGGATCCGGGTGTTTTTGGGGGCTTGAACCTTGGATCTTCCTTTGATAGGCGGGCCGAGGTGTTTACATCTTACTGTCATTCCTTGTTTGAGGGGTTGTAGATTCTCGCGTGTCGAGTTCCCCCTTGGACAAACCTATCGGACGGTGATCGGAGCTTTTCGTCCTTCGGTAGTCGCTCGGCCATTAAGATCTCTTCAAAGTCCTTATACCGAATTATCTAACATTAAGAACATAGTATAGGATGCTATGAAGATTATGCGAATATGCGCATCTTGAGAAAACGGTTTTTCGAGGATCGGTTCGATTAGACCAGAGCTCTTATCGAGAAGAACACCATGCACTTTGATCGAAGTACATCGTGTGGTTTGATTAGAAAAACAACGTGCGCTTTGATCGAAGAAGAACACCGTGCGCTCGATACCAATTGTTGGTCCCGGAGAGTAGACGAGTCTTCGGGTGTGGAATACACACGAGTCAAAGTTCGGCAACGAGCGCGACGGTCGATGCTGCCGAACGCGTGGGCGAGAGAATCCTTCTGCGAGTACGGTCTGCGGATTCGATCGGTAGAACGGTAGTTCGATATCGAGGTTTTGAGTGCGGAAGAGTAGGCCCAAAAGAATATTCGTCTAAGTCTGAAAACACCGTTTTTATGCTATTTGATTTAAAGTTAGTTTTATGCAAGTAAACAATTAAGCAGAGCGACAATAAATCAACACAGTTTTTAAAGTGGTTCGGATATCAAGCGATCCTACGTCCACTGTCCCGAAAGCTCAGGAGGCTATTTATTATACTGAGATAGTCTCAGTCAGCTTGTACACAGGACAAACTGCGGCTTGGGGATTATACTGAGCAAGTCCCAGTTTACAACAGTTATCAAACTAAAGTGTTTGACAAACTCTCCAACAGTGAAGGAGTCCTTTTACAATAAGGAACAAGTTCAAATATGAACTCCTTTGTCTAAGCTATGGATATTACAATAAGATCAGCTTAGATTAGATAAGGAACGAGATAGAACTCTAGAGAGAAGAACTATAAGAATATATCTATGAAAGATTAAGTTCTTCTCTGGATATGGCTTGAATCTTCTAGAGTGTTTGTTCGGTTGAGCTCGGTTCCTTGGATGTGTCCATCATCGTCATGATTGACCTCTCATCTCTTTCTCTGCGTGAAAACTCTTCTCTATTTATAGAGGTGACCTAGGCATATGTCCGTTGGAGAGGACGATGCCAAGTGTCACTCTATGGGGTAGCAAATGGCTTTATTTGAATTCTGTAGAGTCCACTTACTTTAATGAAAGTGGTTGACTTGCGGCTTTATGTCGGAGACTCCGCCACGGTGCCGCTTGTCATTGGTCGAGGTACGAGTGGTTGAGACCTATTCGAGACTTCAAGGTGATGCCGAAGCCGACTTCTCGGATGTACGACCTCGGACAACTCTACTTGAATTGTTCTTCGAAGTCCATGGTCGGTTAAAGTAACTAACCGACCGTTGCTTGAGTCGATCTTGATTCGATAGATAACTTCTCCTGAGTACCGCTTTGCGAAGATCAACTACGAGTACAGTGAACTACTCTGCCGAGTTCGGTTCGATCGACTCCTTTCGATATCTTGCTCTCGCTGAGTCCAGTATTTACTGAGTCTTCTATTGAATGCACATCTGTTGAACTTTAGCTAGTCTACTGAGTTCCTAACACGGTGAACTCAGTTAAGCCATAACAATATCGAAAGCTCATCATCCAGCTAGGGTTTTGGGATCTTCAAATCTATCATAGTGAACCTAATTCCCAACAATTTCCCCCTATTTGATGATGCCAAAACTTCTACAAACTTCTCCTAAAAACTTCCTACATGCAACTACTAATCTAATCAATACAGTTCCCCCTTTTAATCATGATACCAAATCCCCTAAAACATAAGACATAAAGTTGATAAAGACAAATCAGCCTTCACGCATTAGAATGGAGGCGCACCTTACATTGCTGCACGATAGCATGACTGATGTCCTAGAGACATGACCTATCATTCCCATGATCGACAGCGTTCAATATGCCGTTGTGGGAGGTGTAGGAGCACAGACTGGTGCTAAAGTTGCTAAAGACAAGTCAACCTTCACGCATGAAGAGAAAAAGCTGCACAACCTCGACCGAGTTACGCGGAATGCAATCCTGACTACGCTCAGCGATTCACACCTCGGGAGGGTGCAAGATTATAAGACGACAAAGGAACTTTGTGACGCCCTGGCTGTACTAAGCCAAGGAACCCCGCAGATTAAAGAGAACAAGCTCGAGCTAGAGCTTCAAAAGTTCGACACATTTGCCATGGAGCCCAACGAGACCATTGACGAGCTTAGCGTCAGATTCACAAATCATATCAATGTGATCAACGGGCTGGGGAGGACGTTCACCAACAAAGAGATGAACACCAAGATCTTGAGAGCGTTGCCTCGACTGAAGTGGCTTCCTTTTGCTACTTATGTACGTCGCTCAGATATTAATGCTTTAATTCCTGATGTTATCTTTTCAGAATTAAAAACGGAGGAGTTCGAGCACAACCTACCCCAAAGATGTTCCAGTGCCCCAGCCTACACCCAGAAAGATCATGCTTACAAAGCAACAGTCAGCAAACCTGGAGCTAGTCCCATTTCTTCCAGTAAGACTATAGCTTTTTCAGATGCTAAGTCTTCTGAGACTCCCGCTACAGATCAGCTTGCGCTTATGGCTCTCAAGTATCAAAGAGAGAAAGAAAGAGTCAGGAAGCTGAAGAAATACCAGCGAGATTTTCCCTCAGGTAAGAAAGATCATCAAAAAAGGGAAGAATCTAAACCATCTATTGATTGTAGGAACGCAGAACCTGCTGCTAGTCCATCCAACAGCTCAGCTGGAAAAGGCGGCAGAACAACTGTGTGCTACAACTGCAAGAAAGAGGGACACTATCAGTACGATTGTCCCAAACTCTCAGCGGCTCAACGAGTAGAACGGCAGGCCAGATGCGAGAAATTTGCCCGGAGGAGGCAGACCTACATCGCCGGAGAGATATCCGATGACTCAATCGAGGAAGATACTTTCATGTATTCTTCTGAAGACGAAGTTGCATTTATAGCCGTTGAAGTCGGAGAAACAGATCCTGAATCAACAACTAAATAATGTCTGATGGCCAGAGAAGAGGCTGAGGTAAACTCGAAACTTATTATAACCTCCTCTTCACAGAGCACACACGACACATGCTCAGTCACATATAAACCTCTAGACGTGGTACAAGTATATGATGATCTACTAGAGGAGCAGATTCAGTTAAGCAGAACTATTCAGAAATTGGAACATGTAAAGGCTGAGAATCAGAGACTTTCTTCTGATTGTCAGGTCTCTACTGATTCACAGAATCTTGTTGTGAAACTCAAGGAAGAGATTGAATCTCTTATGACTAAGTCTCAGCTTCAAGAAACTCAGTTATCAGTTCTGACCAAGGACAATCCTGAGAAAGATACTGAAATAGCCCGACTCAGTCAGAAACTCGCAGAAGTTGAGAAAGATTATGAATCACTTCGCAAAAGTGATGAGGTCTGGCGAGGACTAATGACTGAACAGTACCTGGGAGCCAAAGAGAAGTTGGAAAGCATGCTTGGAGCTCAAAGGCCACCAACCATGAAAGAAGGACTTGGCTACAATCATGAAGCTTCTACTTCTACTTCTAAAGGCTCAGAAATGCTGGCTTATAGGTTCGTCAGAGGGAAAGTTCAGATTTCTGAACTAACAACTCAGGCGAAGAACAAACAGAAGATGATTTCACCTCAGCCGAGAAACAAGAAGCAACTGACCAAAGGTTCTAGCCCCAGGACACCACGATCAAATTCAGGGCGAACCAAGAAGGTCAGGTGGGCAGAGCAGTACGGCGAGCCACTGTATGAGCATCCAACACAGTATGGTTCGTACTATTATGAGCCCAGAGACAGGAGGAGCACAAAGTCTCAGAAGAAGAAAGCTCCTGAACCCAAAACTGCCAGGAAGTCAGTATCTCCAGGTCCAGTGGAGAAGAAGACTGACAAGGTTCAAAAGAAGAAGTCTCAGACTCCTAAGGTTCATAGACAGATCTGGGTCGCAAAATCACCAACTAACGCTTAAGGACCCAAACTGAACCAAAGGGTACCTAAAAATGTTTCTGTTTTGTAGGTGCATAAGGACCCTTGGATTATGGACAGCAGCTGCTCGAGACACATGACATATCAAAAGAGCCTGCTGACCAATTACGTACAAGAAGATGGTCCCAGAATTGAGTTTGGTGACAACTCTAAAGGCTATACAAGGGGATACGAAATACTGAACATTGGGACTGCTTCGGTTCCAAGAGTAACATATGTTGAAGCACTTCAACATAATCTCCTTTCTGTCAATCAATTTTGTGATAATCTGAATATAGTTATCTTTTACGCTGGTTTCTGTGATGTTGTTGACAAATCTACAGGGAAAACAGTGTTATCAGGTTCGCGGAAGAAGAATATCTACGTTGCAAATTGGAATACCGCAGAACCTGAGGCTTGCTTACTTGTTCAGACGAGATCCAATGATAAAACAGGATGGCTATGGCACAAGAGACCCAGTCACCTGAATTTCAAGACAATGAACAAGCTAGCCAAGAACTCTAAAGTCAGAGGACTGCCCAATGAAGCTTTTATCAAAGACAGAAAAATAATCCACCTATTCCGTCACCTTCCACTGATGGAATCCTTCAACTGCTACACATAGACTTGTTTGGGCCAATTTCTCCAGTGACTATAAGAGGCAAGAAGTATGCCCTCGTCGTTGTTGACAATTATTCGAGATATACGTGGGTCATCTTCATAGACAACAAATCTGATGTCAAGACTGAGCTACCAAGACTGCTTAAGAAACTCAGTGTGGAGAAAGACATCAAGATTCAGAGAATTCGCTCAGACCGAGGAACAAAATTTCTCAACTTGGTAGTTAAAGAGTACTGCGATACAGAGGGAATTAAGCACGAGACTTCAGCAGCTCGCACCCCTCAGTAGAACGGACTTGCTGAACGAAAGAACATAACACTAAAAAAAGCAGCAAGAACGCTCCTAGCAGACTCTGGACTACCCTCAAAGTTCTGGGCTGATGCTACTGACATCGCTTGCTACACTCAGAATCACTCACTACTTACACATCAACACATGAAGACGCCATACGAACTCTGGAAAGGGAGAATTCTTTCTATTTCTCATTTCCATATTTTTGGCTGTCCTTGCTTTATCCACAATAATGGGAAGGATCAGTTGAAGGTCTTTGATAGAAAATCTGATTAAGGAGTATTCTTAGGATACTCTCGAGTCAACAAAGCCTTCAGGGTCTTTAACTATCGGACCCTTTGCATGGAGGAAATCCCTCATGTTGTCTTTGATGAGTTTGTTACTGAGAACAGGAAACCAAAGAAGACAAATCCTGAAGATGTCAACAGCAAGCTACAGGATCTCACACTAAACGACAAAGCTGAGAAGATCCAGCATTGTTGGGATGATGAGTCAGACGATGAAGAAATTCAGACCCATCCCGCAGGCACTGTAGCTGACGTGGTTGATTCTACTGAACAGGATCAACATCAGGTAATAATGGTCGATAAGGAAGCCCCAGTGGTAACTGAGACCTCCACTGAGAATATAAACTCAGGGGGAACGACTAATGTTCCTGAGCTAAATGCCGCTGAACCTGGAAACTCAGTAGATCCTAACCTTCTTACTGAATTGCTTCAGTCACAGAATAGTACTACTGAAATGCCTAACACTCATGTTGACAGTACATAAGTAATCTCTGAAGAAGAAGCCAAACTCAGACGTTCGTGTCAAGACGCTCTTTCTTGTGATTTAAACATTGGAGATCCATCAGCAGCAGTAAGGAGAAGATCCAGATTAAGCCAAGCAGAAAGTTCTCTCTACTCCTGCTTCTTGTCTACTGAAGAACCTCAGACGATAGAGGATGCTCTCCACGATGCTGACTGGATCATTGCCATGCAAGAGGAGCTGAACCAATTTGTCCATAACGAAGTTTGGGAGTTTGTTGACAGACCTAGACATCAGCACGTGATCGGTACTAAGTGGGTCTTCAAAAACAAGCGAGATGAAAACAAAGTCATAGTCAGAAACAAGGCTCGACTTGTTGCCAAGGGATACTGTCAAGCAGAAGGAATAGACTTTGACGAAACTATTTTTCTGTTCCTAACCTATGCAACACATCAAAGATTTAAAATATATCAAATGGATGTAAAGTCAACGTTTTTGAAAGGCGTACTAAAGGAAGAAGTCTACGTGGAACAACCGCCTGGCTTTCAGCAGGGACATCAGGTGTACAGACTTCGGAAAGCTTTGTATGGGTTAAAACAAGCACCCAGGGCTTGGTACGATACTCTATCAGCCTTTCTGCTTCAGAAAGGTTTTCAGAAGGGGACAGTAGATCGCACTCTATTCAACATCAAGTCAGGCGATGACATTCTACTAGGTGCAGATCTACGTGAACGACATCATTTTCGGTTGCAGGAATGTGACTATATGTCAACACTTCGAGAAAATGATGAAGGAGAAGTTCGAGATGTCCATGATGGGGGAGATGAACTATTTTCTTGGATTCCAAGTGAAGCAATCAACTGAAGGAATATTCATCAACCAGGCAAAATACACTCGAGACCTCCTGAAAAGATTCGGCTGCGACTCAAGCAAGCCAGTCAAGATCCTCATGAACACAAATTTTAAAATCGATCTAGACAAAGAGGGAGCTTCTGTTAACTCTACTGATTATAGAGTTATTATTGGTTCTTAACTGTATTTAACAGCTAGCAGACCAGGCATAACTTATGATGTAGGTGTATGCGCAAGCAGACCTGTATCTTTCATCCTCTCAAACTGCTTATATCTTCATCAAGCTCTGTGTTTACGGTAATTTCTTAACTATCTGCAACTCTCGAATCTAACTTACTCTATTTTCAAGTGCTAACGTGAGTCTTACAGATATTCATGACGATTGTTCTGACCCCACACAACATCGAGGAGATCATCCAGTCGAGGGTTCTCTTCGAACCGACGATGGTCTTCCATCAGGCAGAGCTCCCCTTTCTTGAGCCCATCTTCTCGGCTCTGGAGGAGTCTGGCCTGAAGCTTCTCGTGATGAAGCATCCCCGAGCCTATCTTCCTTGCCAAGTGGCAGAGCTCTATTATAACTGGCGATTCATGGAAGATACGGACGGAGAAGTATCGGAGATTGGATACATGAGGGAAGTGGCCCCTCAGAAGTGGGAATCCAGCCACGCCGATATCAACGTGAGGAATGCCCTGAAATCCTCCTTCGATCTTCCAGATTACGGGATCTCTCCCGTAGGCTACAAGGAGAAGGAACTCAATGCTTATGTCCATCGCTTCTGTGGAAGGGACGACATCTCCTTCAAGTCCGCACTGCCGAAGAACCAACTTCTGTCGGAGTACAGAGGGCTTGTTTACGTCGTCATTCATATTTTGATGAGCGTCAAAGGTTCTTTCGACCAACTGTTCAAGCCTCGACTCCAACTGATGATGGCGATAGTTGACGGAGTCCAGGTGAACTGGACACAGTTCTTTGTGGCCGAGCTAAAGGCTCAGGCACAAAAGTTTACAACCACAAAGTCTGGAGAGAGAAGACATATTAGTGTGGGTAAACTACTGTACGGGACCAAGGTGTCCATACTGATCGAAGACTCAGTGATGAATCACACATTATTTGCTGATTCTAAGTACTTCGACAGAAAGCTCATCAAGTTCAAGACAAGAGCAGCGGCTGAGAAGTCAGTCGGACGTGGAGCATCTGAGCTCAAAAGATCATCTACTGATCTGCCTCCACGGGCCGATCAGTCGAAGCGGAAGAAGCTCTCCAAGGATGGAGCTTCTAAGGCCCCCATGAAGCCTGCTTCCCCTCCACCACCTCAGTAGGAGGAGATTCTGGACGCTGATACCGATATTGAGGGTGCCACATTAAAAGATAAGGTACAGGGGGTCAGCTCGGATAAGACTCAGCCAGAGGAAGTTGAGGAACTGGCTACTGCTGAGGTCTCATCCGAACAATCGTCGACGGTGCAGATGACTCGTCTCCGCACCATAGGAGAAGTCGCCGCACAGATTCCTGAGATCTCTTCTCATTAAGATCTTGTCGACATAGCGATAAGGGCAAGGACTCAGATGTTGCTGATCCAGTAACACTCTGCACTGTCCCTCTTGGCAGAGGAACAGAGTCTGCAGTCAGCAATAGGGTTTGGGGAACCCACTGATATAGCGTCATTCGAGGACCTGCGCTCAGAAATGCTCGATCTTCTGGAGTTGAGGTCCTCACAGCAGACTGCCAAGAGCCCGTCTCCGCCTTCTCATCATGACGATGATGACGATGATGACAAACATGCACCACCCAAGGACGCAGAACAAGGAGATTCTGCTGAGGGAAAGTCGCCCAACGAGAAAGGTGAATCACCACCTCCACCTCCTGAATCAGGTGCCGCCCCAGCTGCTTCGACCAGTCGAAAGCAACAGCTCGCAGCTTCAGAGCAGAGGCTCGGAACCTCGTCCTACTAGATTAAGCCAATAGGTTCCGTGTCCTCCAAGTCTGTCAACTGCGCTATCAGGAAGCAAGGAGACAAAAATCGTCTCCCCGGCTAAGGGCGTCCACTGGAGTGGGCGCGAGTACACCAAAGCGCGAGACGGAGATAGTTGGCTGACGGCGGCGAGCGCGATCAAGAAGGTCTCTGACATGCCAACTCCTAATATTCAGGAGATCGTCGAGACTGTGCTGGTAGCTCAGAAGGCGGACTTGGCTGCTCAGTGTCAGCAGCTGCTCGAAGCCCGAGAAGAAGTTTCTTTGGCGGTGGCCGAGAGCTTAGCCACGATCCCAAGCCGAAGTGTGAAGAAGGCTCTAGAAAATTAGGCGGCCGCCCTGAAGCTCATCCAGGCAGAGATGACTGCCTCCCATGACGCATCGCTTCTGAAACAGAGGCAAGAAGCAGCAGCCCACATTCGCCAAATCCGCAAGGATCAAGAGGCTGACTGGGAACATTACTGCGATGCCGTCGGAGACTTCAACACCACCACCACTTCCATCAAGACTGCTATTTTTGAGCTTTAGAAGGAAGTAGCAGCAATCAAGAACCTTCTGACCTCGGCTGCTAATGATGCCAAAAAGGGGGAAGAAAGGGATGGAAGAGCTCAGGTGGGTGGGCAGTCAGAGGTGAGGGAAATCCTCAAGGGGGAAGGTTCAGCAGCTCAGGCTGGAACCAGCTCAGCTCCCCCTCCCGAAGTGCAAATCCCTCAAGTCCAAACAACTCAGCTGCCCGAGCCAGTCGAAGGATCAGGTGAAGGATCCTCGGCTCAGGCGCAACACATCCAGGAGGTCGCAAGATTTGTCGACCAGGAGGATGAAACCCTGCCGCCTCAAAGGCCCGGGAAGGAGAAAGCTACAGAGTCTACTCCACCTCCTTCCCCGATGCCCAAGTTCAAAACCCAAGCGGAGCAGGAGGAGTTCGATAAGAGGGTAGCTCAGCAACTCCAGGACAAGCTGGATTATGAGCTAAGGCTAGAGGAAGAGGCTCAGAAGCTTAAGAAGAAGAAGAGACAACCAAGTGTCAGGATGTCCAAGAGTACGGCTAAAAAGATCTTGGATGAGTAGAAGAAGAAGGCTCAGCAATCTGCTGATGAGCCTGCTGACTCGGACACTGGTGATCGCTGTATTGCACCAAATAATCCTGCAAAATCAGAGAATTAAATCAGTATAGTTCACAGGTATCGAACATAGGGAACGGACGACTAGACACTTTATTTTCCTACTTATCTATGGGTTTTGGTTAGCAACCACGCAAGATTTGAGTTTTCTATTAAACGAAGAACTTGTAAAATTAAAAGAAATTATAAAAGGTGAAAACGGAAAATAAACTGAATGAACCGGGCAATTGAAAGGCAGGTCCAGCAGAATATTCACACACACGTAATTCCAATCCTCGGCACTTAATATGAATTAATCTCAAGAATCTACTAGTTATAGACCACCGTAACGTAAACTGCGTGATCCTCACTCCCACTTACTCAGTCGGTAACCGCCATGTTGGGCATCGAAACGGCTACTTCCCTAACCTAGCTACAACCTACGTTGTTGGGCAATCAATAGATTTAATAGCTAGACAATTTTATCAAACTAAGGGAGCCTAGTATAGGAGCCTACTCGTATGTTGGGCATCTAATAGCCTCCTAGCGGTTTAATCCAATTACTCTTACGAATAATTTCGCTACTTACCTAGCCTTGTTCCACGAGAAACGATGGAAGTACTAAGTTAGCTACAGACTAAGCAACCTAGGGTGATCAAGCCTAAATTACTAGCCAGATTAATTAATTCAGAATTATCCCGAAACCCTTTTGATTAATTATGAGCACCTAAGCCTCATGTACTGTTCACGTGTGCATTCACATTCTCCCGGACCCTAAAAAGTTTAGATACTCATGCAGACGCTTCGGTTGTGCAACTGGGACAGTTTACAGGTCATAAACATAAACACGAATAACCCTAGATCTAGTATGAACGAAATTTAAATTAACTAAGGCACAAAATGACATACTCCCTCCGTCCCGTTATTTGTGGTTCACTTTCCCGAAAGGGGTGTCCCATTATTTGTGCCCACTTTCCTAATTTGGTAAAAAATTACTCCTACTCTATCATCTTCTCTCTCATACTTTATTACATTCTCTCTCCTACTTTATCATCTTACTCTCATACTCTCTCATTATCTTACTCATCTTCTCTCTCATACTTTATCATCTACTCTATCTCTCATACTTTATCATCTACTCTCTTAATTCTCGTGCCGAAACCAATTGAGCCACATATAAAGGGACGGAGGGAGTAATATGTAAACATACGAAATTAAACTAGAACTTGAATTAAAATAGCAAATGATGTTCGAAAGTAAATATTAAGATCCTAGAAAATGATTAACTATGAAACAGAATTAAAACTAGAATTCAAACTTCGGAATTAAGAACATAGAAAGACGGAAATGAAAGATGTGTTTTCTTCTTCAACTAATCTACGGAATCAGTCAGAAACGGTTCGATGGTTGTCGGCGGTCTTTGGTTGTCGGCGGCGGTGATGGTTCGGCGGCGGTCGGCGGATCGGAAGGGGGTAACGGCGGTGATCAAGGCTTCGAATGGTGTGTAGATCGTGTATGAATGGTTTCAAGCCTCTGAATTTCGTCCCCCTTCAAGTCTTTATATACTCCTTTTCTTCCTCTCCAAGTTAGGTCAGATCTTTGATAAGGGAAAAGATTTGGATAAATAAGGAAACAAGATCTTCCCTTAACTACAACAAAATATCTTCTTGATTCTTTTCCTTCTCCATAAATCCGCGTCCACGTCATCAATTCCGTGCCTTTTCTTCATCAAAATTCGCCAAATAATATCCTAATCATCATGCCACGTCAGCACCTAAAACCTGCATTTTTCGCTACTGCGGCTGCACCGGTTGGCCAATTGACGCACTTTTCGGCCTGAAATTACTATGTACGAAAACGACTCATCAAATATCCTTACACTTGATTTATACTCGCCCTCGAGTATAAGGAGAGAAAAAGATAAGTACTTAGTTATTTCGGCCAATCCCCAAGACTCAAAACAAAAATAAAAGACTCAAGGAAAACAAAGACACGACAAAACAAGGACACAAAGACACGAACAAAACAAAGACACGAAAGACACACACGGACTCAAACAAAAACATGAAAAATGACGACATGAAGCAGCACCAATCAATCCGAAATTCTCAACACCAATTAACTAGCCAAACAAATCAAATCATGCAAATATGATCTCATCAAGCAAGTAGACGATGCAAATTTCGAAACTATGCACACATATATCAACTTGGTCAAAATCTCAACAATGTGGATCTCCTCAAGGTTCGCTCATCACTCAACTAATCTAGGTCCGGTTCAAGCCACTCAAGAAAATAAATCCACGCAATCACGATAAGAGATCGTCACAATAGCAATATCAAGGAGGTCTTTCTCATTAGGTTGTAATGGGGCTTAGGACTTAGACAAATTGATGTTGGTAAGGGTCCTAGGGGTACTAAGCTCCATCAAAAATTACAATTCAATGTTATACATGTCAAACTTACTTACTTGTGCAATCAATAAAAGAATTTAAAACATCCCACCACTTAACAATTTCGAACAAATGCTACAATTATTTAATGTACCCATTTTTTTCTTTTTTTCTACCCCATATCTTTTTTTCTGAATATTTCATATGTATTTTTCGTGGCATAAATTTTTTTCTTCTTTTTCCACATTCTGGGTACAGACCGTCTCAACTGGGCAATCAGGCCACTTAAATTCTGCTTTTTCTTTCGCAGCTTATACATTTAAATTTCGGCCTATACAAATCTTTTTGTAGCACCTCTTACTTTGGTAGGCGGAGGACATATGTAACAATCCTCTAAACAACATCTATAATACACAAGAAAGTTTATAAGACATGCAATAACATGGGTTAAGAGAAAGTTTAAAAGGCCTTGGCTAAATTTTTACTAACTCATATCAAAGAATCGGTCAATGCTCAATTTTGGCTCACTAGGGGATAATTTAGGGATGGAAAAATTTTGTCGCGGCCGTTTGGCTAAAACTCCCTAGTGCCTCCTATCATTTATCACAAGTGACTCAAACTTATTGCGATTTTGCGGATAAACACTCTCAAAAGAAATAGTAGGAAGTGTCCTACTTTAAGGCTCAAATCTAATATAAGTGAGTGGTTATAAAATTCGATCCAACAAAGTTTATTTTTCGTCATCCCAAATTACATACACATATGTGCCTAGATCTAATTTTCACAAAGTCTATAAGCAAGAATATTGAAATACAAAAGCACAAATAAGACATGCTTGAACATAGAAATCGGCGTATCAAAAATCGAAAATTTTGGCATGCTTCGACACAAAATACCCCCCTCCTTACACTTAAAACTTGCTCGCCCTCGAGCAAGAAGAAAAGACAAAACAAAGAGAGAAGGCATGACAAAATAAAAACAAAAACACCCTCCTTACACTTGAACCCTTTCAAGTGTAAGAACATACTAACACAAGACAAAAGAAAATAAACTACCCCTCCTTACACTTGAACCCTTTCAAGTGTAAGGACACAAAAGACTCACAAAAACTGACTCAAAATAGAAAACAAAAATGAAAAACAAAAACTGGGGAGAAAAGTTACTTGTCGCCTCAATTGGGTAAGCGAGGCAGTCGGTTCATAACGGTACGGCGAAGGCGGTCAACACAGCGTCCCAAGGTATTTAGGTTAGTGCGCAGCAACTCCACTGAATCTCCACCTACACTCGAAGATGCACTCGAGACACGAGGTCCCAGTGGATAGAACTGAATGTCCCGGTTAGGCAGTTCATACATTAAGAGAGAATGTCTCAATAAAGACATATCAAACAAAGTGGGAGGGGGCACTTGACTTAAATATTGAGCATCATAGATCACAAAGTTTCGTTCAATGAACGTGGCAAGTGAGTGGCACAACGTGAGGTGTCCTGCGGTGTGACTAGCTATGATGAACATATTCTTGGCAATCCAAAAACCTAGGTTTACCGGTCGGCCGGCATGCATGCACCATAAGAAATACAACTCATTAGCCGTTACCTTGTCAAAGGCCTTGCTCTTTTCGGTGAGGTTGTGGACTAGGTATTGATGACAAAGGCGGAGAGCGGGATCCTCGATGTAGCACACATACGAGCCCTAGGATTGAAAGTCCTCCAAATCGCTCAACGCCAGGAGCCTCCATGCGTTGATCGATCCTATGTATTGAGGATCCTTGTTCGGCAAGCAATGCGAACCTATCTCATACCTTAACTCAAGATAATGGTCAAAATTCGTGATGCCTAAACGCGCACTCCACTCGGCCAAAGAAAGATGATAATTATTCCCAAACAAGCGAAAGGCTATACATGGCTCATATAAATCCTTATCATGCTCAAAATGGAAAGTATTGAAAAACTCTCTAGCCAACTCCTTGTAGCAAATATAATGATGAGATTCTAGCAACCAAGACCAACCAATTCGACCAAAATAGGTAAAGAATGGAATGATGTTACCCGTTCGGCGAAGAAACTCGCGATCGATGAGGCGTCCGCTCCGGTACTCCTTTCCTTCGCGGTCCATGTTCCAGTCGTCCATGTACTCGATCTCGAAACGAGAGAGTGCGGCGACGGCTTCAGGCATGTCCAAGTGGATTATGGTGTGGTTACCATACTTATTGTCTTGCGGGAAGGCGGATGTGGAGTCGGAATCGACTAGAGAAAGACCACTCAAGTTGAAGTCTCCTTCGTAGTTGTCGTCGTGGTCGTCGGACACATAGTCCGAGTCTTGGTCGTCGCTCGGCAAGTCACCATGTATACTCTCCATCCAATTCACATCACCGTAATATTGAGGCGGCGGTGTCGGTTGAGATACTCGGGCTTCATCCACAAAGGACAACCACTCGTACACCGTTTGCGGAGAACGAGGTGGTTGAGAGGACGAGGTTTCGCCGGGATGTCGGACGGAAGACCAACATGCGCGAGATCGGTGAGGCGGAGACGGCGGCGGCGTAGGCTCGGGAGACTCCTCGGGCGTGGATTCCGTGAGATCCGCACGTGGCGGTTGGATCGGCTCTTGAATTCGAACTCCTGTAGAACTTCGTAACCGACTCCTTAGCAGTTTCGGAGGAGAAGAAGATTCCGAGATGAAGTTTGAAAATTGATCTTGCGGATCTTCCTCCGGCTCCGGTTCGTACTTGAATGCTGGCAGTGGGGAGACTTCGGCATCGTCGAAGGGAACTTGTTGGAAAGGCACTATAGCTTGGGTGGCGGCAGCAGCGGCGGTGCGGCGACGCTGTGTCTCTGGGTCGGCTTTGTACGCGGCGAACCATTGGGCAGCGGCTCGGAGTCCAGTCTTCTTCTTCGGCAGCATAGTGTCTCGGTTGCACAACTGATCGGGTTGTGGTGGTGGAACTTGAAAAACTTGTAGAGAGAAGGAGGAGGGCGGCGCCTTAGAGAGAGAAAGATGGTTGAATAGTGTCAAGTGGGTAGGGTTTCATGATCTCTCCCCTTTTATAGTACAAAAGTTTTCACTTTGACCCCTCCACTTGCACAATTGATAGAATGAACCCCATCTTTATGCAATTAAGTCCTCCACAAATTTCTTCTCTTCTTGATTCACCACAACAATTTCTTTTTCCTCACACTTTAGCCATTTTCTTCCTTAGCCAAAATCTGAAAATCAGAAGAAAACACCAAGCATAAAATTGGGAAAAACAAATAAAAATACGAAAAATAAAATGAAAAAGCAAACGCGGGTTGCCTCCCGGTAGCGCCTCTCTTTAGAGTCTTCGGCTAGACCTCCTCTTCAAAGAGTCAAACTTAAGAGGGAATGGACAAGCCTTGCTCGTCCACATCTTCCATCATAGCGGCAGCATGGTAGATTTTAAGACGATGGCCATTGACGGTGAAAGCTTCGTTCGAATCAAGTTTCTGTATGACCACTGCTCCGCTTGGCCAAGCGGAGCGCACTCTGAACGGACCAATCCATCTGGACCTAAGCTTTCCCGGCATGATCCGTAGGTGTGATTGATACAGCAAGACAAGTTCCCCCGGCTCAAATTTCTTCAGACGAATGGCCTTATCATGCCATGCCTTAGTACGATCCTTGTATCGCATTGCCGCGTCATAGGACTCCATCCGAATCTCCTCTAGCTCTTGAAGCTGATATTTTCGTTCCTTAGCACATTCGGTTGGATTCATGTTGATTTTCTTTACAGCCCACCAAACTTTGTGCTCCAGTTGCACAGGCAGATGACATAGCTTACCAAAAATCAATCTATATGGAGACATTCCGAGAGGAGTTTTATAAGCTGTTCGATAAGCCCATAAGGCGTTATCCAGCCTCATACTCCAATCCTTCCTTGATGGATTGACAGCCTTCTCCAATATAGCATTGATTTCTATATTAGACACTTCAGCTAGACCATTCGATTGAGGATTGTAAGCGGTAGAGACTCGGTGAGCTACTCCAAACTTCTTCATTAATGATTCTATGGTGCGGTTGCAAAAGTGTGTGCCTTGTCGCTTATTATGGCTTTGGGCACTCCAAATCTGCAAAAAAATGTTAGTACGGAGAAATTTTGCAACCACTTTAGAATCATTAGTCTTGGTGGCTTTCGCCTCGACCCACTTAGAAACATAATCGATGGCAAATAAAATATACATGTTCCCATATGAGTGAGGAAACGGACCCATGAAATCCATACCCCATACATCGAAAATTTCGCAAAATCTTAAAGGCTTTTGGGGCATTTCATCTCTCATGGATATATTTCCGGTCATTTGACAACGCGTACAAGACTTACAGTAATTGTAAGCCTCGAGGTGTAGGCGTGGCCAAAAGAATCCCGCATCCAATACCTTCCTTGCGGTTCTTTTTGGACCAAAATGTCCACCATAAGCAGAAAAGTGGCAGTGGAATAAGACGTCTTCTTGTTCGTCTTCGGGTTTTCCAAAGAATTGGAGAGTCCCAAAAATATTGCTTGCACTCGCTTTTTAGCTTAGCATTTTGAGCATGAGTAAACTCGGGTGGAAGCTGCTTAGATGTCAAGTAATTCACAATATTAGCAAACCAAGGTAAATTAGAAGTCTTACCCACAGTCTGCAACTGTTCTGGCTCGGTGGTGTCTCGGTTGGCCAACTGAGACACTTTCTGAACTTGTATTGCAAAACACTGTTCCGGCAACAGCTGGGCAAGGCTGGAAACAGTCTCTGGAACAACATATAAGTGTTCTTCTGGAAAGGTCTCGTTGATTGGCTCTCCATCATCTTCTTGATTTAATCGGCTTAAGTGGTCCGCCACATGATTTTCAGCACCTTTTTTGTCCTTCACCTCCCAATCGAATTCTTGTAGAAGAAGAATCCATCGGATAAGTCGTGGCTTTGATTCCTTCTTTGCTAGGAGATGCTTGACAGCGGCGTGATCGGTATAGACGATTATCTTCGAGCCGAGTAAATAAGAACAAAATTTATCAAAGGCAAACACTATTGCCAACAGCTCCTTCTCTGTGGTGGAATAATTGCATTGAGCTGGATTCAATGTCTTTGATGCATAGTAGATCACGTGGCTCTCCTTTCCGGATTTCTGTCCCAGTACTGCTCCGATTGCCCAATCGGAGGCACGCACATAATTTCGAAGGGTTTGTTCCAATCCGGCGGTTGCATCACCGGAGCTGTTGTGAGCTTGTCTTTCAGGAGGGTAAAGGCCTCCTTACTCTTGTCATCAAAATTGAAGTCGATCTCCTTTTGTAGTAGCCTTGTCAATGGTTGAGCTATCATCGCGAAATCCTTGATTAAACGCTGGTAAAAACCGGCGTGCCCTAGAAAACCGCGAACTTCTTTTGGCGTAGTAGGATACGACAACTTGGCTATGGATTCGACCTTGGCCTTGTCGACTTCGATTCCTCTTCTTGAAACAATGTGACCGAGCACAATCCCCTCTGTCACCATGAAGTGGCGTTTTTCATAGTTTAATACCAAATTCTTTTCTACGCACCGGGCTAGGACCTTGTCTAGATTGTTCAAGCACGCAGTGTAAGAGTCACCGTAAACGGTGAAGTTGTCCATGAAGCCTTCTATGCAATTCTCGATAAGGTCCGAGAATATACTCATCATGCACCTTTGAAAGGTGCCCGGCGCGTTACACAAACCAAACGGCATTCGGCGGTAGGCGAACGTTCCATATGGAAATAACCGCTATATCCGTCTAGAAAACTGAAATAGACTTGCCCCGCAAGTCTCTCGAGCATTTGATCGATGAAAGGAAGAGGGAAATGATCCTTTCGTGTAGCCGAATTCAGCTTCCGATAATCGATGCACATGCGCCATCCCGTCACTAAGCATACCGGAACCAATTCGTTCTTCTCGTTTTCCACCACTTAGAATCCGGACTTCTTCGGTACGACATGAACGGGACTCACCCATTTGCTATCCAATATGGGGTAAATTATACCCATAGATAGCAGCTTCAGAACTTCCTTTAATACGACCTCCCGCATATTCAGATTGAGCTTCCTTTGTTGATCGCGGAAAGGCTTGCTATCAGACTCCATCAAGATAGAGTGCTCGCATACGTCGGGACTTATACCGATAATGTCGGCTAAAGTCCATCCGATAGCCTTCTTATGCTTCCTCAGAACTTCGAGCAATGCCGCTTCTTGATTGTCATCAAGCTCCTTGTTGATGATGACGGGTAGCGTCTCATCTTCTCCCAGATATGCATACTTCAGATGTGTAGGGAGCTGCTTAAGTTCTAGCTTCGGAGCTTTGACGATTGACGGCAACAGTTTCTCAGAAGTGTCTCGGTTGGGCAACTGAGACACATTACTGACAGTTTCCAGCTTTGGGGCTGCATACAAAGCTAAGATGCTTTCTCTGATCTCCTCATCCCTCATATCTTTGACGTCTTCCTCGGTCAGCCCTTGAGTCAAGGTAACTTCCATTTTGTCCTGCATCACATACGTCTCAAGATATTCTTGGACAATAGCATCAATGGAGTCAGTAGAAAAAGCATTCTCATTTTCATGATCATAGGGTTTTCTTAAGTGCTTTAGATATGCTATGAACATAAGTTTCATTATGGTATGCTACACTTATCGAACCCTCATCCACATTAATTATTGTCTTTACAGTCTTTAAAAATGGTCTACCCAATAACACTCCCGCAGTTCCTTCAACTTGCCTATCATTTGTGTCAATTACATAAAAATCAGCCGGATAGACAAAATTGTTGATTCTGACTGAAATGTTTTCAAGTAAACCAATCGGAGCAATGCATGACCTATCCGCTAATTGAATAATCACCTTAGTGGATATTAACTCAGCTCCTACCAATTGATTATATACAGATAAAGGCATAACATTTATAGATGCTCCTAGATCACACATGGCTTGTTTAATCATGACATCACCCATCAGACAGGGAAGTGTGAACATACCTGGGTCGGCACATTTAGCAAGAAACATCTTTTGTATAATCACCGATACTGTGTGATCGAATAGAACTTTCCCGGACTTGGGAACTTTTCCAGCAATGAAGTCCTTCACAAATTTCCCGAACTTGGGAATCTTTACAGCTTCAAGGAAAGGGATATTTATCTCCAATTTTTCGAACAACTTTATGTAATCCATGCTTTCCTTGTTCGGCATTCTTTTTCTCTCCAAAGCTTCCAGAAATGGTGGAGGAAGTATCGATTCAGACTCTGATTGGCTAGTCGGGACAGCCTCCTCTTCCTGTTCTGGTTCAGCATCTTCAGCATGCTGCTCTACTGGTCGGTAGGGTTGTGCAGGCTGTTCTGCGGACTTCTTCTTTTCTGCTAGCTTTTCTAGGTGCCTCGCTTGCACAATCGGGCCAGACAGTTCTTTTCCTCCACGCAGCGTAATCTGATTGCAGTTATGGGCATTTGGATTTTGCTGGGTTTGAGCTGGAAGCTGCCCTTGAGAATTCTTCATCTCCTGCATGGTAGAATTCAGCTTACTCTTTTGCTTGGCCAATTGATCCATCGTAGCTTGTTGATCCTTCTTCGTTTGATTCATCTCTCGTTGAGTTTGGATCATCTCCTTTTGCATTTGTTGTTGAAATGCAGTAGTGTCCTTCTGTGAAGAAACCATTTTAGCCAAGAGTTTTTCCAAAGGATTCAGGTGCTCCGATTGGGCAACTGGAGCACTCTGCTGCTGAAACTGCCTTTGGTGCGGAGGCCTATACGCCTGCTGATAGCTATTCTGATTAGGAGCCTGGTATGGCTGCTGATAACTCTGTTGCTGTTGGTATGGCTGCTGAAATTGTTGTTGAGGCAGATTCCTCGGTTGAAATTGTTCTTCCGGTTGTCTCCATCGAAGGTTCGGATGAACTCCTTGCTGCCCGCTCCAATTTCCAACTGCGTTAGCTTCTTCTCCCGGACATTGTAGTGATGTATGTCCTTTTTCTCCACATGCTCCATATGCGTGATCGGCATTTGATCGGCTTGGGGCAGGAGCGTTCTGCTTGAGTATCAAGTCGAGCTTGTCTTGCAATAGGCTGAATTTTGCCTCCACTTTATTATCGATCTCATCCATGTAGTCAGAATGAGACCAATTTACAGCTCTCCTTGTTGGTCTTGGCCCTTTGTATTATGAGGTAGACTCCGCAAGCCCTTCGATTATATTTCTTGCATCTTCGTAAAGGCTTGTATGGAAATTCCCTCTCAGACCGATATCAACCATGGCTTTAGCTTAGTCTATCATCCCTTGATAAAAAATCTGTAGAAGCTCCACGTCCGAGTAGCCATGGTTTGGACAACTATCGACAAGTCGTCCAAATCTCTCCCAGTATGCGCCGAAGGTCTCGTCGATTTTTTGAGCGATCCCGGAAATTTACTTCTTTAATGCATTTGTCTTCGACTACGGGAAGTATTTCTTTAAGAAAACTGTACGCATCTGGGCCGATGTCGTGATCGTGTTCAGCTTTAAACTTGAGAACCACGCTTGTGCTCCGTCTTGGAGAGTGAATGGAAAGGCCTTGAGCTTGAAAGCGTCCAGATTACCTTGCCGGTGCAGATTACACACTTGGTTGAACGACGCCAAAAAGGAAATTGGATTCTCGTTCGTCCTTCCATAAAACTTCGGCATGGCAGCGACAACAATTTGTTCTGTAGTAGTGATTTGGATTGGACCGAGTAGGTCTGCTCTCATGTCAAGCGATCCGGAATTCATCCTCAAGGGTTGTGGATTTCGTTCTTCGTCCTCCATCTCTTCCTCCTCTAATTCTGAGCTTGTTACTGGAGTGTTTTGCCTTATTCTATCGAACAAAACAGTCTCTGGTTCTGAGTCGCTGATCGGATCAACGACGTCTGTTCTGTCTCCTGGTTGGGCAGTTGAGACGTCTGTTGCCTTGGACAGATTATGTTGCTTTTGCAGCTTTGTCTCCTTCCTATTCCTCTTTGCTGTTTTCTCGATCTCAGGATCAAATATCAGATTAGGTTTGGAAGACCCGCTCATGCAACATCAAAAAGCACAAAAGAAAGATTAGTAGAAAAATTAAAGAAAATTAGTTAACACCGCTCCCCGGCAACGGCGCCAATTTGGTGATCGTTGTATTGCACCAAATAATCCTGCAAAATCAGAGAATTAAATCAGTATAGTTCACAGGTATCGAACACAGGGAACGGACGACTAGACACTTTATTTTCCTACTTATCTATGGGTTTTGGTTAGCAACCACGCAAGATTTGGGTTTTCTATTAAACTAAGAACTTGAAAAATTAAAAGAAATTATAAAAGCTGAAAACGGAAAATAAAGTGAATGAACTGGGCAATTGAAAGTCAGGTCCAACAGAATATTCACACACACGTAATTCCAATCCTCGGCACTTAATATGAATTAATCTCAAGAATCTACTAGTTATAGACCACCGTAACTTAAACTGCGTGATCCTCACTCCCACTTACTTAGTCGGTAACTGCCATGTTGGGCATCGAAACGGCTACTTCCCAAACCTAGCTACAACCTACGTTGTTGGGTAATCAACAGATTTAATAGCTAGACAACTTTATCGAACTAAGGGAGTCTAGTATAGGAGCCTACTCGTATGTTGGACATCTAATAGTCTCCTATCGGTTTAATCCAATTACTCTTACGAATAATTTCGCTACTTACCTAGCCTTGTTCCACGAGAAACGATGGAAGTACTAAGTTAGCTACAGACTGCGCAACCTAGGGTGATCAAGCCCGAAACCCTTTTGATTAATTATGAGCACCTAAGCCTCATGTACTGTTCACGTGTGCATTCACATTCTCCCGGACCCTAAAAAGTTTAGCTACTCATGCAGACGCTTCGGTTGGGCAACTGGGACAGTTTACAGAACAGAAACATAAACACGAATAACCCTAGATCTAGCATGAACGAAATTTAAATTAACTAAGGCACGAAATAACAGAATATGTAAACATACGAAATTAAACTAGAACTTGAATTAAAATAGCAAATGATGTTCGAAAGTAAATATTAAGATCCTAGAAAACGATTAACTATGAAACATAATTAAAACTAGAATTCAAACTTCGGAATTAAGAACATAAAAAGACGGAAATGAAAGATGTGTTTTCTTCTTCAACTAATCTACGGAATCGGTCGGAAATGGTTCGATGGTTGTCGGCGGTCTTCGGTTGTCGGCGGCGGTGATGGTTCGGCGGCGGTGGGCGGATCGAAAGGGAGTAACGGCGGTGATCAAGGCTTCGAATGGTGTGTAGATCGTGTATGAATGGTTTCAAGCCTCTGAATTTCGTCCCCCTTCAAGTCTTTATATACTCCTTTTCTTCCTCTCCAAGTTAGGTCAGATCTTTGATAAGGGAAAAGATTTGGATAAATAAGGAAACAAGATCTTCCCTTAACTACCACAAAATATCTTCTTGATTCTTTTCCTTCTCCACAAATTCGCGTCCACGTCATCAATTCCGTGCCTTTTCTTCATCAAAATTCGCCAAATAATATCCTCGTCATCATGCCACGTCAGCACCCAAAACCTGCATTTTTCGCCACTGCGACTGCACCGGTTAGCCAATTGACGCACTTTTCAGCCTGAAATTACTAAGTACGAAAACGACTCATCAGACACTGACAATCTGCCGCTTGCTCAGAGGATGAAGAAGATATCTACTCTAACACCTGAGCAGGAGGCAGAGGATAAGGCCACCTGGGAGGCCACGCAGCAAGGGCTAAATCTCCGGAGAGGAGATAGGAGAGCTGCGGCCCTTAGGGAGAAGAAGAGGTTGGACGACCTGGCGAAAATCATCGAGCTTACTGACAAAATCGCCAGGGAACCAATCCTTGCCAAGAGCAAACAGGTGCCAAGGACTTCCAAGTTCTTCCGGCGAGGTGCACAGAAGGCATATCTGAAGAAGACTCCGCACCGCCGTGTTGACAAATGGATCCCATGGAACCTGAATGACGAGTGGTAGGAGCTGAAGATTGATTTCATCAAGGCATACTACGTGTGGCAGTGCTATCCTGCTGAAGTGTCGGCAGCTGATCTCTTCGACGAGTTCATCTATCAGTACGACGCCAACTTCAGAGCATAGATCAAGTTGCTTCTTTTCAAGGAGAAACTGCCACTCACCGCCCCTGCCTACAGATAGCTGACTCCTCCCATGACCTCTCGAGGAGTTATATGCACCAAGGAGATTGAGGATGAGGTCGAAGCTGCTGCACATCACAACGACTTAGATCCTTTGCTGCCAGACGATCTCAACGACATCCAGACCCTCAGAGCCAGAATCTACAAATCTTATGGGTTGGATCCTCCTGCTGCTAAGTCTACCGAGTTCAAAGACAAGATCAAGAAGTTCAGGCGATAGCAGTAGCTGATATTCTCCTTGTATAGAAGCTAGGACTGATTGTAATTTCTCTTCATATATATTATATCAGTTCCTCGCTTGGCTAGACAACTACTCATTGTCTTATGGCTGTGTTTATTTACTTTATCACAACAGATCACTGAAGTGATCTGACACACACACACGTAACCTATTTCTCTGATATGCCTATCTTTTATCTGTTGATTACCCTGTTTTAATTGCTCAGTTTTTACTGAAGTCTCTTTGGGTCAGTAGTTTAGAACTTAGTGTTTTTAGTGGTTTTGGCATCATCAATTAGGGGGAAATTGTTGGGTTATGAGTCAGTGATTGGATTTTTATCAACACTTAGAGGGTACTTAGCTTTATTTTATCAGTAGTTCTTGTAATAGGACTTATCTGTTTATCGGTAATGGGGGAAATCATAGTGATTTAATGCTATGGAATTGAAGATCCCAAAGCCCGTCTTGTATCCTTAGTGTAGTGTCGTTAGGACTAAATGATGTAATAGGCTAGACTGATCATATTTTCATTGTTTATTAGTCTAAGTCATGTAAGGGGTATTTGTTGGTCTGAACTTCAGTAGGAAGTTAATTTCCAGAACCCCACGTCATCAGTTGTAAGAGCTCGTGTTCTCAGGTTATCAGCTGACTTCACATCAGTTGAAGAATTCTCATCAGCTGACCCTCATCAGTGGAAGAACACAGAACCAAGCTACTTCAGAGTCATCAGCTGACTTCGCTCAGAAGAAGATTCCTTTATCAGCAGACTCAGACGAAGAAGACAGAGATCGTATCAGATCTACTGTATCCGACAGGAAACGACCCGACCTTTAATATCATTCGAAATTCAGCAGAAGATCATACGAGGATGAGTGAGAGTCAACTCAGATGAAGACTGATGTCTAACAAGTCTCACCTACCACAAACCTCGACCAATGAGAAGCGGTCTAAGCCTTACCTGCTCTGACCAACTAAAGATGATCTCATCCACAATGACCAACTACTCTGCGACAACATTTCGAATATATGGCCGTTTTCCTTGGACGCTTGTGACACGTGGCATCGTCCCCTCCAACGGACAAATGTCTGGGTCACAACTATAAATAGAGAAGCTTTTCTGAGCTCAACGCACGGGATATCAAAGGGATTACATGCTCAAGCTTTCGAAACACTCTAGTGCTTTCACGAAGATCCAGCGAAGAACTTGCTTATTAGAATATTTATAGTTCTTCTCTCTAGAGTTTCTTTCTTTAGATCCCTCTTCTCTATCTAAGCTCCATTGTTATATACATAGTTTAGAACCTTCGAAGGAGTTCGCAATTCGTTACTGTTCTTATTGTAAGAACTCCTTCATAGTTGGAGAACATCCCCTCCCCTTCAAATTTTGGTTTGGATTGTAAAGTCGCTAAGGACTATAACTTAGAAGGGTCTGTCCAGTGCACAGATACCTTGCTGAGGCTTGCTCAGATTAATCAACAAGACCTCCTGTTCAGCAGGACCGTGGACGTAGGATCTTGCGTATCCGAACCACGTTAAAAATCGCTTGTGTTCATTTACTGTTTTATTGCATTGTTTTCAAACTATCTTAAAAACTCATACTTTGCATAAAAGGTATTTAAAAGTGCACTAGCCAAAATTATTTGGTTTGCGAAAAACACGTTTTCAAATCGAGACGAAGTCTATCGGGCCCTACACACTTATCCGTACTAACTCTCCGCTGAGGATTTAATACTAACAGAAGTCGGTAGAAGAAACTCAGTAGTTGAGTCACTCTATCCCGCGATCAGAAGGTTACTATTTGGCACTGTTCATCAGTTGCAACCTACAGCTCAACTGTCCTTCACGTTTGAGAAAAAAGAACTTGTACTCAGGTGTATTCCCCCCCTCTACACCTGACACTCGTCTCCGGACCAACAATTTGGCGACGGAATATAGCTTCCGTCACTGATTGTGACAGACACAACCACAGAAAATCCGTCACTGAGGTCACGTCGTCCGTCGCATCCCGCATCTCTGGATGACGGCATGGTGACGGACTTTCCGTCACTAAATACTGACGGATTTGGTTCGTCACCTTTTAGTGACGGAATGTCCGTCACTATTTGCTCACTCACATCGGAAAAAACTGATTATGTTGTGACGGAATATCCGTCACCATTTCGTTACCAATTTACTATTGTTTTTATTTTTTTCCGTCAATATTTTTTAGAATTATAAGTAGAATATATTTTGTTTTCTAATTCCATAATTCCATAAAAGCACAGAACACGATATTCAAGACAATACACACCTGAAAGCAATTTACATATTATTAACATCAATTTTCAGTAGATGCGATGATAATAGTATAAGTTTATTAAACAACAAAGCTAAATATAAAAATGCATGTTCTCATAATGCTAATGTATCAAAAAATACATAATAATCAACCATGGGAAGTGGAGGTCCATCTTCTCGTCTATGCTAGTTCACAATCAGTTGTTGGAGTGCCTCTAATTTCTTTTCAAACGCCCCATCCCTTGCACGTTGCTTAACCTTATCATTCTCTATTTGTGCACTCAGGTCATCCACTCTAGTCGTCAACTCTAACTCCCAGGTTGTAGGACATATCACAATCCAATATAAGTATACCGAGAAAATGTAAAACAAGAAATCAATATTCATTAAGATCTATCTGACCTTTATTATTAATAGAAGATCTATTGTCCTGCAATAGGCTTTTTGCAAATAGTCATTGTTTTTTTTCGAGCCCACCTCCACACACCTCTACATAAATCTTATTCCTATGGGCATCTTCTCCTCGGTGTGAGGCCATCTCATCAACTTGAGATTAGTTCACAAATAAAGAATGCATAACTAATTAATAATTACAACACATTAGCAATAATTTAGTTACATCGTTCAAGCAGTACTTACAAAAATACTGCAGCCTTTTGGGTCATATATTCATCACACGTGAAAGCTTCTAGTAATATCATATAGCACATCCTCCATATGTACTTCCCTTTCGTCGGCCTATTTATATATTATAAAACATTTTACATATCCAAATAATATTACTAAATTTAGACTTTAAATACTAACCAGCTCTTATGCGCGTATGTCAACGGATTTAGATCCTCCCTTATGCTTGCTGATTCCAATACCTGGCCATTAGGGTAATAACATCCTACACCTCTGAGCAATCTCAGACTTTTGAATATTCTTTGGGTCATCCCAGTAATTGCACAGACTCCTCTACTACTCCTCGGTCATATACTCCGGTTTTTCCTTTCCTTCAAGACGCCCTATATTCACAAATATTATTCAATGATTACTTGAAACATAATCTAATAAGTTTAAAACAATCGAATGTTAAATTAAACTTACTCTTTATTTTATACATCCAACTACGAAAACATTCAGTTCTTTTCTACGAAAACTAGCCCCCCTCAATTGCTCTGTGCTCCATCGTGTGATACCAGATTCCCATTATGCTATTATAATTAAAATATATATAGGTAACTTTATGCATTAAAAACACTAGGAAATTGTCATCTTGTAGTATTATTTCTATTAGAAAATAATAATTAATCTAGACACAGTACACACACATACACACACATACACTCATAGTCTAGCGGAATCTTAAATTTTGTAAATTTTTATTTTTTATTTTTCTATGGTTACCAAGAAAAATTCAACAATCCGGAAATAATTTTGTACTCTTTAAAGACAAATAAGACTATATCATGGTGTTATTGAAAAATTCACATCTAAAATAGTGATGGATATATTTGTCACTAAAATACTCTTTAATAAAATTAATAAATTGATATTTTAGTTAGCGACAGATATAGCACTCACTATCCAATCACAATACTACTATTATTTTGACATGTATAAATTTGTGACGGATGACTCCGTCACTACGAATTTCTTTAAAAAATAAATAAATTGGTATTCAAGATAGTGACGGATATATCTGACACTATTCAAGCGTAGCATGCTTAAATAAATTGGTGACAGATAAATTCCGTCATGAGGAAAAAAGAAAAAATAAAATTATTTTGGTGACGGAATATGTCCGTCATTAACATTAGTGACTAATATTTCCGTAACTAATCCGTCACTATGTCTTAATTAAAAAATCCGTCACAAATTGGTGACCCATATTAAAATTTGTCACTACGTACGTCACTAAATTAATGATTTGTTGTAGTATGGCAATGATAAATATACAATACAATAAAAAAAATTATAGTTATATTATAATATTTGATACGAAATAACTAAATTTTAGTTTTTTAAAAAACAAAAATATTTTAATGATTATGTTATAATATTATTTAAAAAAATAATACTTATTCCTTTACAAAAGTAATTATTTATTTTTTATATTGTTGCGTTTTAACTAAATAATTTAATACTCCCTCCATCTCATAATTCTTGTCCACTTTTTTTTCGGCATGATATTTAAGGAGAGTTGTTAGTTGTGTGTAAAATTATATAAAATTGTAGGACCCATAAAAAAGTTGTATGTAATAATTTGTTAAAAATGAAAGTGGATAAAATTTTTAGAACAACCTAAAATAATATAGTGGACAAGAATTATGGAACAGATGAAGTAATATTTTACTTTTTAAAAATAATAAAGAAATTAACTTTGATACCTAAGTGGTACAATGTGATCTCATCTGCAAAAAAGTGGGTGGGTGAGAGAAAATTTAATCATAAGTCATAACTACGTTCCATTTCCATGATACCCATGAACCAAATGCCTTAATTGGATATCCCTACTTTATCATACCATTATAGAGTTGGATACCCACACACCAAGCAGCTTCTAAATATCACATATTACTAGTCACACATTATTTTAAAAATCAAAGTCGACTTTAAACTTTTGTAACATTATTAAATTGCACTGCGGCACGACCAAAGGTATTTTGTGTACACAATTCTTTATCATACCATAATAGTGTGGTTTATAGTTTTAGTGCAGTTTGGAAGCATTTACTGAAAGCTTATGACATAAGGTTTGTCTAGTGCGGTTAACATTAAGCATTTATATAGCTTTGAGTACTTTTAAGTTGAACTTAGCATAATTAGCCTAATGTATAATAATTTAAAAATGATTTCTTTTTAACCCAAAGTGTTGCAGATGAAGCCCATCAAGATCAACTAGTTTATTGTTTTGTTAGTTATATATTAGCAAATGGTTAGTTGTATAGTCTCTGAAGCCCATAATCTATTAAAACAATGGGCCTATGTTTTTTCTTTTATAAGATGATGACCCGATACCAATTTCCTTAAACCTTCCCACTCCCAAAACCCCTAATCGCAATTCCTACTACCGCCACCGCCACTTTCAACACCCTACGCTCACATGGGGAAAAAGCAGAAGGTAATATTGCCGCCGGAGCTTCCGCCTGAAGTCCCCGACGAAGAAATTGAAGTCTCAGATGAGGATTTGCAGTTCGTCAATGAGAATTCAGATTATGCTGGTCTTGTTTCCAAATTAGACACTCAGTCAATCACCAAGTAATCAGCATTTTTTGTGTTGTTATATGATATAAATTACACATTTTTTTCATATCTGTTTTTTTGCTAAAAAATAATTAGGCATGTTAATCGAGTGGCTGATGCGAAGGAAGGTGCATTAGAAGCTCTTTACGAGAAAAGAAGGCTGAGAAAGGAATTAGAAAATAAAGAAAAAGAGGACAATACATTAGAAGTTGATCCGGTTGATGTGCTTCCATTGAAAACAGCGGAGGGAAAGTTATACTATAGAACAGGTGTGTTTTTCACATTTCTCCTATTTGATAAATTGGATATATGAAGCATTGAAATGGATTTTGGTTTCTTACAGTGGTTAAGGAGCCAAAAGAGGCTGAAGATGAGTCTAAAGATGGTGAATCTTTTACTAAGGATCCATTGAGGTCAAGAAAAGCAGACAAATTTTCTAAGCTTAAAAAATCAAGGAAAGAGGCTAAGAAACAAGCCAAGGAGGAAGTGCAACAAACTCCTGTGGCTACTCAAGCTGAAGTATTGGTGTGTTCTACTTCACAAACTGTGTTTTGGCATAACTGACATGTGGTGGATTCTTGATATAAGAAATGAAATTGAAACAAGAGAAACCAAATGAATTTTGTCTGGAAGGATTTGCTAATTCTTCTGGACTCGTTTAGATGCGAACTAATAATGCTAATGATGATCCTACAATGTTATAAATTTCATGTGATTGTCAAGTTTGACTAGCTCTCAGTTGTTGGTCTGCCACCAAGTACTAAAGAAGATTAATGAAGTCTTGATAATTATGCAAGGTTTTGTTTATAATCATTCTTGCTGATGCAATAAGATGAGTTCTTGATTCATTTTCATTTGGATTTCTTCTTATGTTAGGTATGCCTGAGTTGTTTTAGTGTATTGGTTCCATTATTCTGTCACTCGTATATCTTTCGTATTCTGATTTGATTGGTGATATATAGTTTATTGACAGTTCTCATTGTTTTTGTGAAGAAATCTCTAATTGATTTACTTTATAGCTGTCTACTTTAGTTCTATTAAATTATCTGATACAAATTGCTTCTGAGTTAAAACTGCTGACTGTATGTATGCAACCACTGAAACTGTAAAACATTATTAACAAGTTAGATAATAATGAGCCTTAAAGGTTTATTACTGGGTCTTGTATTTTCTGTAACACTGTGTATCTATATTCTAGGATGAGGTGAAAAAAGATCTGACAGCTGAAGAAGCTAATGAGGCGAAGAAGTATAAGCTTGCTGAGTTGGGTACCTCTCTACTTTCTGATCCAGAATCCAATATTAAGCATATAAAAGAGATGCTGGAGATTTCAAAAGATGGAGAGACTGACATTGTCGTACTTGGGCTGAAATCGTTGTTGGCTGTCTTCAAAGACATCGTTCCAGGGTGAGCATTTTGCATCAACTTTTATATTATGCCAAGTTTCATTTATGTTTCACATCAACGTTACCATTTTATAATTGTTACTCTCCTTTTCCAATTGATACAGCTATCGGATAAGGCTGCCTACAGAAAAGGAAAAAGAGATGAAGGTTTCGAAGGCTGTCAAGAAAACGCGAATGTATGAGTCAACCCTACTGTCAACATACAAGGTTATCTACAATTTTCAGTCATTACTGTACATATCTGTACATTTCTGTGGAAATTATGGAAACATTATTGCCCTTACTACCTCAGAATAATACACTTCCTGAATTGGATCTTTAAATCCATTTTCAGGCTTATGTTCAGAAGTTGATAGCACTTCAACAACAGACTGTTTACAAGCGGGTGGCCACCCGTTGCTTATGTACTCTGCTTGCAGCCGTACCACACTTCAACTATCATGAGAGCTTGTTGGCTGCTGTTGTGAAAAATTTAAGTTCCGACGACGATGTTGTGAGGTTGTTAGAGTTGGCTCTTCCTCCTTTTTTTTTCCAGATATTTATTGTCAAGTTTTATATTTACTTTATCTTTAACAATTCAATAAACTATTGAAATAATTGCTGCTTCCTCAAGGTGTTGGAAAATTCAACTCTTCCTTTCTATGATACTTACATTATCTTCATATTATGATTGGTTGTTCATTCTATACCTTCATCTATCTTGACTAGTGTTGACTTAACTTTGTCCTTGATTTTGATAGAGAACTATGTTGCACATGTTTGAAGTCACTTTTCACTGATGAGGGGAAACATGGCGGTGAGCTTACTGTGGAGGCTGTTAAAAGGATTGCAGAACTTGTAAAAACCTATAATTGCCAGCTGCATCCAGGCTCTATAGAAGTATGGAATTATCTCTCTTTGATTAATATTTCCATGCTGTCACATGTGTTTATACTATATGTTGACCCTGACTCCTAATTAGAATTCTTTGTATAAAGAAGAGTGGTGGAGTACTGACAATGAATGATATTTGTGGCTACTATTCCAAATTTCTAATCTTGATGCATATCAACATCTTGTTAATATATGATGCTTGCCATCACCCTTCAGTGACACTAAAATATGATGCATACTATATTTACGACATAATTTAGTACCAGTTAGTTATGATCTATCTGCGAATGAATTTCCCTCTAAAAGATTATAAATTACCTCCGCTTGTAGGTTTTCTTGTCTCTCTCATTTGATGAGGATCTGGGAAAGCCAGAAACATCAGATAAGGATAAAAAACCCAAATACAAAAAATGGAAGAAGGGGAAAGGCTCGGATGACCCAAAGCAGAAGCCTGACAACGAGAGGAAGAAAACTAGGAAAGAGATGATGCTAAAGACTAGAGAGGAGGTAATATCTCCACCTTCACGTATTTGGTGCTTACTGTTGTGATTTCTTTTACAATTGGAGAATTTCAGGTCAATGCAGACTTCAAAGCTGTTTCATCTGATCAAGATTCTCAAGAGCGAAAAAGGATGCAGTCACAGACGCTCTCCGCTGTATTTCAGACATACTTTCGCATCTTAAAACATGTTGTAGAGCCAAAGTAAGTATCTATGGTTAGGAGAGCTGGAAATAATCGGCATAGTTCAATATGAGCTTCCTGGTTTTCTCAGTTATATTGAGCTGCAGATTTAACATAGTCATCTGCTGATATTTAAAAAGTTATCTATTGAACTGCTTCTTACACTGAGAAAATAGTTGGAGAGTTTTAGCTGTTACTGTATAGTCAAGTTTTTTTATTAATTTTTATTTTTTTGCCTTAAGAAGTTGAATGGATAAAAGTGCACATTGATCTAATTATTATGCTGAGGCAAGTGCTGCTTCCCTTATATCTATTCATCTTTTGATGCTCAGATCAGAAACTAGTTCAGCAGGAACTCATCCCCTGCTTGCTTCTTGTTTGAATGGAATTGGAAAGTTCTCTCATTTAATTGACTTGGAATTTATGGCTGATCTCATGCAATGTCTGAGGAAACTTGCTGGGAATGGCAGCAAATTGGGAGATTCTTCCAAGAATTCTTCTTGTCTGCTAACTGTGTCAGAACGGTTACAATGCTGCATAGTTGCTTTCAAAGTGATGAGGATCAATCTAGATGCTCTGAATGTTGATTTACAGGAGTTCTTCGTTGAGTTTTACAATCTGCTACTCGAGTACCGCCCAGGAAGGTAGGTGCATTATTGTTGAATGATTTAGGAATAAGCATTTCCAAGATAACTTGTCATAAGAAGTATGAGTTATATCGGGCTTCTCACCTGCAAAAAAATAAAACTGTTTGTTCATTTTTTATGTAGCCTTTAAGTTATCACTCAATTTGAGTCTGCTCTTGTTTCACTGCTTTAGCCTTGGCTGTAGTCCTTGGAGCTGGACTTGGGAAGTGGCCTTTTGATTTAAAGCGGATGCTATTTTGCTTGTGTATATTTCCTACTTATTCTGCAATATCTTTTTGCTAAAACAGGGATGATGGGGAGGTGTTGGCTGAAGCTCTGAAGATAATGCTGTGTGATGAAAGACAACACGATATGCAAAGAGCTGCTGCATTCATAAAGCGGTTGGCTACATTTTCGTTATGCTTTAGGTCGCCCGAGTCCATGGCTGGTGAGTTTTTTAACTTTGAAGAACTGAATTAGCTATTATCAAAT
Source organism: Lavandula angustifolia (assembly GCA_028984105.1). Taxonomy (NCBI): domain Eukaryota; kingdom Viridiplantae; phylum Streptophyta; class Magnoliopsida; order Lamiales; family Lamiaceae; genus Lavandula; species Lavandula angustifolia. The sequence continues at coordinate 12,960,580 of CM054818.1, read as the reverse complement.
AGTGTCTCTGTAATATGATTTCTTTAATCAACATAAATTGCAGCATTGGTTACTGTGAAGAATCTTCTGCAGAAGAATGCCAAATGTCGTAATCTGTTGGAAAATGATGCTGGGGGTGGATCTGTTGCTGGTGCCATTGCTGTAAGTCCTTAGTTTCCTACTTAGTCCAAGTGTATTTTCACTCTTGCCTTTTACACTTTTACTTGCTGCTGATGATTGTCTGATTTGATTGCAGAAATTCCATCCTAACGTGTTGGACCCCAACCTTAGTGGTGCACTAGCTTCAGTTCTGTGGGAGCTTAATCTTCTGATGAAACACTATCACCCATCTGTTTCATCCCTCGCTTCTTCCATCTCAACCATGAACTCTAACTCAAATCAGGTTTATCATTCCCATGCCTCCCCGCAACAAGCCTATATGGAGTTATCCAAGGAAAACGAATCTCCTGCTGTACCTACCAACAACAAAAGGAAGGGAAGCGACTATGTGCCTGCCAAAGGAATGGACCTCAATTTGACAAGTCAAATTGATGAGAATGTTGTGAAAACTAGACTTGCCCAACACTTCGCCTTGCTTCGTGATATCCAAGAAAACGAGAGGTTAAGATCTGAGCTGGGCCGCACGACATTGTCTCTAAATCTTTACGAGAAGTACAGGAAACAGAAGAAGAGGAAGACGGTATGACGGTACTGCATTTCATATTAGTTTTTTTGAAGTGATTAGCATACAAGATCTGTTGTATGTCAAAGTTTGTATTCTTTTTCACTTTTCCTCTAGTTATTTACTTTTGCCTTTGAGCTATCATTTGTGTTGTGCAAATCATTGGATTGTTTTATCCTGACGAAACTGGCAAATGAATATTGGATTCTTAGCAACGTGGTTGAGTGGTGTTTCTCTCTCATCCTCTTGGAAGAATATTAGGTTGACAGTTTATTTCTTATGTGGAACTTGAATGAGGACAAGAAGAAGAAAATGGTGTCAGCTCATCGAAGGCTAATAGTTAATCTGACAGTTGTGCATATAATTGATTTGAGATACCAAACGCGGGATTAAAGATTTTCAATTTCATCAATCAATGATCGACTAACTAGTGTAGCATAATGCTACGATTGTTGAATCGAGATTAGGCATCTAGCTGGTTTGTTTCGATAAAATTTTGTACGCAATAAACTAATAATTGATAAAAGTTAATTTTGATTATGAGCGACATTATATGTTGTGGTGGTGTTGATTCCGAGTCAAACGTTCAGGTGTAGAGGGGGAGGGGGGTAAATACACCTGAAAACCTTTTTCTCAAACTCAAACGCGAACAGTCAGTTTTACGGAGGTTGCCTACTGAATAAATTCAGCAGACCAAGCAAGTTGCTCTTGATCGCGTGGACAGAATGACTGAAAGTGCTGAGCTCTGCTAGCTGACTTGATGTGAGAATTCAGTAGTGTTCAGCAGCTGTTCAGTGGCGTACGGAATGTGTAGGCCCGATTAAGCTTGTTTTGAAAACATTTGTTTATTAAATCAGTTCAGTATATTAGTGCTACATTTTAAGCTATACTGAAATGCTGTTGTATGATTTTGTAAATATATCTTCAGTATGAACAGTTATCAATGCAACAGTTAAACGACACAACAATTTTAAAGTTGTTCGGATACGCAAGATCCTACGTCCACTGATACTGAACAGAACAGGACACTATTTTATTATACTGAGTTAGTCTCAGTTAGTTTGTGCGCAGGACAAACTGTAACTTGTGATTATATTGAGCAAGTCTCAGTTTATAGGGTCGAACAATAAAGTTTGAATGTATTTCCAATGATGATGGAGTTCTTAATAATTAAGAACAGTTCAATAAATGAACTCCTTCGGTTCTAAGCTATGTATATAACAGTTGAGCTTAGGTTAGAGGGTTCAATAAATGAACTCCTTCGGATATTCAACTAAGCAAGTTCTTCGCTAGATCGGCTTGAATGCGCTAGAGAGTTTGTATGCAATGAGCTTGTATTCCCTTTGATGTCCCGTGCGTTGAGCTTGGAGACTCTTCTCTATTCATAGTCGTGACCCAGGCATGTATCCGTTGGAGAGGACGATGCCACGTGTCACAAACTTCCAAGGAAAACGACCATTAGTTTTCGAACGAGCGTTGTACAGGAGAGCAGCTTCTGTACATGAGAGCAGCTTTAACGTCAGAGCAGGTAAGACTTTGGTTCCTTCTCATTGGCCGAGGTTTGTGGTAGGTGAGACTTGTCAGACATCAGTCTTCATCTGAGTTGACTCTCATTGATCCTTGTATTGAATAAACTCTGCTGACTTCGAATGATAATAGTCGGGCAGTTGTTTCCTTGTCGGATCTGCAACTGAGTTGCATGCGTTTAGTAGATCTGGATCGATCATACTGACTTCTTCATCTGAGTCTGCTGATAAGAATCTTCTACTGAGGATAGTCAGCTGGAGACTTTGAAGGTACTGAGCTCTTCACATATTCAGTAGATAAGAATCGTACTGAGTCTTCAACGGAGGTCTGCTGAAGGAAATCTTCTACTGAGAATAGTCAGCTGGAGGACCTGAAGACATGAGCTCTACAAACTGATGACATGAGGTTCTGGAATTTAACTTCCCTACTGAAGTTTAGACCAACAACACCTCTTACATGACTTAGACAAAAATAATCAATGAATATAAGAACAAGTCTAGCCTATTACATCATCGAGTTCAAAATACACAACGGGTTCATGACAGGTTTTGGGATCTTCATTCTATAGCGATGAAAATCACTACAATTTCCCCCATTACCGAAATATTATAATAAGTCCTAAGTACATGAACTACTGACGTCAGTTCTAAGTACCCCCTGGCAATGATCTAAACGACCATTGACTCATAACCCAACACTTATGATGAGAAATTGGCCAAGGAGCTTCAAGAGCAGGAAGAAGGTTGGGGCCAGGGCTAAAAAGAAAGGCATTCAGATAGAACTCCAGTGCCCAAGAAATCCAGATCTGTTGTATCGAGGCAATCAAGAGCTCAATCTTCCAAGTCTAAATCTGTTGAAAAAGCGTCTGAAGCTTCTAAGTCAAAGTCAGCTGAACCCAGTGAGGCTGAAGCTGATACTGAAGCAGAGCAGAGTATACCCACCATAAAGCCATCTAAAGAGCAAGAAGCAGAAATGAAGGTTATATGGGATGCCTGCAAAAGATGGCTTAGACATAACTGTTGAGGCCCGCCAAATTCAAGTTGCAAAAGAGAGAGCCAGATTAGCAGACCTTGAGGCACTCAAACAGATAACATAGAAAGAAGCTAGAGAGAGAATCTCTTAGAAGGACATAAGTATTCCAACTACTTTCAAATTCTTCAGACGCAGAGAATAGGGCAATAATATCAAAAGGATCATATATCCAAGGACTGACCAATGGGTATCCTGGAAAATAAATCAGAAATTGGAGCAGATCAAGATCGACGTTTTTCTTCCTTCTGGTAATCGATCGATGTTCTTCAAAAGTTGAGGATTATAATTATTAAAGATAAAGAGAAAAATAAAAGATTACACATTTACCCTTAATGAGCTTAATTTTTCCTTCATTGATTTATTTTAAAATGTCTAAGTTATGAAAATGTTAGCCATTGATCTAGGAAATGGAAGGATGAGATCAGATCTCATATCTCTTTTGAATATAAGATCTCATTTGATCCATTTCCTATATATGTATGTATGTATGTATGTATGTATGTATATATATTAAGTGATATTCAGATATATGCGTAAAAGGGAAATATGTATTAATACATGAAATAACATTAATAACTCTTCAAGAGTATGCAATATTCTTCAGGAATATTAAATTGTGCTACTTCTGAAACAACAATTAAATCATTTCAATGAATAAATTGAATTTCTCTTTAAGAGCATGTGATATTCTTCAAGAATATAAATTATGGTACTTCGGAAGCAATAATTTAGATTAAAACATTAAACAAATATATTAACTTATGTAAAATTATTGATTGTAAATCTTTAATATTCTTTAAGAATATTGATTGTGCTACTTCAGAAACAACAATATAATCATGTCAAATATAAATAAATTTGAATTGTTCTTTAAGCATATATAATATTCCTCAGAAATATTAATTGTGCTACTTCATGAGCAACAATTTAAATAAATTTATAAATCGATAGCCGAAATTCTCATATTTGGGATTGACTTCATGAATAATGAAATATAATGTACTCCCTCCATCCCGCTATTACTGTCTTACTTTCTTAATCGGGTTGTCCCGCTATTACTGTCATCTTTCCTAAAATAGCAAAAACTACTCTTAAAAAAAATGAAATGGGTCCCTCCTACTTAATACTCATCCACATTATCATACTCTCTCTCTCCAATAATATATCTCTCACACAATTTTTGTTCCATTCCGTACTCGGAAAATTTATGATTTTTAACTTTTGGAAACTTAAGATTATTTCTTAAAATACAATATGAAAAAAAATATATAATTTTTTTTTGATTGCCTCAACTATGTCCTGTAAAAATTTGGATAAATTCTCATTTCATCCACCAACCACTTCTCGAAAATTATGCTCATTTATTAATACAGTTAAAACTCATAAAATACACACTTAAAAAAAAATTTAATTTCCGTGCCGAAACCAAATGGGACAATAATAACGTGACAAAGGGAGTACTAAATACGCCCATAAGAATTGAGAATTCACGACGGAAGAAATTACATGATTAATTATATATTTCAAAGAACTCTTCCCCTAACCAAGAGTGCAGCCACCATGACCCAAATAAGATTTGAAGGTGTTGTCATTTCTTCAATTAAAGAATATTAATAATAGAAAATTTGATAATATACTTACAAGTGGTTGTATATAAATACGTGAACTACTTGCATCAATAAGGATTGGATTGAGGGAGATTGAATTGTCGGAAGATTGATTAGAGCGCGCCGATAACGTGTTATAAACTAAAGAGAATATAGAGAATAATAGAGAGAGTGAGAATGAAAGGTGTATTATTATGAGTACTAAAGACCTCTATTTATAGAATACAAATAGACTCATAGACTTTTAAGTTTTACATAGTCATCACTATATATATATATATCTATATATATATATATAACATAAATTAAATAATTAACAAATATTTAGTCAAAACTACTTAGTTTAAATGTGAACAAAAATTAAATAGAAATTTATTGAACAGGTGCAGCTGATCCCAAAAGGCAAACTCCTCTACGGCACTAAAGTCAGTATACTAATCGAAGATGACTGCTCAGAGAGAGTATCATTCGCTGATGCCTACTACTTTGATCAGAAGCTGATGAAGTTTCCAATCCCAAAAATAATAGGGTGATCCAATACCAAAAATAATAGGATGTCAAATTATAAATTCAAGAATCCCAAATCCCCCTAGTTGAGATATCTTTTGGTTCTCACAATATAGTCATCTTGGTATAGTGAAATAAGATATACTAGTAAAAAGTATAAACAACCTTTATCTTCTATTGGAATTTTATGTAAAATAAGCTTGAATATTTCTTATTTTGAAAGATTGAAAGTCGAAACGATCTCCAACATTTTCTTAAAGAAATGTCACACAAATTGCGAATCAATTTTTCCAAATTCTTCATTAAGTCTTGCAGTTCTAGTTCACTTTAATAGTTAATTAAAATAAAGTATGTCATCTACGAAAATTTAATAAAAGCGCGAAAATGATCCAAAAAATATTAAATTTATAGTGACGTGGGAAGATGGCACTGGATGGTGTGGCCAATCCACGTCCCTCCCTCTATTATCGATTCCGTACAACTGTTCAAGACATGCATTCCCGTTTGGGAAAAGGTATTTCACGTGACGAAACTGCCCGTCCAAAGTCATCTTGTAATTACCAATAAACCCCTCGAATTCGGAATCCAATGCGATCCGATCCTCACAACGACGATTTCGGGATATCCAACACAAATCACGGGATTAATCCCGCCGTTTATACCGTTACTTTTCCGTTTTCATTGGAATTCTACTTTTATACTTTGATTTTCTACTTTTTCTTCATCCATTGCCGTTTTGCCTTTTTCGACAGACACATTTATTCAATCTTGCTCATCTTAATTTTCTTGCAGAAAAGTTTGAAAGAATTCATTTGAAATTTAAATTGGAGCTGAAAAAAATTCATTCAATTCTGCTTCGCTGTAATCAATTTCTACATCGTCATCAGGTAAAAAAAAAAAAAAAACACCTTCAGCAAAACCCTAATTTGCTGCTCGACTCTGTTCACTAACAAATATATACAGGTTTATTCACGAACCAAAAAAAGGACAAAACTAAACCCTTAGCTAACATCGGCTGGCTAGTATAATTAATACGTAGTCGTTCGGTACAACTCATCGGCGAGCGAGTTGAACAACTCCTGCGTGTGACGCGCCTCGGCGCCGCCTAAGCTGAGCGCCTTCAGCACGCGCTCAAAGATGACTAAGCGGCAGGGGATCCGCAAAACGCCTTTCTGCTCGTAGCCGTACTCCTGCGCCGATTTATTCAACAGCATCACGAAGATCGGGTGACTCAACAACTCGGCGCTCACCACGAACCGCTCCATCTCTTCGCCGACGTAGACCGAGATGCCCCGCCGGAACTCCGCCGGACCGCTTCGATTGGGACCGCAACAAGCTGTAATGCGACGAGTCGCCGACTCTGGATAATCTTCTGATGAGGTTCTTCATATTATTCAAGATCGAAGTGTAGAGAATGTGAGAGATGTGTGGGTTGTAGCGAGAGAAAGTGCAGATGGTTTGTTGAGAGAGAAGGGGGAGGTACTAGGGGTATAAATATAAGAGGCGAAGAGAAGCAGATGTGCGTACTTGGCAGTATAGGCGGATCCAAGGGGGGCGGGTGGGTGCGACCGCCCCCCGAATTTTTGTGCAATACTACGAGTTATCTTTTATTTTTAATAATTTTTATACTTGTTTCAATTAAATTTTCGAATTCGCCCTCCCCCGAAATTTTTAAATTTCTTATCCTAACTTTGAAAAATTTTAAAAAACGTATATTAAGTGTCATGTTGTAAATATATTTTATATATATACTTACCATATATTGTGATGACCATGTAAACTCTAAAAGCCCATGAGCCCATCTTGTACTCTATAAATAGAGGTCTCCACCCTCATAATAATATACATCTATTTTTTCTCTTTCTCTCTATTATTCTCTCATTCTATTTAGTTTATAACACGTTATCAGCACGAGAAGCTCTTATTTTACAAGAAATAACGAAGCCTTATTTCAAAAGAAATAATATGCGCCTCTTCGTCTCATCTTGATTCAAGGTATCACATGATTTATTCAAATTCTTAATTGCCACGTTTACTGATGTTATTTGGCTAATATCTACATGTTTTCAAAATCAATTCTTTTCTATTTGCTGGATCAATTAACTATAAAATTAAAATATTATTAAATTGAGACTTCTAATTCCTTGAATCTTTGCCTAGTTGCCTTTGATTGTCTAGTTTTTATGTATATTGATGATAAACACGAATCCATACGAAACTATTATGTTAACGTAATATAAAATAATAGAAAAGCGAAAAAGATACGCTTATGTTGATAAATAAAATTTTATTATCTAAGTTGATAATACCATCCGTTATCCAATTATTATTTATTAATATTAATATTTGTTCATAGACTGATCTTGAGTTCGTTGCCACCTTCTCATACACATGAATTTAGAATTATAGTCGAATTCCTAATATTTTCTATGTACTTAGGCAACATGAATAATGACATGAAAATCGTAATTTATGAAAGTGTATACATATTTGATGTTGTATTATATCATTTTAAATTATTGCTTAGCACAACTATTATTCCCGAAGAATATTATATGCTCTTGAAGAGCATTTATTTTACATTATTTATGTTGAATCTAGATTGTTGCTCCTGAAGTAGCACAATCCATATTCCTCAAGAATGTTATAAGCTCTTAAAGAGCAATTGAATTTATTTATTGAAATGATTTAATTGTTGCTCCAGAAGTAGCACACAATTAATATTCATGAAGAATATTACATGTTTTCGATGAGCAATTCATATATTTTGTCTTATTGATGAGCGAATTTTGGTTCTTGAATTATTATTGTTGCTCCCGAAGTAGCACAATTTATATCCCAAAGAACATTATATGTTCCTAAAGAGCAATTGGGCGAATCTTGGTTCTTGAATTGTTATGCTCCCGAAGTAGCACAATTGATATCCCCAAAGAACACTTTATGTTTCTAAAGAGCAATTGAGTTTCTCAAAAATACTAGTCTTTCGCCTGAAGAAGTTTAATATAGACTAAAATTGTTGCTCCTGAAGTAGCACAATTTGTATTCCTAAAGAATACTATATGTTCTTGAAGAACGATTCAAACTCTTGATTTTGACAAATGCTATATGTCCAAATTCTAATTGTTACTCTCGAAGTAGCACAATTAACTCTAGATGTTCTCGGAACAACTAAAATTTGTCATTTGGAAATCATATACCACAACATTAATACTTTAATTGTTGCTCCTGAAGTAGCACAATTAATATTCTTGAATAATATTACATGTTCCTAAAGAACAATGTATATTTAAAATATTATCTAATTATATGGAGTGGTAGCAAGAGCTCCTCTTTGAATGACAATTGCATTTCCAATATCCTATTGTGGCTTAATTTCTTTTCAAGAATAGATGTGAGATCCGGTAGATCTCAAAATTTGCAATTCATTGATTTCGCTTATCATGAAACTAAATTGTTGCTCTAGAAGTAGCACAATTCCATTCCTGGAGAATGATCATATTGTGATAGTAATATTACTATTACATGTTTGTGGAAATACTTAAAATAAGTATTTTTATATAATATTTATCTTTTGCTCCTGAAGTAGCATCATTTTATATTCTAGAAAAATATTAAATGCTCTTAAAGAGCAACTCGTATCTTGAGTGATATATGTTTATTACTGAATGAAAAACAATATTTATGTCTTGTTGACGTTAATGAAATCTTGATATCGATGTTCATCTGCCAATAAGAGGGCATGAGAGAGACAATAGAAATGAAGCATCCCAATAGGATTGCTTAAAGATATAATTGATTGTCCTCCCTAAAACTCGATACGAGTATATGCATCATAAATTGCAAGATTTTCAAATTTAGTGCATCGAAATTATTGAAGGCTTCAGAAGAGCATGTGTCATTTTATCAAATGATACTAAATCGACTATTGAGTTTACCCTTACTTTAGTAAGTCTAGAAGGAACATACTAAAGGATATCCGCTGCAATGGATATCATATTGAAATAATATACAAAGTTAGTGATTCTTTTGTATTTAGCCGGAAGCAAACAAAAGAAAACTTATCCCACTACCACCTTGAATGTATTATACATTCATAAAAATAAGTGAGATAAAACATGTCATGAACCGGAAGTTCAAAAGAGCTCTATGCTTTGACATGATAAGTTTGGACATCTGCTAGCAACTTTGATGCGCAACATAATTGAAAATTCATATGGGCGCTGCAGAGAGATCCTGAAGAATCTCTTAATTTCCATGAATGTTCGATTTCTAGAAGAAATCTAGAACTTGTTAGACTGCAAGTTCAAAAATAATGAGCTCAATTCCCTGAAGCAGATTTATCTTGATAAAGCTAGTAAATTTATTAAACTCTAAGTTCCTCTTAAAGAGGACTTAATATTATATGACTTTGGGATTGAGATTAAATATTTAGTTGCTCGTGTCCATCCGCAAAATGAGTTTTGTACGATAAAAACGCGTCTCACATTAAGATTGTTATTATGAAGAAATAACATTTCCAACATTAGTTGGAACATATGTCACATTTGGATTCCTGAAGTAATCAATGTGAAATCTACATCCAACAAAAAGCACAAGAACAAACTGGTCACATTTGGATTCCAGAAGTAATCAATGTTAACAAGAAGTCAAAAGACTCACTTGCAAAAGATTGTGAATCAACTTCTTGATGCTTTAGTATGTATATAAAAGAAGTGACAATGTCATACATTTGCTGCAAATACCCCCAATAAGATTTCATGTCCCTGAAGGACAAACAAATGACAGCAAATGCATTAAAAGTTCGTCAAAAATATGGTCGACCAATTGGTTCTAAAAGAAATTTTGTGTCTAAGAAAAGGGGCAAAAAAAAAAAATATGAACCAAACAATGACGATAATGATTAATCAATCAAATGAAGTTCCTAAAGAACTACAAGCGTCTGAAAATAGAGATCTCAAAATATTGGAGAGATCAAATATCGTCGTGGACGCACGACAGTATTTTCGTCTTTTAATATGACTCTTGAAATGATAAAAGAGGATCCTCAACGACGATCTATAAGAGATTGTCAAGATTGAAATAATTAGCCAAAGAGGAACGAAGTCATATAAGGTGAATTAATATTCCCTAGAAAGCCGGAAATATTTGGACCTGTAGTTCCAAAATCCGGACAGTATATCCCCGAAGGATATAAATGTGTCTTTGTTACATAGAGAAATGAAAAATTTACGAGTTATAGGGCAATACTCGTAACACAATTTTTCTCTCATAGACCGGGAATTAATTCTGTACTCTCCTATAATAGACGCCATTATATTTGCTTAATCAACTTATGTCACAAAAGGCTTGCTATGCGCCTTATAGATGTAGTAAATATCTATCAATATGATTCACTAGATAGTGACATATATATGAAGATCCCTGAAGGATTTAACTTGCTCAAAGCATGTAAGTCAAAAAGATGTTTTCAATTAGACTTGTAAAAAGTCATTATAAGGGCTGAAATAGTACGTACCGTATATGATATAATCATAACGACGAGAGTTCCTTGACAGAAGGGTACATAAATGATGACTTGAGTTTGATTAAAACTCCTGAAGAGCATAATACTTATATGTATACTCCGTCCTAATGACTTACATAGAACAAATCATTATGGATTATTTTATTCATTGATATGTTGATTTTAATATCCAACTTACATCCTTGTCGGCATTAGGGGGAGATATGAAATATAAAAATTGAATGCCGCAAATATCTCGTTGGATTAATTATTTAGATTCACGTACTATGAACCAGAAGTTCATCAAATTATTTAGTGCAAAAGGAGTGATTAAAATCTCATATACTTGTTGTATATGCACCATGAAGATAACCTTGAAGATTGTTATCTTGAGGGGGAGTAACAAATTGTAAATAATCTTGAAGATTAGATTGACTCCTAAAGGTCAAAAACCCTGAAGGTCAAATGGTTGTACTATTTTTTTCCTTCCTAAGTTTTTTCCCCAGAGGGTTTTCTTAGTCAAGGTTTTTAACGAGGCATCCAATGCAACACACGAGTAAATGAGTCATTGAGATTGATTCATAAAAGAGCCAATGCAACACGTGATCTCCAAAGGAGTGGCGACATCAACATCCAGCAAATTCGCTCAAGTGAGAACCTAGCGGATACTTTTACAAAGGCATTACCAACGTCAACATTCAAGAAGTTGATACACAAGATCGATATGCGCCGACTCAAGGATCAAGAATGACTATATTGAGGTGGAGCAGCTGTACTCTTTTTCCTTCGACCAGTTTTTATCCCAATGGGTTTTTCTGGCAAGGTTTTAACGAGGCGAAGAGCTTCTTTTTAGAAATGGTCAATCAAGGGGGAGTGTTGTAAATATATTTTATATATATACTTACCATATATTGTGATGACCATGTAAACCCTAAAAGGCCATGAGCCCATCTTGTACTCTATAAATAGAGGTCTCCACCCTCATAATAATATACATCTATTTTTTCTCTTTCTCTCTAGTATTCTCTCATTCTATTTAGTTTATAACATGTCACATATTTTAGTGGAGGTGTAGATTTTGAGTTTTGGATACCTAGTTTGGTAGAGTCAACTTATATAACTTGATGCAATTAATATACTATGTTTGTGTTTTCTTTTTTCATGTACTTATTGATATAAAATTAAGAACATTTGAAGTATAAATAAACTATCATTTAAATACTTATTAATTCCTCATTTAGATATTGTTATTCTTCATAATTTCCTCTAACTAAATTTAGAGTGATGTCAAAATAGGATTGTATACTATATTTTTCGAATAAATATAAAAAATATATGAGTTATTCATGAAAGAATAATTTAATCCTTAAATAAGCTATAAAACATAAGTATAATTAGATTTAAGTAGAAAAAATGTGCTAAAAAAAAAAAATTCGGGGGGCTCCTCCCCCGAACCCCCATACAAAGAAAACCCAATCCCCGATAAATTTTGCCCCCCCTTAACCGAAAATCCTGGAGTCGCCCCTGCTTGGCAGATGGTGCCTATTTAATTGAAATGACTTCGGTTAATTTAATAACACAAATATTTCGCTGGAGTTGAAATAGCAAATATCGCGGACTGGATGTGAGGAAATCACGGATCATGTGATTCGCAACTTAGACGGGCCCCAAAACTACTCCATATTACTATTGGATTTTTGAAACTGGTTTCAGCTGTATCTTATACTCTCCCATCCCACTTGATTTATCTTGTTTTCTTTTTTGGATTGTCCTACTTAATTTATCTTGTAACCTAAAAAAGAAAATAATTATTAAACAAACTCCCACTTTTTCTTTGTAGGGCCTACTTTTTAAACATAATCACTCACTCATCTACACACAATCACCCACTCATCTTAATTTCCGAAGAAACAAGACAAGTCGGGCGGGACGGAGAGAATAATTTTTAGCTGCTGTTTTAGTTAATCAGAAATTCTCTATCAAAAATTATCTAATTTAGTAGAAAATTTTATTCTCCAAATATTTTTTAATTTCTAGAAAATTATTAGCTCTAAAATTAATATTTTTTATTAGTTATCAATTAATTGTAATTATATTTTAATAAATTAGTTAGTAAATTTAACAATAATTATTTATTATTTATAAATTTTCCAATTTAATGAAATAATTTTAACTTGAACTAAATATAAATGGTGGATTTTGAGAATCTCGATTTTTAAATTATTATGTTTCTATTTTCATTTAATGATAATTATTTTTTTAGCTACGTAATTATTAAAATTATATAAAAATATTATTACTAGGAATTTTCAAATAAGTAGTATTTAAGATATAATAGTATGACATGTTTATGCTAATATGATATACTAGAATTTTATGTAATATATAAATTAATTAAATCTAATACTCCATCCGTTCCACTCCATTAGTCCACTTTTCCTTTTTCGGTCGTTCCACTCCATTAGTCCACTTTCCCTTTTTAACTTAGAATAATACTCTAATATATTCAAGTGGACCCCACTACTTTATCTATTTTACACACAACAAACAACTTTCTTAATTTTCGTGCCGAAAAGAAAGTGGACTAATGGAGTGGAACGGAGGGAGTATTTTGTAATACTGAAATCGAAATTGTTATGCGAAAAAAAATTCTCAAATTTATTTATTTATTATAAATTATAATTATTTAATAGCACTAGGTCAGACATTTTATTTAGAAAGTTAAAATAAGTTATAGTTATCAACAGTATTTCCAAAACACTATTTTTTCCACTTTCAACAGTTTCTTTCCAAACATCTACAAATTCTCAATTCAGCGGCTTTCAGAAGCTTTCAACACTTATCAATAAGCTTTAACTACTCTAAACACCACTTATTATCTCCTTCAAAGTTTTATTCACCTCTCTACTTTCTAATTAGTCACATAGTGAATTGTTTTATGAATGAATAATATCATATCATAAGTACTAGATTGCTAGACTTCTTACATATAGTTATGGATAATTATATATAATTAAGTTTTACACAAGATATATCATTAAGTTTTACACAAGACACATGTAACGACCACGAATAAATCTCCCATAAACCTAGTGCTATCTCATAACAAAATTACTTACAAAACCATACAGTTATATAGTCTACTTATAAAACCACATCGTTTTATAGTTGTGAGACAGAATAATGGGAACAAGAAATATCTTCTTAATTCTAGATAAAATCTAATATTAAAGGTGAAAAAGACAGGTAATTCTTAAAGAAGATTGTTTTCAAAACTGTTGGTCCGGATACTAGTGTCAGGTGTAGAGGGGGGGTGAATACACCTGAGTACAAGTTCTTTTTCTCAAACGCGAAGGACAGTTGAGATGTAGGTTGCGACTGATGAACAGTGCCAGATAGTAACCTTCTGATTGCGGGTCAGAGTGTGTCAACTGCTGAGTTTCTCCTACTAACTTTTGTCAGTATTTGATTCTCAGTCGAAGACTTAGTGCGGATAAGTGTGTAGGCCCGAAGACTTCGTCTCAGTTTGAAAACGTGTTCTTCACAAGTTAAATAATTTTGGCTAGTGCACTTCTCAAATACGTTTTATGCAAAGTATGAGTTTGTAAGATGATTTTGAATGCAGTGCAATAAAACAGTAAATGACACAAGCGATTTTTAACGTGGTTCGGATACGCAAGATCCTACGTCCACGGTCCTGCTGAACAGAAGGTCTTGTTGATTTATCCGAGCAAGCCTCGAGAAGGTATCTCGCAACCGGACATACCCTTCTAAGTTATAGTCCTTAGCGACTTTACAATCCAAACCTAAGTTTGAAGGGGAGGGGATTTTCTCCAACAGTGAAGGAGTTCTTACAATAAGAACAGTCTCGAAATGTGAACTCCTTCGAAGGTTCTAAGCTATGGATATGAACGATGGAGCTTAGATAGAGAAGAGGGATCTAAAGAAATAACTCTAGAGAGAAGAACTAGAAATATTCTAATAAGGCAAGTTCTTCGCTGGATCTTCGTGAACGACGCTAGAGTGTTTCGAAAGCTTGAGCGTGTAGTCCCTTTGATATCCCGTGCATGGAGCTCGGAAATGCTTCTCTATTTATAGTTGTGACCCAGGCATTTGTCCGTTGGAGAGGACGAAGCCACGTGTCACAAACGTCCAAGGAAAACGGCCATATGTTCGAAATGATGTTGCAGAGTAGTTGGTTACTGTGCATGAGATCAGCTTTAGTTGGTCAGAGTAGGTAGAGCTTAGACTGCTTCCCATTGGTCGAGGTTTGTGGTAGGTGAGACTTGTCAGACATCGGTCTTCATCGGAGTTGACTCTCACTTATCCTCGTATGATCTTCTGCTGACTTTCGAATGAAGTTAGACTGGGGTCGTTTCCTGTCGGATACGATAGACTCGATAAGGTCTCGTCTCTTCTTCGTCGAGTCTCGCCGATAATAAAACTTCTACTAAGCGGGATCAGCTGATGACTCTGAAGGTACTGAGCTTGAATACTGTGTTCTTCTGCTGATGTAGGTCAGCTGATGAGATGTCTTCTACTGAGCGAAGTCAGCTGATGAATTGTGAACACAAGCTCTTACAATGATGACGTGGGGTTCTGGAAAGTAACTTCCTACTGAAGATCAATCCAACATTTACCCCGTACAGGACTTAGACAAAAACGATAATGAAAAATATAATCCGTCTAGCCTATTACATCATTTAGTACTATCGACACTACACGAAGGATACAAGACGGTTTTGAGATCTTCAATTCCATAGTAATGAAACACTATGATTTCCTCCATTATCGATAAACATATATGTCCTATTACAAGAACTACTGATAAAATAGTACTCCCTCCATTCCACTCCATTAGTCCACTTTCTTTTCGGCACGGAGATTAAGAAAGTTGTTTGTTGTGTGTAAAGTAGTATAAAGTAGTGGGGTTCACTAGAATATATAAGAGTGTTATTTTAAGTTAAAAAACTGAAAGTGGACTAATGGAGTGGAACGACCCAAAAAGGAAAACTGGACTAATGGAGTGGAACGGATGGAGTACTAAATATCCTCTAAGTGGTTGTTAAGACAAACCACTGACTCATAACCCAACAAAAACCAATGATTATTATTTTGGATATGTTAAAGATAACTATATAAAGAAAAACTAATCCTACACTAGCAAACCAATTTTTTTACACAAATATAATATATGTTCAAATGTGAACAACCATTTAGAGTATGAATGTGTGAACAAATTTAGGCCTTTAATATAGTGGATTGAATAGTTTGATTTTCGTATTCAATTAAAACTACCAAATTGCACATATATGCTATTTTTTATTGTACTTAAAGACTAATTAAGTGATATAACATTTAATTAAAGATCCCCATAACCGCAATACTTGATTTGCACTTATATTATTTTTAATATTTCTTTACATATTTAACAACTGTATCAGCATAAATCAAGTATTGTAGTTATAGGGATCTTTAATTAAATGTAATATTACTTAATTAGCTATAAGTGCAATAAAAATAGCATATATGTGCAATTCGATATTATTTTTCATATTTCTCTATAGATTTAACAATCGTGCCAGAGTAAAGAATTGCGGTTATAGAGATCTTTAATTAAATCTAATATTAATTAATTAGCCTTATTTCGAAAGGAATAATTTAATTAAGCACAAGAGCACGGAAACGAAAGAAGACCCTCCACAATAGTCGGGGCTCATCCCATATAAATGATGAAGGATAATTTCTTGCTGCTCTGGCAAGACAATGAGCTACAAAGTTGGCCTCACGTAGTATATGCTTAACCGTAAATGAATTATTAGAAAACAACATAAGCTTACAAGCTTCAATGATACTACCAAACTCCGATCAATCAAGGTTCATTGAATAGAAGGCATCGACAACCAAATTGTTGTCGGAAAGAAGTTTAACATGACTAAAGCTCATCTCCTTTATCCAAGAAAGTGTTTTATGAACACCAATAGATTCTCCTTCCTCCACACGTAAGCACCCATATATGCATAGTACTGGAGCAGCAATAAAGATACCCATAGCAAAACAAACAATAATATATTTGTAACATTGATATCAGGAAAGAAAGCAACATCTACTCCACCTCGAACCCAACCTTATGGAAGATCATGCCAACCGCGACAAACATTGGAGCTATCATTATTATTATTCCTTGAAAGCCCCGTAGTAAAATGAACTGTGATCCACTCTTCAAGAACCACAAAAGCTTGAATACAAACTTTCCTTGGATTTGGAGTTGTTTGCTTCCACAAAACAGAATTACGGGTATTATAAATTTGCCAAAGTAGCATTACTACCCTAGCACAAAAATTGTCATCCTACAAAAATTGTTATCCTGCATCTCAATAATACCAAAGATCAGCTCTCTAAAAGACTCACAATTGGACATAATAGATTGAATTCTGCTATAAAGACCTGAAACATGTCAACAATCCTCGATGTGCAACTAATGAAACAGTGCCAATCATTTTCGTAATAAGTATTACATGTTCTACTTTTGCTTTCCATTTGGACACCTCTTCGAAGTATGCTATCTTTAGTGGGAAGACAATAATGTAGAGCCTTCCATAAGAAAATTTTCACTTTAGGAGGAATTTGTAATCTCCATAACGATCTCCACTTACCTTGCGACCAAAGTATTCATCAATAGTGAGACTATGAGGAAGAATATAAGCAGAGCGTACCGAGTAGATTCCATTGCGTGTAAAATGCCAAATCAATCTATCATCTAAATGGTCTCGGACTAAGTGGAATCGAAACAATAACATCCACATCCCTTTCATTGAATAACTTAGAAACAAGCTCAACATCCCAAGACCTTAAACTAGGAATAATAAGGTCACTAACCTTAAGCTGTTGTAAAGATGAAATTGGTGCTGTGGAAATAAGAAAACCGTCGTCTATACTCAACCAAGGATTTGTCCAAACATTCACCATATTGCCATAACCAATCCTCCACCTTACACGTCTTCTAATTACATCTCGAATAGAACAGATGCTCCTCCAAGTATAACTTTGACTGTGCTTCTGATTGGCAGTCAAGAAATCACCCCGAGGAAAATATTACTTATTTAGCCTTTAAATGCAATAAAAATAGCATATATGTGCAATTCAACACTTTCAAGTTAATAAGAAAATCAAATCATCCAATTCACTAGATCAAAGGCCTAAGTTTGTTCACACATTCACAGTCTAAAGCGAGTGTTTTCACACACACACACACACACATATATATATATATATATATATATATATATATATATATATATATATACATATATAGGGTGTGGACCTGGTGAGAACTCACACTTAACGTAAGAACTACGAACCATGCATAATCTTTTATGTTTTATGCATAATCATTATATATTTTATGCAAAAAAATCTGGAATTTTATACTTTTCTGCCTTTTGCATAAACATACAAGGATTATGCATAAAACATATAACGATTATGCATGGTTCTTAGTTATCACGTAATGTGGGTTCTTACATGATCCACTCTCTCTCTTTATATATATATATATATATATATATATATATATATATATATATATAAGAGAGAGAGAGAGAGAGAGAGAGAGAGAGAGATTCGGTGGGAACTCACAATTATGTAGGAACTAAGAATTATGTATAATTCTTATATTTTTTGTGTATAATTCATATAATTTTTATCCATAGAACCATGTACATTTTTATCTTATGTATAAAACATATAAGGAATATTTCCAAATATATTCAATCTGAGCCATCATATGAATAAATGAAGGCACAAATTAGTTTCTAATTCATATTCAAAATCAAGTTCCTATATGATCCACTCCTAACGAGTCAAAAGTCACTAGCAATAGTATTGCTCTAATCTCCACACGTCAGAGTATTTGTTGTTTAAGTTTAAATTAATTCAATATCTAAAAATTTAACTCACGAGTAGAATAATAGATGGGTCCTTGTCACATAAATCTGATCAAATTTGGTAGAAGGGTCCAATTTTGAACAGGAAAAATAACCTCTTGACCATATTTAAATGTAAATAAATGGCTGAGACTATGATGACACACATTCAAACTAGTATATATTCTCTCCGCTTCATTAGTATTGTTCCATTTCTTTTCGATACGATTATTAAGAAAACGGTGTTCTGTGGTGTGTATCGTTTAACATTTTGAGTGGTTGAATCTTATCCACATAGTTTTTACCTTTTTTTAGAAATGAGACACTTCTAACGGGACAGTCAAAAGAACACTAGTTCTATATTTAATATATTATACTCCATTTGTCTCGTTATTTGTGGCTATCTTTTCCGATTGGGACGTCCCATTAAAAGTGACTCGAACTAATTTGGCAAAAGAATAATTTATCTTCTCTCATACTTTATCATTTATTCTAATTATAAAATTAATATTTTGTCTCCTACTTCATCATCTACTCTTTCACTATTTCATTTATCTTCTCTCGCCTATTTATCATCTACTTCTCTAGAACACTTTATCATTTACTTTCTTAAATCCTATCCCTGAATTTTTTTGAATTACTTATAATGGGATGAGAAGAGTATTATGATGTATTATAGATACATGAATAACTCCACTAGGGAGCACGAATGTAGCCAAGGAGAGAGCTGCCTCTCCTTAAATTTAATGTAAAATAACCTTTATACTCTGATACTTTTTATATTTTAAATATATTCTTATTAGTTTTTTGAATTACGTACACTTTGTAAAAAGAAAAATACAACAAGATATAGAACCGGTTTTCTTCTACATTACATCTCCTAATCTCTTCTTCCCGGAGATGACAGTTTTTTGGTGTTTCGTGTGCGGACGGCAATTTGTCGGTTTTTGCCTCCCCTTACTATAAACCTTTTTTCCGTCACTGATTAGCTCCAATACGATCTATTTTCCAGATTATTAAACAAATTTTCGTAGGATGAAAAACGTACCCTTAATTTTCAGTTTGTGTTTGTATCTTGAATGTATATCTATTATTACCTGAAAATTATAATTTATTGTATTTAAAGATCTACAATACAACATCCGTCGAAGAGAAAATGATAATTCATCGTCATAAAATAGATATTTTTCACCAATATGGTTGACAAACTATAAAATTAAAGATCATTAAAGAGTTGGAATATTAGAAACTATAAAGCCAATATATGTATAGTGAAAATATTAAAGTCAATTGATGATACACCTCTAATTATTTTATCCTTGAACTGAATAAGAATCAAATCGATGTGAATTTTTATTCCTCGGAGAAAATGTAATTCTTGGAATCTAATCAATCTATTGTCCGACTTATGGGCTAAGGAATAAGGGAGAAGGTGCCTCTGGACGTGAATCGATGTGAATTTTTGCCGCGTTATTTTCACTTTTTCTTTGTTTATCTTAAAAAAAGATACTTTTTCGACCTGTCGGACACATACTGGATGTGAATACGTACACTGTATGTATCGAACACAATTGAATGCAAACTCTTCGAAGTATCGGTATTCTGTTTTCTAGGTTATATGTCTGCAAAACTTCAATATCCGATCGGTTTTACAACTTTGTACCCCATTGAAATATCGAATCAAAATAAGAATTTACTTAAATTTGCTTGTAGGTAAGGATAATTATTCTTTTAAAGATCCATTGAGAAAAAAATGTCCTAAACTTGATTAAAAGTTAAGTTTTTCATAACTAAATAATAAACAATAAATATTCTGACAGTTTTGTCTTGTGGATTCTCCGAGCTTCTCAAAATCCTCTACTCTGAGTTCAGACTTGAGTCTATTCAGATTAGAATAGCCACATAGGGCGCGCGCCGACGAAATTATTGAATTATATATCCAATTAAGTATGTATTATGGGATATATTAGTATAAAATATTTAATCAATCATTAGCGGTACATATATTATTAGTACGTGGTGTGCAAGAACATACGCAGGCTGTATTTCGGGGAACTATATTATTAGAGAAAGATGCGTATATATATGCATTATTATATTTCCATGAAGTTTTCCACAATTTAGAAAATATTAATAGGGTGGGATTTTATTAATTAAATGCTACATTTAAATTATCAAATAAAGATTGACGTTGTAAACCCTAGCTAAAGATAGAAGCTTCATATTAATAATACAAATCGTGCTGCAACCAACCTTGTTCATAATTTCCTTTAAAATTGGAAAGAAGTTTGACTTTTAATTTTTAATTTTAAGAGTATTTTTATCACTAAAACACGAAAATGATTCTCTGCGAGTTTAGTTTAATTAATATGACGGTCAATAATGATATATAAACAATTCCACGAAATTCACATTTTAAATTTTTAGATGAGGAAAATCCACAATCAATTTATAGCATACATTATACATACTATTTTGTTTTCATTTGGGAAAGGCCAATGTGATTAGGGGTTGTAGTTACTCAAACTTTCTTAATATTTAAAAAATATTTGCATATATAAGTATTTACTATAATCCCCCGAAGAAATTGAAGAGTCTGAGTCGATGGGAGAATATATCTCCTCAGTCTTTCCAATCCAAATAATTTAGCTCCCCTCTATTTTAAAGTTGTACTATCACATAATTCAACATTTTATATATAATGCGTGACCTTATATAACATTAATATAGTTTGATTAGCAGATTAGGTAATACCCTTTTTAAATGCAACTGGAAGCTAGTCCGACTGGTCTTCACATCCGTATTCTATTGAGTACGGTGATTCGAGTTGTTACTGCAGATTTTCCTTAATTAGCTTCCTTGCAATAATTTAAGGGACTGAATTAAGCTGTTTGTTTGTTTGTTTGATGCTCGTGTTTGATGAAGTCTCTCTAGTATTAAACTTTATCATTGATGTGATTTAAAACTTTTATTTTCAATTTAGTGTAATTATTAAATTCTGTCAACACAATCAGTTGTTAATATATTTTGATTAGTTGTAAGAGATGAAAATAAATTGTACGTTGAAGATGCAATTGTGTACCAACGTAACATGCAGTCATTGCAGTGTAGGGAAAGTGGGCATTGCTTTATAAGTAGTTATATAGTAGCTAGCCTACATATAATGCAAATTGATGGGAATCATTTAGTGAAAACATTGATATTGTCTAAATCTTTACGACAAGTACGTACAGAGGGTGAGCTTGCATGGGCAGTTTTGAACTTCAATGCCTACAAAGCTTTTAATTTATTTTCTTCTAGTTAATAGTATTTCTTTATTTATCATTTGCGTTCTGCGAATTATTGACTTCAGAAACAGAGGCAATATGCGTTTTAGGTTTGACGAAAATATTGGAAAGATCGAGGGTATATGTTCTTAGGCAACGTGGTTGATTCTTCGTATCACATGATATACATAAGTGAGTTTCTCTTAAGTTCTTCCTTGAGTTCACATGTTTCTCTCTCATTTAGAAGAATAGTATAATAAACTGAATAGCTTGGCCTCTTCGAAAAATATAAGGTTGACAGTTCATATTTATTTCCTCATCATTCTTCAACCGGATTTATGGGGGAGTTGTGATTGCATGTGGTCTGAGCGTGAATAATGGTGTCAGATCATTAAACACAAACGCGTCTCTCTCTCTCTCTCTCTCTCTCTCTCTCTCTCTCTCTCTCTCTCTCTCTCTCTCTCTCTCTCTCTCGCTTAATGATTGCTGTTGACAGTTTGCATTATGTATACCTTTGATTTGAGATACAGCTATGTTTCAGACCACCCCTTACTAACACTAAATGGAGATTAGCCACATGCATTTCTTCAGTTATTTTAATATCCAATTTTATTTTCAGTTTATGATTCCCGAATCGAGGTGTAGTTTACATATAATTATGTGGGGGATAAAATAAAAAATGATAAATTGAAAACTGAAATTTGAGTACGAGGGATGTGTTGCAGCGGCTTGTGGGGACGTCAATATTTGATTAAAGACATGGCATGCCTTTAAGTGTAAGAATATAATTTTTTTTCCTCCTTGGATGATATAACGGCTAAAGTGTTTAGAATGTGGTCAAAAAGTCATATATAGTTTAGCACCAAGGCTGTCAGTCTATTGCATATGGTTAATCTAAGGTGGCTAGCCCCTCTTGTATAGTTTGCAGGCTAGTGCTTAGGAGCGAAAATTATTCAATACGCACTTTTGTAGCGACTGCGAATTACCCTTATCATAAAAAAATATATGAATATGCAACCAACATTCTTGGTTATCATGATCGACTTAACTATATTTAAAATCCCAATTATTAGTGAATTAGATTAGGAATGCAGCAACTTAATTGCAATCCTAACAATGATATCACATTAAACCAACGCATCTTAAACCAACATTCTTTGTCCCCATGGGATGGCCTAGCGGTCGAGGTGGGTGGCCCGGGACCGATAGGTCCTGGGTTCAATTCCCATCAAGACCGCTAGGTGTTGCCTGTCACCCTGTCACATTAAGGGTGGTTGAACCCTCCTGTGTGATTTGCAGGCTACTGCACAAGGAGCGTGGTTTACTCGGTCTTACAGACAAGATAATGGCCATGGGTTCCATGAATCAAAAAAAAAAAAATGTGTACCTTAAGGTGTATAAATTGATTAAACTCTACCTGCCTCACCGGCATATCATTTTCAATTGTAGGTGCGTCTAAAATGACTCTTATAATAATTTATGGTTTGATTTTTTAAAATCAATCAATTGATAAATTAATCGGTTGTTTCCATTTCAGTATCATGTGGGGGTTCACTTCTAGAAAATCGTTTTACATATGAAGTTAGTAGTCCTTCCACCACTTCACTTGCTGCCATGTTATGTCCGGGATAATTTCTAATTTTAATATACTTTTATTAGAACGAAATGTAACAGAAATAGCAGAGGGAAAACGTTAGTTATTATCTCACTAATTAATCATTACGGTTTATATCTAATATATAAACCGTACTTATAACAAAATAATTCATAAGGGAATTATTGAGAAAATCTCATTGCATTGACCTGAATTATCTATTGATAAAGCTTAAATCTCACACCAGGCTACATATATACTAATTTTTTTTTTAGTGAAAATTATAATCCTATGCAATTTCAAATAATAGTTTCGAGGCCGTTCGACATGATAAGCTTAGTGTATTTGACTTTAGTCTTTTAAGATGCGTAAGTTATTATACATCAACAAAATTAAAGTGTATCTAATTATACTTATGATAGCAGTTATAAAAAATACTTCGATCTATACAGGGTTAGCATATCAATCATATAAACATAAATTCTTGAATTAGAATCCGATATATCGGAAGTATTCCAACATGTTCCTGCGCACTATAGAAAAAATATTTCTTATAAACTTTGATAAATAGAATCTAGTGTGAGCATCACGGCAAGTGCGATAAAAAATTCAATATCGAATTAGCTCAAATGGTCCTCAGATTTATTTTGTAAATGCTGAAAAAAAATTGTGTACACCACTTCGTGTTTTATAGTTAAACTACAATATGCATCACATATTTTTATATAATAATGGCATTAGCGTATGATATAAACTAAATTATGTGATTATAAAATAACATACTATTGTAGGATAAATGAGAACTCTATAACCAATCAAAAAACCCCACGCCGATTATGCTTTAGAACAATAAATACTACATGTTAAAAAATATTTATTTAATTCTTTGTATCCAATCATATTCAATTGGAGGATGTATAATAGAAAATAAAAATGTAATTAATGCTTATTAGTGTGGAAATCTATAACACGTAAATATTAGTTTGATTAATTTAAGTTCATCTCATGTACTAAATGTGTGAATCGAAATTGGAGAAACTATCAATTTTGGTCCTTTAATGTGGATTCTGTTCAATTTTGGGTCTCTAATGTGGCAGTGTAAAATTTTGGTCCTGTAACTTAATATAGTACTCAATTTTAGTCCTCTAGTGTAGCAATTTTCAATTTTGGTCCTGTAACTTTATAATTGTTCAATTTTGGTCCTATAACTTTACAAGTATATGATTTCGGTCCTCTGAAAAAAATTGTCAAATAGAAAAAAGATATATGAACTACATTCTTCGCTACATGACTAAAATAAGATATTTTATAAAGTTCCAGAAAAAAAAAAAAGTTACAAGACCCAAAAACAGAAACTATATTGCAGGACCAAAATTGAACTCATTTTTTATAATAAAAATATTTGTTTTTTTTGTCATGAAACGTTATAAAGTAGCTTATTTTAGTCATTCGACAAATGTGAAATTCATCGCGCCTTTTTATGTTTGATAATTTCTTTCGGAGGATCAAAATCGAACACTTTGTAAAGTTATATGATCAAAATCGAACATATTATAACGTTGTATGTTGCTCAAGAGGCGAGCTTCAGGTGTAGAGGGGGGTGAATACACCTGAATGCAAATTCAAAACTCAGAACGCGAAAGTCAGTTGATGCTGAAGATTGCTACTGAACTTGTCAGTTAGCCAAATAAGCTTTCCCGATCACGTGTGCAGAGATTCTCCTACTGAGTCCAGTCCTACTGACTTATATCAGCGAACAGTAGTTTAGCAACTATAGTTGTGTGCGGAAGTGTAGGCCCTTAAAAGATAGTCGTCTCGGTGAAGATCCGTTTTATGCTTGTTTGATTAAAACTCAGTTGAATTCAGAATGAACAGTTAATCAATACAACAATTAAAATCAACACAAGCGATTTTTAAAGTGGTTCGGACACGCTGGGTCCTACGTCCACTGTCCTGAACTGAGCTGGAGTTCTTATATTAATTATATTGAGCAAGCATCAGTTGATCTGTCCTTAAAAGATAGTCGTCTCGGTGAAAATCCGTTTTATGCTTGTTTGATTAAAACTCATTTGAATTCAGAATGAACAGTTAATCAATGCAACAGTTAAAATCAACACAAGCGATTTTTAAAGTGGTTCGGACACGCTGGGTCCTACGTCCACTGTCCTGAACTGAGCTGGAGTTCTTATATTAATTATATTGAGTAAGCCCCAGTTGATCTGTTCACAGGACAAATTCTCACTTGTTTGCTTATACTGAGCAAACCTCAGTCAATCTGTACGCAAGACAGATATCTACTTATAGTCGCAGTGACTTTACAGTTCTTAACCTTTAAGGTTAGAATTTCTCAAACTAAGAAGGAGTTCTTACAGTAAGAACAATTCAAAAGATGAACTCCTTTGAGGTTCTAAGCTATTGAATATTACAATAAGCACGTTTAGATAGAGAAAGAGAACAAGTATTCTCTAGAGACAAGAACTAAAGAAAGTCTAATTCTAAGTGCAAGTTCTTCGCTTGAATATCGTTGTAAGTTTGCTAGAGAGTGTTTGAGCTTTGATTTCTTTGGTTCTCGGTATCTTTCTGCATGAAGACTCTTCTCTATTTATACTCTTCTCTATTTATAGTCTAGACACGTGTCGAATAAGACAAGAAAAACGTCCATAAAAATTTGAACGTTAAGTAGAGGTACTGTAGAGATTTCCTCTTTTTCCGGATAGGAGCAGCTTTATGGCAGAGCAGATAAGGCGTTGTCGGCTCCTTATTGGTCAAGGTTTATGAGAGTTGGTGAGGCTTGTTCAAACTCAAAGTACGATGAGTTGACTTCATCTGAATCCTTGGACCTTCAACTGATGTACCTCCATTGACATTCGACTGAAAGTTTAGTTCGCAGGCTCGAAATCCTTTGCAGATTTAGTTGGTCGATAGTTGTCCAACTGACTTCCTCAATACTGAGTTCTCCGGCTGAGTGCAAAATCTTCTACTGAGCGCACATCTACTGAACTCTAGCCTACTGAGTTCCTAACAGCTGAACTCAACTAAGCTAGTACAATATCGAATGTTCATCATTCAGCTAGAGGTTTTGATATCTTCAAATCTTATCAAACTGAATCTCATCCCAACATTGTAGGACCAAAATCGATCACTACTACATTAGAGGACCAAAATCGGACACTTTATAAAGTTACCGTATCAAAATCGGACACTACCACATTAAAGAATCAAAATCAGACAGAAGCCACAATAAAGGACCAAAATCGATTTTCTCTCATCGAAATTGATTCTCGTATCTTTCTATGAGTTCATTTATGTCAAGGCATCGTACATTGAGTTGAGATTGTTTAGATCCGATCAAAATATTGGGAACCTTCTAATGACACATTTTCACCTTTTCTTTCATTTCCTCCACTCCGCATAATCGTCCATCAATTTCTCTCCAATTTCCCTCTAATATTTCGCATATTTGTGTTTTTCCTTCCAATATATACATATACTAATATAATATAAATCCACGTGTTATTGATAACTCACAATCACAACTTAGGCTAAATAATTCTAAATTATGAATTATACGATTCCTGCATTATATTAAATTTATTTAATTTAGTCGATCGATAAAAACTAAATGAATTCAAATTTGTAACATATGACCGAATCAATTATTTTTCAAATGCCCTTAAATCTAGCTTTAAATCGACCCAAATTGATACTAAGAAAGGTCATTCAACTTTCGACTTTGTGATAAGCTTTTGGCCTGGGTAGGACCAACAATATAAAGAAAGATTATTGAGATTAGAAACTAAATTAAAGAAGTTAGAAATCAGCAGTTATTCTGTTAGAAAAAGGAGTTACTATAACTACAGTAACTGGAGTTAGTTAAGAGTTAGTTTTAAAGAGAGAGAGATGGTGAACAACCGCTATTGTACTCATGTATAAATATGGATTAACAAGAGATGAATAAAAACTTTTACATTTACAGAAATATATTGTTTTAGCATGGTATCAGAGCTTTCTTTCATCTTCATCTTTTCTTTCATCTTCATCCTCGGTTCTAGGAATGTTCATGAAGATCTTCATCCATGATCTTCAAATCTTCAAATCTTCAAACCTTCAAATCTTCAAATCTTCAAACCACCTTCAAACCTTCAAACCTTCAAATCTTCAAATCTTCAAATCTTCAAGCCTTCATTCATGATCTTCAAATCTTCAAAACCTTCTCCTCTAATCCTCAGTCTCTGATCTCAGTTGATCAGAACATCATTCTCTGATCTTCAGTGTCCGGCCTCTCTCTCTCTCTCTCAACATACTCTGATCTAAACCGATCCATTCCATTTCTCTCTTTGTGGTCTGCAAATCAAATAATCAATGGCCGCCGATCCACAACGTGCTACTCTTCCAAATATACATCCACTATCAATCAAGCTTGATAAAACAAACTATACATTCTGGAAAACACAGGTCCTTGCATCTGTGAGAGCCTATTGCTTTGAAGATATTCTTCTCGAAACTAAGCATCCAGAAAAATTCCTTCCTACTACTGAAGAAGTCGCAAATCAACAACCACAACCAAATCCGCTATATCTAAGTTGGTTGCGTAGGGATCAATTCCTTTTTGGTTGGATTCTCTCCTCAATTTCTCCTCCTA
Source organism: Lavandula angustifolia (assembly GCA_028984105.1). Lineage (NCBI taxonomy): Eukaryota > Viridiplantae > Streptophyta > Magnoliopsida > Lamiales > Lamiaceae > Lavandula > Lavandula angustifolia. The sequence continues at coordinate 12,932,316 of CM054818.1, read as the reverse complement.
TGTTAGGATATATCGGAAGGTGTACTACAGCTGCACAACTATGGACAGCCTTCGAGAATCTGTTCCAAACTCACTCGAAGGCAAAAGCAATGAACCTTCGGTTTCAACTTCAAACCTTGAAGAAAGGAAATCTGCAAATTGATGATTATATCATGAAGTTCCGTTCAATTGCTGATGAATTGTTCAACATTGATCAGCCTCTTTCTGAATCCGAATTAATTCTCTTCATTCTTGGTGGCCTTGGTCCAGAATTCGAGTCAATCTGTGTCCATTTGACAACTCTAGCTGCGAATCTCACTATCAATGAACTTCAAAGTCATCTTCAGACTCATGAAATCAGACTACTAAATCAATCTCAGCAACAAGTCTCTACAAATCCTACTGCAAATATAGCATATCATCAGACAGAACAAGGTGGAGGAGGAAATCATTACTACTCAAATAACCGTGGCAGAGGACGGACTGCAGGCTATAGAGGAGGTTATCAAGCATATCGAGGGGGCAGAAATGGTGGAAGATCTGGCCGACCTAGCTGTCAATTGTGTGGGAAATTAGGCCATGTAGCATCAAAGTGCTTCAAAAGGTTTGATGTCCATTATCCTGGACCACAGACATCTACTCTTCCTCCAACACAGGCTCATCTAGCAACTACATCCCGAGCTTCCTCCGGTTTTCATGGAAACTCGATCTTAATGGAAATCCTTTTTGCAACCGGCATTCTACCTCTACCTTATCCTCCTAACTACTCTCACTCTAATCAAAATCCAGCTTGCTAACATGGTTTCTAATGCTTCACTAATCAAAGTCAAGGAGACTGGTTCTTAGGACAATGGGGCATCGGCTCATGTGACTTCTGAAATGAATCAGATGCAGCAGTCTTTACCATATCATGGAGGAGAACATCTTGTTGTTGGTAATGGCTCTAATCTCTCTATCTCTCATATTGGTTCACAGACATTGCCTAGTCTTACTCAGAAACCTTTGTTTCTAAACAAGATTCTCAGAGTTCCACAGATTACAAAAAATCTAGTTAGTGTTTCTAAACTAACTGATGACAATGATGTCTTTGTGGAATTGCATAACACGTACTGCGTGGTAAAGGACGAGCAAACCAAGCAAACACTTCTGGAGGGAACTGTTGAGGATGGGCTCTATCAGCTGAAAAAGAATACGCAGAGACATAAAGACACAACTACTGAGCAGAGTACTTTTTCTTGCTTTCTTACTCAAGATAAATCTGTTGCACATCTTTGGCATGAGAGATTAGGCCATCCTTGCCTTACTACTTTGAATAAAGTTCTTAGAATGATGAATAAAGCAGCTGTAAAATCTATGTTCTGTGATGCATGTGCCTTGGGAAAAATACATCAAACCAGTTTCAAATCTTCTCACACTAGAGCTACTAAACCATTTCAACTAGTTTATAGTGATCTTTGGGGCCCTAGTGCTGTTCCTTCAACTGAAGGTTTCAGATATTATATTCATTTTTTGGATGATGCAACTCGATTCACCTGGATTTTTCCTCTCACACTGAAATCTGAAACCAGTGAGATAGTTCAAAGGTTCTTCAAGTATGTAGAAAGGCAGTTCTGTGCAAAGATACAAATATTACAGACAGATTGGGGGGGAGAATATAGGCCGTTACAAGATCTATTGAATAAGCTTGGAGTTCAGTTTCGCCACCCATGTCCTCACACACATCAGCAGAATGGAGCTGCTGAGAGAAAACATCAGCACATAGCTGAATTAGGACTAACTCTGCTGGCTCAAGCTTCTCTGCCCTATAAATTTTGGTGGGATTCGTTTGCAACAGCCACCTATTTGATAAATAGGCTACCTACTCCCTCTTTGAACTATCTCTCCCCATATCAAATTTTGTTCAAGACTCCTCCAGATTACACATTTCTCAAGAACTTTGGTTGCAGCTGTTTTCCTCTCCTCAGGCCCTACAATTCTTCTAAGATACAGTTTCGATCTTCCAAGTGTATTTTCTTAGGATACAGTGCTGCTCATAAAGGTTACGTGATGCTCGCATCCCTCCGGAAGGATCTATATCTCCGATCCGTTCGCTTTAATGAAACAGAATACCCTTACTCCAAACTGTTCTCAAAACCTTCCTCCATCCCTGGAGCTTCTATCTCTCACAATACTGTACCATACTGTCCAAATCCCTCTCAAACAATACCTCTCCTCCCTACAAGCAGCAACTCCATACCCATTGTCTCCGATCCTACCTCATCTCATCAACCAGAAACTCATAACAACCTCAATACAGAGACAGAGACCTCTGCTTCATCTAATTCCTCCTCTACTAGCCAGAATATCCACCCTATGATCACAAGAGCCAAGAGAGGAATTCACAAGCCAAAACCGTACTCTCTGTTATCCAACCTCCTTCAAATCTCACTTCTACGTAACCTTTGTCGATTCGTGAGGCCTTGGCAAATCCCCATTGGACTAAGGCTACGACGTAAGAATTTGAAGCTCTTATCGAAATCGAGACTTGGGAACCGGTACCCCCTACACAAGATATGAATCTCATACAGGTGTAAGTGGGTTTATAAAGTCAAAACTTTAGCCAACGGCTCTAGATCGATCGAAAGCCGGGCTAGTTGCAAAAGGTTTTCAAAGAACGTGCGTGGATTGACTTCCAAGAGACTTTCAGCCCTGTGGTAAAACCAGTCACCATTCGAATGATATTTTCACTTGCTCTTAGCTTCAACTGGTCTATTCAGCATATTGATATCAACAATGCCTTCCTCAATGGTGTCTTAACTGAGCCGGTATACATGCATCAACCCTACGGTTTCTCTGACCCTGCTCAGCCAACCTTTGTCTGCAAACTCAAGAAATCATTATATGGCCTTAAACAGGCTCCAAGGGCTTGGTATGACAGACTAAAAGGATTCCTGATAAAAGCAAATTTTCGGTTCGAGACTTCGGACCACTCTCTATTCTACAATCGGATTCAAGGGAAGCTCATCATTCTCTTGATCTATGTTGATGATATCCCCGGTCACCGGTGAGGATTCGAGACCTTATTCATGCGTTATCAACGGACTTATCCAGAGAATTTGCCTTAAAAACTCTTGGTGAAGTAAACTATTTTCTTGGAGTCCAGATACATAGACCAACACCAACCTCAGTGGTCCTACTTCAGTCCACATATATCAGATCTCTACTCAGTAAAGCAAATCTACTTGACAGTAATCCAGTTCCATCACCCTATGATGCTGGACAGAAACTGGCCTCTTCTGATAGTCCCAGTTTTAAGGAACCAACACTATACAGGAGCCTAGTGGGTGGCCTCCGAGTATCTATCGCTTACCGCACTCGACATTGCGTTCATGGTGAACAAGCTCAGTCAATTCCTAAAAGCACCAACTGAACTCCATTGGAAGGCATGTAAACGGGTACTTAGGTATCTTAAAGGTACACTCAATCAAGGCCTCAGGTTTACAGTCAATTCTAGTCCACCTCTACAGCTTGCGAGGCTTCTCGGATGCGATTGGGCAAGTCGCCCGATGACCGAAGGTCTACGGGGTTTCTCGCATCTTTCTTGGCCCTAATCTTATCTCTTGGAACTCACGCAAGCGAGGGTGGTATCACGGTCCGGTTCGTAGTCCGAATATAGAGCTTTAGCCGAGGCCGCTGTGGAACTTATATGGATCAAATCGTCGCCGGCGTAACTTGGCTTCAAACTCCCACTTCAACCAACATTGTGGTGTGATAATCGAGTGCTTGCGGCTATAGCTTCAAATCCAAGTGAATCATGCTCGGACAAAACACATTGAAATCGACATACACTTTATCCGTGACAAGGTTCCGCAAAAAGATCTAGATGTCCGCTATGTCCCTTCACAAAACCAACTTGCGACATATTTACTAAACCCCTCTCTATATCACGGTTTCATGATCTTCTATACCAACTTCCAATACAAATGGGATAAGAGTAGTTTGGTGAATATTGAGATTAGAAACTAAATTAAAGAAGTTAGAAATCGGCAGTTATTCTGTTAGAAAAAGGAGTTACTATAACTACAAGAATCGGAGTTAGTTAAGAGTTAGTTTTAAAGAGAGAGAGATGGTGAACAACCGCTATTGTACTCATGTATAAATATGGATTAACAAGAGATGAATAAAAACTTTTACATTTACAGAAATATATTGTTTTAGCAAAGATGTCTTTTTTTTTTTCTGGTAAAAATCTTACATATTTGTTAAAGTAAGAAAGATGTAAAAAATAAGATAGGATATCAAATTATAAATTCAAGAATCCCAAAATCCTTGCCAACTTGAAATTTCTTTTGGTGCTGACAACATACGCATTCATATACTGAAATAAGATCAACTAATATAAACAATATTTCATTTTATTATTTTAATGGAATTGTATATAAAATAGGCTTGAATTCTATTTAATTCCTAGATCGAGGCAAGAGCATTGCCAACATTTTCTTGCAGAAATGTTTGCAGATTTGCGAATGAATTGTTCTAGATTCTTCATTAATTCTTGCAGTCCTAATTCACTTTAATTATAATAGCTAGAAAAATGACCATAAAGAAGGTTTATAGTGACGTGGTGAGATGCCATTGGATGGCTCCCACTTTATCAATTTCAACCATATCCGTACAGGCCTAAGGATCTTCTATCCCATAATTGGTGGACCACTTGGTGGCCCACCAATCACGCGGCGTCATGCGTGTATTGGTGGCCCCCAAGTCAATAAATTAATATCGTGTGGTGCCGCGTGATTGATGGACCATCAAGTGGTTCACCAATTGTGGGATAGAAGATCCGGACTCATCCGTACAGAACCTGCACTACCAAAATATTCGTTTAGGAAAAGATATTTCACGTGACGAAACTACCCTCTCCAAAGTCCGTTGAATGACCATTACACCCCTCGATTTCGGAATCCAAGGCTGGCTCCCTCAACGACGATTTCGGAAGCCGCAAAGCGCCAACACATATCACGGGATTTCAGAATTGCAGCACACATTTCTCTGTCTCTATAAATCACGCCGCTTCTACCGTTACTTACCGTTTTCCTCATTGTACGAACCGTACCATCGGAATGCTATTTTCGTAAATCTAACCAAATACTTGACTTTGTACTTTTTCTTCACATGTATTATACAGATGTACATTCCATTGCGGTTTTGCCTTCTTCGACTCATTTAACTAAAATCAAATTCGAGCTGAAGAAAAAATAATCCAATCGCTGTAATCAATTTCTACATCGTCATCAGGCTACAAAAAAATACCTTCATCAAAACCCTAACTTTCTGCTTCTCGACTTTGTTCACAGCCAAGTATGTACAGCCGAGAAGCCAAGAAGAGAGAGGAAATGTTTCTTAACGAACCCAAAAAAAAAAAAAAAAAAAATTATAACCATAGCTAAACATCGGGTTGCTAGCCGTCGTTGTCGGCGCTACAACTCACCGGCGAGCGAATTAAGGAGGTCCTGCGTGTGAAGCGCCTCGGCGCCGCCTATGCGGAGCGCCTCCAGGACGCGCTCGAAGAGGAAGACGCGGCAGGGGATCCGCAGCACGCCTTTCTGCTCGTAGCCGTACTCCTGCGCCGATTTATTCAACAGCGTCACGAAGATCGGGTGATTCAACAACTCGGCGCTCACGACGAACCGCTCCATCTCCTCGCCGACGTAGACCGGCAGATGCCCCTCTGGAACTCCGGCGGACCGCTTCCACAGTGAGTCGGTGCGCGGCGCTCTCGACTGGGAGCGTAGCAAGCTGTATTGTGAGGAGTCACCGACTTTGGATAATCTTCTCATGAGTTTCTTCATGTTGGTTGTAGTGAGAGAAAGTGAGGATGGTTTGTTTGGAGGTAGTAGGGGTATAAATATAGGAGGCGAGGAGAGAGGTACAGATGTGCGTACTTGGCAGGTACAATTATTGTTTGGTGGTGGACTCTATTTACTACTACTATCTTTTTTGCCTAATTCATTAAACTGCTTTGCTCATTGTAATAAACGCTTATTTAATAACACAAATGTTTTGCTTCCAGTGGGAGTAGCGACAAATTATGTGATTCGCAGCTTGCCGGACCTTCAAACTCCTCGTTATTATCGCCTTCCTAATCACCTTTATTTCTAGTATAACACTACAAATTAGACAAACCAAATTAAGCTAGCTCGAAAAATATTTATCAAATTCAAGCTTATGACTGTCATAAAACTACTTACTCAACCACGACGAGACTTTACAATTTGTTTGACTTGAAAGTTGAGAGCTGATATTATTTGCCAGTTTAGGAAACTTAGATCTTGATTAATCAACAAAAGTTAAAATGGAGAGCTTTAGCAGAACTGTCAATTTAATTAAGTTTTTTTCCAACATCTTTTAATTTGTTCACCGTGGTCAATGGGCACACTCTTGGAATGAAATTATAAAACTAAGCAGGTGAAATTCAGTCAGATAGAATGGATTATCTTGCAATCATATATTAAAATTTGAATCTCACTTACTAGAATAGAATGGTCTCGTCCTCGTCACATATATCTAATCAAGTTTGGTAGAAGAGTCCAATTTTGAACAAGAAACATCGCCTCCTGCCCATATTTAATTTAAATGAATGTGTCACTGGATGAGACTGTGATAACACATTCAAACAAGTAAAGCATGTTTAATCTAAGATTTAATTTCGAAATTAAAAGAATGGTTCTCCAGTGAAGACCTTATCGTTCAAATGTCACCAAAAACTTCCATGTTACAGTTTATAAGTTCGTTCCCAATTGCAATAATGGTAAGTAAATAAAAATTTACCTAATTTTGCTTATAAGCTAAGAATAATTATTATTTTAAATAGTCCTTCTTCCAGTGGGTGAGAGAACATTGTTCTGAACTCAATTAAAAATTAGTTATAAACAAATAAAGATTCTGACAGTTAATTCCTGTGGATTCTCTGAGCTTCTTAGAAATTTTCCGCTATGAATTCAGACTTAAGACGAGTGTATTCACATTGGAATAGGGCAGAGGGCGCCGACGAAATTATTGAATTAAATATCCAATTAACTAGGTATTTATGGGATATATTTTATAAAATATTTAAATCAATCATTAAAGGGTTTTAATATCCAATTAACTAGGTATTTAGGGGTACATATATTATTATGTGGTGTACAAGAACATATGCAGGCTCTGTCTAGGGGAACTATATCATTAGAGAGACGCGTATATGAATTATATGCCCATGAAGTTTTCCAGAATTTATATATAAATATATTAAAGGGTTTTAATATTATTAATCAAATGCTGCATTTGAATTATCAAATAAAACTTGACGTTGTAAACCCTAAAATGGAAGCTTCATATAAATAATAGAAATCGTGATCCGAACAAACCTTGTTCCTAATCACCTTTAAAATTGGAGGGAATTTTGACTTTCTTGTTCTAGAAGACTAGTTTTACCATTAAATAAAATTAATGATTATATAATTTAGTGTTTAGTTTAATGTGACAGTCAATAATGAGATGATAAACTATTTCACCACCAAATTGACATTTTGAGTTTTCTAATTACTAAATACCTGTTTAATATATATATATTTTTTATAAAGAAAACTCTGCAATACTCTATATGAGGTGCGTACAAATTTATTTGGATTTTATTATGCACTCATTAACAGAGGATAAAGTGATTATGGGGTTTTAGCTACTTTTTTGGATCTTCTTAAGTATCATTTTTACTACGTGGATGTTTTTTTTATATAATCCCCCAAAACACTGAAAAGTATGAGTCAATGGGAAAATATATCTCTTTAGTCCTTCCAATAAAAATAATGTAGCTCCCGTCTAATTCAAAGTTATATTATACTCCCTTCGTTCCATTGATAATGACCTTTTAGCTTTCCGACGCGGGAATTAAGAAAGTAGAATAAGTAATAAAGTAATAGAGAGAAGATGATTTAGATGGTGAAAGGTGAATGATAAAGTAGGTGTGAGAAATAATAAAATATAAGAGAATGCAGTATTTTTTTATTTTAAAAAGAGACTATTTCAAATGGGACAAACCGAAAAGGAAAAATAGTCATTATCAATAAGACGGAGGGAGTATTATTTAACATTTTATATGTAATGCGTGCTAGAATAACAATATAATTGTATATAGATTATTAGATAAAATCTTTAATGCAAATGCTAGTTCAACCAGAGTTCATTTATACAATACTGAGTGAAGGATAAAAGATATCCAGAATTCCATATATATCGGGGTTTGGCGGCAAGTTTTTCTCATTATATATGCACAAGAAAAATAAAATAGGGGGATAAAGTTCAGATTATTTATTTCATCCATGTTGTAATTCTAAAGTTCGGGTAAGGGAAGAAAATTAGAGGAAAGAAATTTGTAAGAAAGAAAATAGGGGGAAAAAGAAATGTGAGAGATGTTAGAAGTATAGTAGATTGCAACAACTTAAATTTTTGAATTTATAACTTAGTTTAAGAATAAGTTAATATTTAGTATTGCGATAGCTTATAAGTTGCAAAATTCAAAATATAAGTTGCAAAATTTTCAATTATTTTTAAATAAGTTGAAGTTGGTTAAAGTTGGATTGAACCATCTTCTCCAACTTAATGACATATTTGTAATTCTGGATAAGTTATTGCAAACCTTTTTGTTGCATAGAAAGTGAGAAAGAGAGAAGATAAATATGTACTTTCTTTTGTTTGGTTGTAAAGAAATTAAGAAGAGAAATAATGACAAAAACACCATTGCATAAAAAAAAAACAAATTATTACACCTTCCATGAGGTTACGATGGTCAAATCTTTATCCAACTTTTCTTCTCTCCTATTTCTCCTTAAATATGAGGAGAAAGAATTTATAAATGGATCCCACACTTTTTCCCCTTCTGTCATATTTCTCTGCGCAATCAAACGCCTAATAATTATATTTCTTTTCCCTCTCTCTCTTTTATCTCTATCTCTTAAAATAAACGCAGTGTTCACGTAACGGTGCAGATTTCTATCACAAAAACCGGCCATGTGGATGCCACAAGGGGAAAGAATTGATATGTATAAATCATGTATAAAATACTGTTATAAACTAAATAGAATGAGAGAATAATAGAGAGAACGAGAAAATAGATGTATATTATTATGAGGGTGGAGACCTCTATTTATAGAGTACAAGATGGGCTCATGGGCTTTTTAGGGTTTACGTAATTATCACAATATATGGTAAGTATATATATAAAATATATTTAAAACACTCCCCCTTGATTGACCATTCCTAAAAGAAACTGCTGCCTCGTTAAAACCTTGCCAGAAAAACCCATTGGGATAAAAACTGGTCGAAGGAAAAAGAGTACAGCTGCTCCACCTCAATATAGTCATTCTTGATCCTTGAGTCGGCGCATATCGATCTTGTGTATCAACTTCTTGAATGTTGACGTTGGTAATGCCTTTGTAAAAGTATCCGCTAGGTTCTCACTTGAGCCGAATTTGCTTGGATGTTGATGCCGCCACTCCTTTGGAGATCACGTGTTGCATTGGCTCTTTTATGAATCAATCTCAATGACTCATTTACTCGTGTGTTGCATTGGATGCCTCGTTAAAAACCTTGACTAAGAAAACCCTCCTGGGAAAAAACTTAGGAAGGAAAAAATAGTACAACCATTTGACCTTCGGGTCTTTGACCTTTAGGAGTCGGTCCTAATCTTCGGATTATTTACAATTTGTTACTCCCCCTCAAGATAACAATCTTCAAGGTTATCTTCAAGGTCTACACTAATATGTGCAACACAAGTTTAATTATCAGTATAGATAATAACATGAAATATGTCAATATATCATTACTCTCATAAATAGACCAATATCATATTTGTCTCGAAAATAACAAAGGATGGTCAATACCATTTCAAATTCTCCAATTGCACATAATTAAGGAACTTCTGGTCCTCATCTTTGTTATCTTCTATAGGTCTAAATGAGTCTCTATCAACTTTAAGGGATTGAATCAACCATTAGATAGGCATGTGGATGCAATACAATAAATCTCTTTAAAGACCTTTCGGTAGGTCTACTAGCGTAACTCCATCGGGAAGATGCTCGATCTACGTGTCGAGACAATTATTAGTTCAACCCAAGTATTTTGATTCGAACTCCGTCTTTAGGCATGAGTTGATTTCATCAAGTACTTTTGTACATAATAATTCACATATCCTCTTCAACAGGAATTTGGAGTGATGTGTTATAATTTTGTATTCTGCAGACTTCTTATCTCTTAGCACCAATAAATCTCGCACGCTTCTGGCGCTAATGAGAATCAATTGATTTATATTTTCTATGAGGAACTTCAGTTCGTTCATGGTGCATATACAACAAGTATATGAGATTTTAATCACTCCTTTTGCACTAAATAATTTGATGAACTTCTGGTTCATAGTGCGTGAATCTAAATAATTAATCCAACGAGATATTTGCGGCATTCAATTTTTTATATTTCATATCTCCCCCTAATGCCGACAAGGATGTGAGTTGGATATTAAAATCAACATATCAATGAATAAAATAAGCCATAATGATTTGCTCTATGTAAGTCATTAGGACGGAGTATACATATAAGTATTATGCTCTTCAGGAGTTTTAATCAAACTCAAGTCATCATTTGTGTACCCTTCTGTCAAGGAATAATCGTCGTTATGATTATATCATATACGGCTGTACTATTTCAGCCCTTATAATGACTTTTACAGTCTAATTGAAAACATCTTTTTGACTTACATGATTTGAGCAAGTTAAATCCTTCAGGGATCTTCATATATATGTCACTATAGTGAATCATACTGATAGATATTTACTACATCTATAAGGCGCATAGCAAGCCTTTTGTGACATAAGTTGATTAAGCAAATATAATGGCGTCTATTATAGGAGAAGAAAAACTGAGGTATATAGTAAATACATAGATAATATTAATAACTCTTCAAGAGTGTGAAATATTCTTCATGAATATTAAGTTGTGCTACTTCTGGAGCAACAATTAAATTTTAACAAATAATTTTGAGTTGCTCGTTAAGAGCATGTGATATTCTGCAGGAATATGAATTGTGCTACTTCTGGAGCAACAATTGTGATTAAAGCATTAAATAAACAAACAAATAAATAAAAACGTACGTAGAAATATTGATTGTAAATGCTCTTCAAGAGCATGTAATTTATTTCAAAACATTGATTGTGCTACTTCTGGAGCAACAATTTAAGTTTAAAATATGGTTTTGAATTACTCTTCAAGAGCATTAACATTCTTCATGAATATGAATTGTGCTACTCGGAGCAACAATTGTTATTTAACATTAGATAAACAAACAAACAAAATAAATAAATAAAAACGTAAAGTAAAAGCTCTTCAAGAGCATGTAATATCCTTCAGGAATATTGATTGTGTTGCTGCGGGAGCAACAATTTAAGTAGTATATAAATATAACATACTTTTTTTTATAGATTATGAGATCGACGGGATCTCATATCATTTCTTGAAAAGAAACCAAGTCATTAGTCATGTTCTTCAAGATTATGGGATCGACGGGATCTTATAGATTATGGGATTGATGTGATATTCTTCTGGAATATTCATATATTGTGTCACTTCTGGGACAACAATTATAAAATTATAAGAGATTGAAGAAATCTTTTAATTGTGCTACTTCAGGAGCAACAATTGAAATTAACATATAAATAAATACGTGAATGTAAATGAACATGTGCATCACTATCATGAATAATATAATACTTTTCTTTATCGAGAATGTGTTTGATCATAAGATAAAATTGTTTATTGGTTTCAAATGAAGAATGAATCACTAATTTCTTTTCAATCGAAAACTTAAAATAATTCAAGTGTCATTAATCGGTCTCGACTAAAAGAAATTATACCTTCATGTCACGGATGATTTTCTTTGGGAAAAAATCGTCTTCGTGCTGATAACGTGTTATAAACTAAATAGAATGAGAGAATAATAGAGAGAAAGAGAAAATAGATGTATATTATTATGAGGGTGGAGACCTCTATTTATAAAGTACAAGATGGGCTCATGGTCTTTTAGGTTTTACATGGTCATCACAATATATGGTAAGTATATATATAAAATATATTTACAACACTTAATTATATTTTTTTGTTATAGTTGAATTAAGGCGAAATGCATCATCAACTCCTTATGCTTTTATTTCATTAGGATTAGGACTTGTATAACCTTTTCTTTATAATAGACCCTTACATGTTTATATTTAATTTATCTGTTAAAAAATCGTTATTTAAATATGAAAGTACACAAAGATATATTAAAACGAAAAAATAATATAAAAACGTAAATAAAACTACGTACTCCCTCCGTCTAATAGAAAGTGTCTCCTTTTTATGGGGCACGGAGATTAAGAAATTTGTGTTGTGTGGTGTATATTGTTTGACTTTTAGATTGTTAATTTTGGTCCACACATTCTTTGTTTTTTTTTTAGAAATATAACAGTTTATATGGGATAGCAAAAAAAAAAAAAAAAAGACACATTCTACGGAATGGACGAAGTATAAGATTAAATATATTTTTTAATAGATCAAAATATTCTAACTAAAACCCAACAACCTTAATTTCCTTGAAAGTTGTGGCCTAGCCTAGCTACGTATGACAATTTATATTCAACTAAATTTATATAAGGGTGACATTTCAACCAACCTAGAGCCAACCCTATGTGACATTTGGAAGTTTATGAACCAAACAAGATAAAATTTAGCACCAACTATTTAAGCCAGTTACGTCGATTTTTACGAAATTAATACACTTGTTTCTGAAAGTTTTGTACTTCAAAAGGCAACAGTTATGTTATCAGATGCCTATCTAGTATAACTATTTTGCTTTAATGTCATAACCTTTTAGGTGTCGAATCGATGCATTGAAAACTCCTATTTCTTTAAATTAGTGAATGAATGTAACAAACCGGGGAGAATTCGCCGGATTGTTAAACATATTTAATTGTAAGGATTTATGACTATTAATTAAATGAAGAACTAAAGAGATAGATTGAAGAGAGATGAGAGTTAGAGTTGGCCGAGAGAAAAGATAAAATTGAGAGAGAAGAATAATATAAGATTAACTTTCGATACCAACTCAATAAGCAGTAGCGGATATATATAAGTATCCGACTAAGACCTAATTTAATTAAACCCTAGCAACTTAACCAAATATAACTAAAGGAATTAATAAAGAAACTAATACGAAAATAGATACTAATACGATACTACGGAATCGCGTAGCGAACGGGGTGTGACAATACTCCCCTCTTTAAAGAGTCTTGTCCCCAAGACTCGGATCTTTGACGAGGGAATCAAGTAGTCGTACAATAAAGGGGCGTCTTCTCCCTTTAATTTCTTGCGAGGTGGGCGAGCCTTGTCAACATGGATAGGGTTCCCATCAACCACGGCCATATTATGAGCCAATGATGTCTGTGCAGACTCCTCTGTTTTGAACATAATATAAGCATTGACACTATTTCCATTTTCATTGATTTGCTTCTTGATTATAGCGCCCTTCCTCGGAATTTTCCCATCGACAATAGGGACGGATAGAAACCTAACAGACTCAACTTCACCAAACTGACCAAACTCCTTAGTTTTCTCAGCTTAAGTAGCCGGAGCATCCTCTTCTGCGGCAGGGGTTTCCTCCGCTTCTGGTTCTTTCTCTACAGCGGCTTCTTCGGTTGCGAGACCAGTCGGAACCTCAACACCTCGACCTCCGTCTCTTCAGCTGCCACGTCCTTCATCTTCTCAGGCTCGGCTTCAGCCGGGACGGCTCCTCCTCTTGAGCCGCTTCTTCGATAATTTCCTTCTCGTACTCGGTTGCTTCCTCGGGCGCTCTCACTTGCTTCGGAAGCTGGCGAATCTTTCACTTTCTCCTTTTCTTCAAGAAGGAGTTGATTCTTGAAGAATTTAGGTGGTGGGGAAAGGTATGATTCAAGAGGCTTACAATAAACTGGTTGAATGGTTGGGAGTGGAGAAATTTCAGAATACCAGTCGCCGTTCGCAAATCGGCGAGCCTCCGATCTACGAGTGCATCTATCAAACATTCTCTGCATTTCGTTGACACAGAGAGCATTGGCTCGCTCGAACGCCGCCACCATCGATTGTTCGATTGCCGTCAGTTGACGATCTGACCATCCCGCTCTAATCGCCTTCTGACGGAGTAGCCCATAGTCGCAGGAGCGTTGCTCTGATACCACTGTAACAAACTAGGGAGAATTCGCCGGATTGTTAAACATATTTAATTGTAAGGATTTATAACTATTAATTAAATGAAGAACTAAAGAGATAGATTGAAGAGAGAGGAGAGTTAGAGTTGGCCGAGAGAAAAGATAAAATTGAGAGAGAAGAATAATATAAGATTAACTTTCGATACCAACTCAATAAGCAGTAGCGGATATATATAAGTATCCGACTAAGACCTAATTTAATTAAACCCTAGCAACTTAACCAAATATAACTAAAGGAATTAATAAGGAAACTAATACGAAAATAGATACTAATACGATACTACGGAATCGCGTAGCGAACGGGGTGAGACAATGAACTATATAGCTAGAAAGGTTATAAATTTGGCCTTTTAATTCCTTGTCTCACCCATAGACAATAAATCGGGGTGAGACAATGAACTATATAACTATATAGTTAGACTTTCATATTCTAGATCCGCCTTCGCTCCATTTAGATTTCTATGTGTTTCCCTCTCTTTCCTCTCTCTCTCCTCTCCCCTGTCTGCCTACGCTACTGCCGACACAATCGCAACCACATTTATTTTGTTTTGAATCATATTTTTCGTATCAACTTATCTAATAAATTGATCTGCCATAATCTGACGCCGTGGCCACATCCGTGGCCAATGCATTTTCCAAACTTCCATTGATGATTTGGCATCCGTCGCACTGAATCTGCACAAGAATCTCTCCTTCCTCTCGCTTGAACAAGTGAACATTTTTGTTTCCAAATGTCGGATTTGTTTAAATGTTTGAATTCTATTCTTCGATGCGTGTGGTTCATAGATGTGTTTCCTGTGTGTACTTGTAGGTGGATTTGGGTTTAGCTTTTTGATTCGTCCCCAATGCAAGAGATCATATTTCATCCTTCTGAGCACTTGCAATAGTTAGCATCACTCATTTTCTTTCTATTATTAAAACTGAAGATATGTAATCTGGTTCATCATTCCCTTTCACATTGTTCGGCTAATTATTTATTTTATCGTTACCACTCTTATAACTATTATTTCTGTTTTTGTGAGTCGAAGTTTAATTTGATTTTGTTTGGAGTATTGAGATCCTTGCGTTTGCTATGAGCTTATTGGTTAACTAATTTATTGAAGTGTCATTTCTTGTAACATAAAGTGTTGGTCCCGATATAAACATTCAGGTGTAGAGGGGGGGGGTGAATACACCTGAAAACTTTCTCAGCTTAAAACGTGAACAGTCCTATTCAGGAGAGTGCCTTGCAGAATAAATTCAGTAGACCAAGTAAGCTGTTCTGGATCGCGTGGACAGAGTGACTGACTGTACTGAGGCCTGCTAGCTGACTGATGTCAGAATTCAGTACCGTTCAATAAGAGTTCAGTAGAGTGCGGAAATGTGTAGGGCCGATTCAGTTGAGTTTGAAAACATTTTTATTAAAACTATTTCAGTAGGTTAGTGCATTCACTTTAAGCTTTGCTGAAACTTTGTTGTATGATTTTGTAAAACAATTTTCAGTATGAATAGTAAATCAATGCAATAGTAAAAGAACACAACGATTTTCAAGTGGTTCGGATATCAAACAATCCTACGTCCACTGTCCCGAAAAGATCAAGAGGCTATTTTATTATACTGAGTTAGTCTCAATTGGTTTATGCACTGGACAAACACTGGCCTTAAGGATTATACTGAGCAAGTCCCAGTTTACAAGGATCAAACTAAAGTGTTTGACAAACTCTACAACGATGAAGGAGTTCTTTACAATAAGAACAGTTCAAGATATGAACTCCTTCGGGTCTAAGCTATGGATATATTCAGTGGAGCTTAGGTTAGAGGGAAGGGAACAAGAAGGTGGCTTCTAGAGTGATGAACAATGAGGAATAAACTCTCTGGGCTCGTGTTCAATAACTTGGATACTAGAGGCTTTGATTCTAATCAGCTTGGTTCCCTAGAGCAAGGTTGACGCCTTTCGCGTTGAGTGTTTCTCTGAAGTTCTTGCGAAAAGCTTTTGTCACTTGTTCGTTTTTTCGCTCGTAATTGCTCGTTCTTGTTCTATCTCTTGTTCGATTTGATTTTCCCTCTATTTATAGAGGTGAGTCATGGATAGATCCGTTGGAGACGAACGATCCACGTGTCACTCTCTTTGGGTAGCTAACGACTCTTTTAAGGAATCTTGCAAAGTCTTTTCCTCCATTTCTGGAAAGTTGTTGACTTGCAGCTTTTACCAGAACTTTGATAGCTGGTTGCTCGTCATTGGTCGAGACGTAGAAAGTAGTTGAGACAAACAGACTTCTAGGCAGATACTGAAGCTGACTTCTCTAATAACCTCGGATGACTCTACTGATTTAACATATAAGATTATCTGATAGTCAAGGAGACTGTCAGGCCGTTGCTGAGTCTGACCAGGGTTCAGTAGTATACTCTTGCTGAGTTCAACTCTACTGAAGGTCGACTCTGAGTTCAGTGAACTGCTCCTGCTGAGTCCAACACTACTGAATCTGAACACCTCTCAGTGTGCTGCTCCTACTGAGTCCAGCACTACTGAGTCTTCACTCCATGGTACTGAGGCGGATAGTCTACTGAGGGATCAGCAGACAGAACTCTGAGCCTAAACCATGCTCAAGGAATGTCCACTGAATCTAAAACTCTCAGAGACTAAGGTGTTACTATTACAACACAATGGTTCACCAATCAAAGTAGGGTTTTGGGATCAGCCAAATCTTCTAAACATCTAAACAGTCTACTGCTGAATGACATCCCAACAATTTCCCCCTATTTGATGATGCCAAAACCTAACACTACAAACTATCAGATACAGACTCCTTACAACTATTACAAGTAGAATCAGTTGAGTTGTACATCAAGTTCTAATCTACTGAGGGATACAGAAAAGCAGAAACAATATTAACAACAATTTTCCCCTTACAACAATTTCCCCTTTTCAAATAGAGTCAATCAATCTAAGCAAAAACAGACAAACACAAGAAAAACTGTGAGTGTGTGAGTCAATAATCACTTAGGTGATTTTGAGTGTTAAATTTAAGTAAACAGGCCATAGAGACAACGAGATGTTGTCAGGCCAAACAACAAAGATGTATTATATATATGTAGAAATTCAGTATATGTACATCTCATGCTATCCGTCAAAAACTATAGAAAAGCTAACAGGAACTATCTTCCGAACCCTCGGATTCTTGCCTTGAAATCTTTAGACTTGTGTTCCGGAAGAGGGAGTCCATACATCTGAAATGTGTCCTTCCTGAGTTTCTGAATCCTCGGCGCATCATCTGGATCATTTGCATCAAGTTCAAGTGCCACAGCAGCATCTCTGATCTCTCCTTCTATTACACTTGTGTAAAGTGAGTCATCTAGCTTCTGAGGAGGAGCCAGAGGTCTGGGAGCAGGAGCTGAATATCTATCTTCTCAGCAGGAGCCTTTTCAACCATGTTGTAAATCTCCATATCGCACTTGAATAGCCAGTCAGCAAAGGCTTTGTTCTTGTGGGACTCAGGCCAGTATCTCCATACATAATATCTCTTTATGAACTCGGCCTTTAGTGTCTCCCACAGCTGAGTCTTCTCCCATAGACAATATACGAGGTACTGCAGGAAAAAAAATTATAATGTTTGATAATTAATTTCACCAAAAACTTTTTTTAAATCTAAATAAAGGTATGGATATCAATTAATTGAAAAAATTAATTAATTTTTTAAAAGTTCTTTAATTGAAATTTTTTTTCTCTAAAATTAAGATATTGTAAGTCAATTAATTAAAAAAATCAATTAAAAGTTACCAATTTTTTTTTTTTCAAAATATTCACTGACTAACAGTTGATTGACAGAGGAAACAATTTCCCCCAATTTTAATCTTTTGCGGATCATTTTGACCAAGAAAATAGAATAGAGGGCCAATTTGGCCTAAGTTCAATCTTTTGGAGACTATTTAGCTCAATTTAACTCTCACGTGTAGTTTACAAACTTTTAGACAAAAGCACAATCTTACCCAGGTTATACCTCGATTAGGGGTTAGCAAAACGAACTGGTATCCATCCCCGTACCCATCTCATTCGGGTATTTCCTATTTCGGTCGAGAAAAGTGGGTACGGGTAACCATTTCGTGGGTATCCACAATTTTCATCTTGGATTGGGTATGGGTATGTGTATTTTTTTTTATTACCCATTCCCGTGTGGGTACCCGCATATTTTTCTTTGTTTATATTTATTTTTATACCAATATGAACATGTTGGGTTATTCAGTATAAGATAAGATTTGAAGATCTCAAAACCCTAGCTGAGTGATGAATCATATAATGTAACAACTTAGTGGAGTTCAGAATATTAGGAACTTAATAGGCTAGATAAGTTCAGTAGCTGATAGGTTCAATCACATATATTGCCTCAGTTGGATGGACTCAGTAGGTGTTCTGAACCCACTGAAAGCGTCATGAACATCAGTACAACGGATTCGGTCCACAAACAAAATCGTTCAGAAGAATGTTAGTAGATGACAACTCAGCTAAAGTGTCCGAAGTATCAGAAGAAGTCAACTTAGCATTAGCCTTGAAGTTTGAATAAGCCTCACCTACCATTCAACCTTGACCAATGAGGAGCCGCCAGTACTGTACTTGCACTAACATAAAGCTGCAATGAAGACTGAAAAAGAGAGGATCTCTGCAGCAACATTAAAATTTGAGATGGTCGTTTGTTATTTATGACACGTGGCTAGGTCTCTTCCAATGGATTATTGCATAAGTCAAGACTATAAATAGAGATCAATCTTCAAGACTTGAAGACACGACCATGAACATTAAAGTAATCTAGACATCTTTAACAGTTCTTCAATTAAGAGTAATCTAGTTCTCATTCTCTATTCTATGCTAACCGTGTTAGATCTTACGCTTAGATATCGAAGCAGTTCATAACTTGAACTGTTCTTATCATCAGAATTCCTACATAGTTGGAGAATTTCAATCCTTGTGTTCAAACTTTGTGTTCGAAACCCACTATTAAGTCGCTAGGACTATAACTAGTGATCTGTCAAGTGGCCTTGCTCAGTATAATTAATTCAAGACCGCCTGATTATTTAGGACAGTGGACGTAGGATCCTGCGTATCCGAACCACTTTAAAACCGTCATGCATTTCTTGTTTTATTGGTTTACTGTTCCCTCTACTTAAAATCGATTTGCAAAATTCATAAGTCAGATTTTCAGTAAAACTTAATATACGCACAAGCATAACTGAACTGTTTTTCAACAAGAGACGATGAAAATGGGCCTACACATTCTGCACAACTTCTTGTATTGAGTCTACTATAGGCAATCGAAGTCGGTAGACGATGTTCGATTACTTAGAACCACTCGCCCATGCGATCGTAAAAGCTAAGTTGGCGAGCTTAGTTATTCAACAAACACATTCAAGAAAAGATCGACTTTCGTGTTTGAGTTCGAACTTGAACTCATGTGTATTCCTCCCCCCCCCCCCCCCCAAAAAAAAAAAAAAAACACACACATGAAGACTCGTCTTTGGACCAACAAAAAATATAATGTAATGATCTCGGACACTTTAGCGATGTACAACAATTAAAATCATAAGAGGCTCAGTAAAAATTCAATAAACACTGTTCAATAAACTAAAACTATTTCTTGGTATGTTTATTGTTGTGTAGTAATCTATAACTATCTTTTTTTATTCAATTAACAAATTCTTTACTAACTTTTTAACTTTATTTAATTTTATGTTAGAAATCTGCGAAGAAGATGATTTTGGTCGATGATGGAAGAAGAATTTAACTTTTGAATTTTGAGAACTTGTGTTATGTTGGATTTGGTATTATATTATTGACTTATTGTTATTAATTTGTGTTAATTATGTACGATGTTCGATTTATGATTTTCGTTTGATATGTTAAGGACTTGAGCTTGAAAATTAGATTGAATTTGAATGTTTGTTGATTTTTTGTTAATTTTTAATATTGATTTGAATTTTATGAAAATAGGTAATAATTTCGTGTGGGTATATCCATTCCCGGTACTGTGCGGGTACCAAGATGCGGATATCCGCTCTATACAGTACGAACTCGAATAGGAAAATTAATTTTTCGGAGGCGCGACTACCCGTACGTGAGTACTCATTTCGTGGTACCTGACCCGTCGCTAACCTCGATTGTGGAATTGCAAAAAACACAAAAAAAGCTTATATCTTAATGTAAGTCTTCTTACTTCATCAAAATGATGCAATAATAAGAAGAAGACGCTCTACAAAGCTACTATTTGATATTTTGGTGGATGATAATATTCACCGTGGAAGAGTAGCAGAAAGTACGGAATACGTGGTACAACAGTGAAGGAGTTAGAGGTGGGCCACTCGGACGTTGACGATGATGTCTGGACGAAATTTAATTAATCGTTAGTGCCGTGCGGTTCATGTCGTACACGGTATCCACCGACCCCCGCCCTCTTGTCTATTTGTTTTTTTTATTATTAAAAACATTTATTTTTCTTGGAAATTTTGAGAGAAGCTGGCCCACTTGTCGTGGAAGTGACATGGATTTTCACAAAATAGTGGGCTGCTCCAGGCCCATCTCTTTGCCCATTGCCTGGACATGCTTCAAATGGGACCTACACACAATAGCAAGTAGGTGGACACATTAATGGATCTCCCAATAAACTTACCCATGTCGACTTGGTGCAGCTTGACGACTCTACTTTCAGTCTTTTTATTTGCATTATAAATACTATAATGTCTGATACTATATAAATATTACTATTATTTGTTGTGGCGATACCACCGCCCTTTGCTTTGAGTTGCGTAATTGATAAATTCACTTGCAAAAATGGGTTTGTCGGTCTCCAAATCATGCAGAGTTTCAGATTCTATATCTGTTACTTTGCCCAATAACTTTTTATATAGATCTATCAGGACCATCGCTACTTCACTACTTGCAACACAAAAAAAAAAAAAAAAAACAAGTCAGGTATGATATGTTGGATTGTAAAACTTGTGTAACTTTGGGTCATTTAGATATGATAAATTGTTATGTAAAACAGCAGAGCACCCATGTACAATATTAGTTGGGATTTGACATGATAAATTGGTATGGTGTACAGTTTAAGTCATATTACAATTAGGAGTTGTGACCCAATATGTCTATCTTAATCGGCATATTTATGTAATCCTTCCTCCTATTATTAATATCCATCTTTCATTTTCGAAGTTTCTCATTATTAATTTCTTTTATAAAATAAAGAAATAAATGTATTTAATCATAATCAATTTAAATAAATGGACCCTACCATCATATAACTTTATACCACACTTTATACCCTTACACCCACCATCTTAATTCACGTGCCCAAAAAATTAGGGAAATTAATATTGAAATGGAGGGAGTATCTTTTATTTGCGATTTTGTCCCACTTTTTGTCCCACTTTGTGCTTTATTTGTGTCACTTCCATACCATCCTTAATATCAGCATTACTTAAATTACAACTCTAGTAGAATTAATTACAATTTATCTTAATATCTTGAATATTTACGTATATACTAAATTAAGATGAATGAGGCCCAATAGCACTTATTTCACGCATACATGAACACATTACTTTGTAGATTAATAAATGAGTGTCACGATGAATGAGTGCGGTGTTGATAAACTAGAGACAAATCTTCTACCGTATGTAATGTAGTACAGATGGGGTTGGTAAGAAGTTTAGTTTATATAATGTTTTTGTCTTGAACAAGAGGTTTGAAATTTCCATAGAAGCAGACAATTATAAACACCACTAATTCTTCCACGCCAGGTTAGGTTAGATAATGACTTGGTTATCATCATATATATTCATTCTATGATAAAAGCAATACCCAGTAATACTTATTCATCATACTTGCATTCGTGAAACGTTACTATTAAAAGAAAACAAGATAGAAAACCAACGAGCATATCCGTGTTTTCATCGAAGTACTTTTCCAGTTTTACTTGGAAGCTTCAATAACTTTGAAATGGGCAAAATACACACTGATACACAATTTTGTTTTTTTTATGACAAGAGTAACGTGCGCTCTATCAAAGTACATAGTGGGTAAACTCTGCTCTTTTGCTAGCTTGCAAACATCACAAGACGGGCTACTTACCTTAGGTTAATCATATATAGGTGATTGAGGGCTTTGTCTTTAGCTACATACACAAAGTCATGAGACAAAATATATATATATATATATATATATATTAATTTTTTGAGTGGAAAGATGATGATTGACTCAACACTAGGTAATTGCTGTCAATATTATTTAACAACATTAAGGGTGGTTTAACTCTTCTGTGTGGTTTGCAGGCTATTGCACGGGAGCGAAGGTTTACCCCTATGCGCACCAAAGGTAGCGGCTGCGGGTTCCTCGTCAACAAAAAAATATTATTTCACAACACTAAGAGCCAATTTCATAAATACGGAGTTCCCTAGGTGGTGGTCATCGAACAAGTATCAACAATCAAATCTCGCTCTACTAATTCTAAAAATGTTCATACTATTTAGGATGTAAGGATTAGGATTTTCGTTAACTATTTGATTTCATATAAACATTTTTTCTAATCACTATTCTACATCTTTCTTCCCAGCATTGGTAATTTGATGAGATCATTTGACTCATTGCGTACAATTAATTATAGTACCGGATGAATAAACTATTCTGATGCTATTCCTCAATATTTATAATATGATATTTTGATGGGGTGTCTGAAACTATGATTTAGTTTCTAACCTATAGAATTCCATTCACATTGTGCAAAACAAGACAGTTTGGTCTTACAATTTACTCGGAAGTTCCTCACCAAGTGTCCATAACTCATCCAGTTACTTGATTCTCAAACTAATATTTTGTTTATGAATTAAACTTTATTGGATGAGTTTATTTTGTCAAACTTATCCGTAGGAGGTTTCTAATTAGTGGACACATTTATAGACCGTGTGGTTAATTCGTTGTAAATATTCAATTGGTCCTCTCTTCACCCCATTTCAGAAAGGGATATCCATAATTTTCTATCAATTACATATAAGGAAAGGGTCAGGAGATAGAAATCATTTTCTTCATCATTCAAACTGGTTCTTCAAGGTTAAATTCCTAAATTAATATCTAATTTCTAAATTCAAGCCATAAAGAATGAACAGGAATCATGCAAGCCCCTCAAATGATCCGCCTCTAGTCGGCTCAGGATGACACACAAGCGTGTTTTCTAGAATTATTGGGTCAAAGTCAACATCCCAACACAAACAACTATGTCGAGCAGTAAAAGATTATATTGCCAAATTACTATTATTTCATGAATATTAATTCCACTACACATGGATGAATCTTCCGCAAGAGCAAAACAGAGAGTTATGCAACTTCCCCCTACCAACCCACGAAACAATCGGCAGATGAAAGCATCTTCAACTGCACAAGATAACTCTATTCAACATCAACACACAACAAGCCACGCCGCATAAGAAGAGCGTAACGAAATCCCTGGCGGACCATTTCCGCACCGCCTTCGTCTTCACCCGCAGACTCTTCGCCCTCCGCAGCGCGTCCACCTCCGTCAGCAGATCGAACTCGACCCCCTTCCTCTTTAACTCCTCCACGCACTTCCCCAACAGCTTCGAATCCTCCTTCTCCCGATCGAGCATCTTCTCAAGATGGGATTCCAGGTCAGTCTTGTAGCGGATCGCCCATATGAATCCAAGGGAGCAGAGCAGAGAGCAGAGGGAGGGGATCCATGACCTTCTGCAGAGGAGGGCCCCAGCCGGTTGGCTGAAGAGGAGGACGAGGGCGGTGGAGTGGAAGAGGAAGAAGAGACAGTAGAGGTGGGTCATCTCTTTTTGGGTCGACTCGATTTGGGTTTCTTTCAGAGCGAGGCGGTTGAGGATCAGCTCTTCCTCCTTCAGCCATTGCTTCAGGAGGAGTTTGTGGCTCGGGTTCGCCGCGATCTGCTGGAGCGGGTGTACCGCCATTAGGGATGAATTGCTTTCGTTTTGATCGGCCATTTGTTGCTTATTTTTTCGATCAATTCGCAGAGAGAGAAAGAAACAAGGTAAGAATTAAGGAAAAATAGTAATGAGGAGGAACGCTTCTGTTCTGCAACGGTATACTTTCAAATTTATTTTGAATTTGCTACGGTCGAGTTTTGGTCGGTGATATTTTTGTATTTTCTTATTTCTATTTCTGAAATATGTGGTTTGGATTCGAGTCTACATACTAGAAACTTGGGTTGGGCTTGGAGGAGATATTGGGCCAACTATCAGAATGTTGTTACGTTTTTAATTTTGAAATATTTTATTGTTTCTAATAAATGGAGAAAGTGGTATTCAAGGTCCTGCTTACGTATAATATACAAACCACTTTAGAGATAATTTATATAATTAAAGAGATGAATTAGGGTGGAACATATTGCACATTCAACATGATCCAATTTTATGATTTGACCCGACTTTAATTCGAGTGATTATTATATAAAAATTTTAAAAAATAAATAAATAAATAAATATCATCTCCTCTCTCGAATTCTTCCCTCCCACTTAGGGGTGTAACGGTTCGGTTTGGTTTGGTTTTTATGTATTTTAGGAACCGAACCGAACACATAGAAATGGTTCGGTTCGGTTCGATGTGTTTCAAAATATCAGAACCGAACCAAACCGAACCGCTTATAAATGGTTCGGTTCGGTTCGGTTAATCGGTTCATCTTTTTATTTATTTTTTTATTTTTTAAATCCTAAATAATGCAAAAATAATAGTTTATAGGATGTCACTCATTCCGAACTCATAAGTATAGAGTTGTTACTCCTTTCTCTTCCTTTGTATAGATTAGAATTGATCTTAACTTATATCTAATATCTAAATCCAACGATATTCTCATATAAGAAAGACAAATATTAAATAAAAAAATAAAAAAATAGGACATTGGTTCGGTTCGGTTCGAACCGTTCAAAAATTCTTGAAACCGCGAACCGAACCGAATGTAAACGGTTCCTAAAAAAATAAACCAAACCAAACCGCGAAACCGAACCAAACCACATTTTTCGGTTTGGTTCGGTTCGGTCCGAGCGGTTTCGCGGTTCGGAGCGGAACCACTTACACCCCTACTCCCACTTCCCCCCCTCTCTCCCCTCGTTCTCTCTCAGTAACTCCTCTCTCTCTCTCTCTCTCTCTCTCTCTCTCTCTCTCTCTTTCGCAATCCTCTGTGTCTCTACCTCCATCTTCATCGCCGTCGCTCCTTTCCGTCTCTGCCTCTGTCGCCGTTCAGATTTCTATGCGTCTCCATTTCTCTCCTCTCTCTCACTTTTACCCCGCCTGCCCACACCACCGCCGCCACAGCCGTAGCCACATTTATTTTATTTTGCATCGTATTGTTCGTATCAACTTATGTAACAAATTAATGCATCGGAATCGACGTCATGGCCACATTCTTGGTCGATGCGCTTTCCAAACTTTCCATTGATGATTTGGCATCCATCGCACCGAATCTGCACAAGAGTCTCTCCATCCTCTCGCCTGAACATTTTTGTTTCCAAGTGTCGGATTTGTTTAAATGTTTGAATTTTGTTAATCTTCGATGTGCGTGGTTTATAGATGTGTTTCGTGTGTGTATTTATAGGTGGATTTGGGTTTAGCTTTTTGATTCGTCCCCAATGCAAGAGATCAGATTTCATCCTTTTGAGCGCTTTCAATAGTTAGCATCACTCCTTTTCTTTCTATTATTTAAACTGAAGATTCGTACTCTGGTTCATCATTCTCTTTCACATTGTCCAGGTAATTATTTATTTTGCCGCGACCACTCTTATAACTATTTTTTCTGTTGTCGTAAGTCGAAGTTTAATTTGATTTTGTTTGGAATATTGTGATCCATGCTTTTTGTTGGTCCCGAGTGTATGGTAAGGTGTAGAGGGGGGGGGGGTGAATACACCTGAATCCGATTTTCTCAACTTCGAACACGAACAGTCCTGTTCAGGAAAGTGCCGTACTGAAATAATTCAGCAGACCAAAATAGCTGTTCTGAATCGTGTGTGGCAAAGAGTCTGACTCTACTGAGATCTGCTAGCTGACTGAGTCAGAATTCAGTATCATCATGTAGAGTTCAGCGGTGCGGAAAAGTGTAGGCCCTAATCAGCTGAGTGGAAAAACCGTTTTATACAAGTCTCGGTTCGGCAAGTAGACGGTTCAAGATAGCCGAGACAGCTTCTATGATTTTAAAGAAGATTTTCAGTATGAACAGTAAAATCAATGTAACAGTAATCAGAAAGCAATAACAAGACACAGATTTTTAAAGTGGTTCGGATATCAATCGTTCCTACGTCCACTGTCCCGAAAGTTCAGGAGGCTATTTATTATACTGAGTTAGTCTCAGTCAGCTTGTGCTCAGGACAAAGCTGTGGCTTGGGGATTATATCGAGCAAGTCCCGGTTACAAAGGCATCAAACTAAAGTGTTTGACAAACTTCTCCAACTATGAAGGAGTCCTTTTACAATAAGGATTGGGTTCAAATATGAACTCCTTCGTCTAAGCTATAAGTATATTCGTTCGAGCTTAGGGTTAGAGGGATAGGGAATGAGAGTGTGGCTTCTAGATCGACGAACAGCTGAAATAAGCTTTAGGTTCGTGTACCGTCGATTTGGATACTAGATGCTCTTCTAACAGTTTAGCTTGGTTCCCTATGAGCTGAGAAGGTAGTCTTTCGCCGGAGATAGATCTTCAAGTTCTTGCGGAAGACTTAGGGTTTTCTGGTTCTAGCTCGTTTTAGTGCTTGTGTATGTTTTCGTCGTTTAAGCTTATGCACCCTTTTTTTTTCTTCTTGAAATGTCCCTCTATTTATAGAGCAGAGATTGGAAAAGATCCGTTGGAGACGATCTTCTTCTTTCTCTCTCTTTTGGTAGCAAACGGCTCTTTTGAAGTAGGTAACAGTGTACTTTCCTACCTTTTTAGGTAAAAGGTTAACTGCAGCTTTAGCAGGTGAGAAGACACGTGTGTTCTTGTCATTCGTCGAGGTGGATAGAGTGGTTGAGGCAAAGACAGACTTCAAGGCAACCGAAGCCGACTTCTCTCTTCCTCGTATATGACAATGCTGATTGTCTTTCAAAAGTATCTGATAGTTCAGAAGACTGTCTACCGATGCTGAGTCTGAGCCCGTATTCAGTAGGTAGATAGCTGAGTAAAGTCCATCGAAGATCGCCTCCGAGTTCGGGCCGAATCGCTCTTCTTGAGTCCGGTTCATCGACTCTTTCGATATCCTTGCTCTTGCCGAGTCCAAGATCATCGAGTCTTCTACTTCCGGTGTTAAGGCGGATAATCTACTGAGCGCCTTGATCGAAGCGAGTGTCTACCGAGTCCGAAACCTCGGAGACAAGAATAACGATTACAACGTAATGGTTCACCAATCGATAGGGTTTTGGGATCTTCAAATCTTCTCAACATTCGGAGCACTAGGCTGCTTGAGCATGGTTCAAAGATAGAAGATAGAATCATTTCCCACTAAGTAAGACTATGCCGAGGACAGAATCATCACCCAACAATTTCCCCCTATTTGATGATGCCAAAACCTATCATCTATGCTAACACTAAACTATCGTAAACGAGCTCCTTACATTATTACAAGTAAGATCGGTGGAGTTGTTCCAACGGTTCTGGACCATCGAGGGAACAGTGGCAAAACACAATTTCCCCCATTACATAGAAACTAGACTAGCGAGAATCTAACAAAGTAATAAACCGACAAGAAAGTAAATAAAGTGAGTGTGTGAGTCGGTCATCACTTCGGTGATTCCGAGTGTTAAAGCATAATACAAACACGTTCCGAATAGACAACAAGTGGTTGTCGAGCCAAAATCGATTTGTATATATGAAGTTATTCGGATCAGGCATAATTACAAATCTTGCTAAGCTAGGAAGAACGGAACTAAGCCTAGGAGCCCTTAAACCGCTTGATCCTCGTCCATGAATCCTTGAGATTGCGTCTCCGGCAGTGGCACTCCATACATCCGGTATGTGTTCTTCCTCGGCTTCAAGTATGCAAGAAAGTCTGCGCGGCTCATCTTCGTCCAGCTTCTCTCTTCGATGCGGCATACTTCACTTCAACTTCTATTACCCCAAAGTGGATTGAGTCATCATTTCTTCTAGGTGGAGGTATGATTCCGGGCTCCGAACACCGACTTCCATACCTTCGCATACGGCTTTATTCAAGTATATGTATAGATCAGTGTTCACTTATCATCATCCATTCTATGTAGGCATCGCCCTTAGTCATGTCGGGCCGTAACCTCCGTAAATAATTGCGCTTGATGAACTCTATCTTTGCCGATTCCCATCTCTCGAGTAAATTGAAAGGTGTATCCAATTGTCCCGTCTTTGGCCATCTCAGGCGATTTCGGATCGGTACGCTTCCTAAACCTTCGTATCGATAAGGAATATCGCCTTTTGAAGGTACTCTCACCTGGCCTCTTTCTCGATCCTTTTTCTCGTGCTTCAAGGTCCGCCCCCCGGATTCTCGTCTCTCGCGGCCTGAACTTGTCTAGCCTCTTCGCCTCGTATAGGTATCTCGTTCATTTGGTCGAATATGGCCTCAATTTCATCATCTTGGGCTTCGCTGCTTCCCGAGGAATGTCTTCGATTCAGCAGGGGTACTTGATTTTTCTTTTGACGTACCCCCCGCTTCTCGCTGCTTTGCCGCTTTTGCTCCTTCTCCTTCTCCTTATCTTCTTCATCCTCGATAATCGCTTCCTTGGAGGTATCCTAGCGCTCTTTCTTCCTCCTCGAGCCCAAGATTTTGTCTTTCCTTTGACAAAGCTTAGACTTTGGTTTATTAACGACTCGCTTTCAAGAATCTCCCTTGCCGCCTTCTCATCACCGTAATTAGAGCCTCCTCCTCACCTGAAATATATCTCTTCGTTCTCTCGGGCGAGGGGTTGGGAGAATCAGCACTTTCTCGCCTTTTCCCCGAACAGTGAAGGGAGAGGAGCCTCTTCCTCTTCTCGACTCTTCCCGCTCAAAGATACTCGCAACCTCCTTGATAATATCGGCGGAGTCCGGGTTGCATGAGTAGCCCCGGGTTCCCGAGCCACTGGGGCCGGCCTCACCGTGCTCGCAGCCCAAGACACCCCGGGGCCTTACCCTCTCTCCGAGTCTCGAGTCTCGAGTCCTCGCTTATCTTAGTCACGGACTTGGTCTTTTCTCGGATCTCAGTGAAGCCGTCCCCTTAAGTAATTTGGCGCTTGTGGTAGGGGTCGGCTTCTCGTACTCTTCTCTTTTCCTTCCGTACTCTTCTCTTTTCCTTCCCCCTTTTTGGCATCATCAATTACAAGGGGGTAGGGGACGAGTACCTTCTTGTCTGGGCGTGTGTAGACAGCGGGTAGTTCGTCCCATACTGTCATGGATCTTTGTCGCTGCCAAGTGCAGCTCATTCCTCTCATTTGTCGGTTCCTCCGAGTATTGCTTATGGGAGAGGTCACCGCCGCCTTGAATTCTCGTCGCCTTCTCAAAAATCTTATCCTCCATGACCAGCTGAATGTTGTCAAGTCTGGATCTCCGCGGCTCCGGGCTTGTTCGGTGAAGGACTCGGATGAGTGGACATTGAAGTCTTGAATGCTTCGAGAAGTTTGGCTTGTCCTTCCCGAATGATTATGAGCTGATCATCAAACGCGCCTCGCCGCTTCGCCAAAGCTCGGATACAATTTCGTAGACAACAGGGCGGCCGATTTAGATACCGATGTTTTCGCTCCCGTAGCTCATCGCTTGTGGCTAGCGCAGCTTTGTTTCCACACCTTGTGGATGGCCTTCGCAAGAGCTCGATTCTCGGATTCCCCGAGCGGTGAGAGCTTTTACGACGGATCGAGATCTCTTGGAAGTTGGCCGGGCGCCGCTTCGTAAGTCGACTCCAAAGAAGAGATGAGCGGGCTCGGCGAGGACGAAGCACCAGCCAGTGGACTTCGCAGTCCAAGGATACGGAGTGGAGGTTGAGCTTGTTCGCAGCATGTGTATCCTTGTCCTCGGGATTTTCCTCATCGTGCTTTCCGTGGCTCGAATCACCAGGGCGGATCTTGACCATCGTGGTCCGATCCATCTCGAGGGTGCTGAGCCGGTAGCTAGCCGCCCGTCATGTATCATTGCCAAAGATAGCAGCCCTCAAGTTCTCCATGGTGTCCGAGGTCGACAGGCTCGAGTAGCCTATTTGCTCCCTCAACTTCAATTCTTCTTCATGAAGCCGGGCAGGTGAGAAGTGGAGTACTAGACGTTGTAGTTGGGGCCACTCTTGAAATCGCAAAGAACATGTGGAGCCTTGCCGATTTTGCAATGAGCAACGGATCGTAGTAGTCGCAAGCTCGGAATCTCGTTGAAGAATCTCTCCGGATGCTCGGATAAGATCACCGAAGCTTCCATCCCACCGACTCTTCTTCGAGTCTTGTCTCTGACTCCAAGTCTATGGGAGACGCTCCGAGTCTCAAGCCAGGAGGTACACCGCCGAGTGGTGGAACCGAGAGGGGGCGTCAAGACGCCGAATCTCCTCGCTTGTGCTTCGAAAGCATCCCCTTGTTCCACTTCTACGAGTTCCTCGTGGAGACGACCTTCTCCACCGATGAGTCTTCTCGATGATTCCCGACTCCTCTATCGCCCGCCGAGGCCGAATAGGTTGCCGAGTAGCCCGAGCAAGCAGAACTCGGGAGAGACCTCGTGCTCCGCAGGCACGTCCGGAATGGCTTTCCTCGCTTTCTTAGCTGGTGCCTTTGGAGTTTTTGGCTGGAGGTGTTCTCTTCTTCGAGGGTGTAGCTCGCGAGGCTTAGTCTCGCCGAGTAACGGGCCGAGGGACTCCGACCCGATCTGGCCAAGAGCAAAGCAGCCTTGTTGTGGAATCTCGACCTTCTTCACATTAAAATACTCCCTTGTCATTGTAGGTGATTGGTTCGGATCCGCAAACATCCTCTATCATTATGGACAACTTCACCATAAAGAAGCTCGCCCCTTTACACTCGGCGTGTAAGAGGCCTTGTCGACCTGGGCACTGAGCCATGAATTCCCGGATAAAGAACTCCGTCCAATTGATCCGGGCTCTATCATATATGGCCATCATGAGCTGGATCTTGAGCCTCGATACTTGATCGAATGAGCTCGCTTGGCCGGGCGAGGCTGCGCCACAATATAGGCCAAAGCTCAGATCGAGGCAAGGATGTTGCTTTTAGGAAAAGCACTCAAGGTCGTGGGCTTTCCACGTATATTGTCAAATAGTCATCTACAAGATCATCCTTGTACCCCACGCATCGGCTCCTTCCGAAGGCGGATCAAAACTTCTTTTTAGCGCCTCCTGATGGATATACGCTTCAGCATTGGAGAAGCATCCTTGATCTCGTGAACGGCGAATCTTCCAATTATGTCCCCGCCACCGAGTCGAATTAAGATAAACTTCGGCCACCTGCCTCGGGAGGAAGTATGTCGGCTTCCTTGAGAGAAAACATTCAAGCCCCGACTCGAGAGCCGAGAAGATCTCGTCCATATAATCGAGATCACGGCGTTGAACTCCATGGTTGGCTCGAACCAAACACGATCCTTGTCCAGGATTTCTTGCATGTTAACCGGAGCGGTACTACCGAAATATTTTTACTTGCCATTGTACTGTTACACTAGCATTTATCAACATCGATTTAAATAAAGCGCTTTGTATAGCGATTCGAAAAAGATTAATTCGTGTAGCGAGTTGTAATAAGCATACCGAAAGAGAGATTCCGAAAGGATATGCAAGAGGGGATTGCAAGGAATGATCTCGTAATTTTCGGATGCGGAGGATTTGAAGTGCGGTAATGGCGGTTTCTAAAGATATGATCGAAAATATATATTTAACGTGAAGGTGAACGATTTTCGATCAAAGGCAGAGTTTAAACTTGCTTTATGAGATGGACGGTCAAGATTAAAAGGTATATTAAGTAATGATCACATATGCCGCCTAAGTCAAAGCCGGCTTGTAAATATGCCTAAGTAGTAACTATGAGATGACATGCATTAAATGCGTGCGCAGTTCAAAGAAACTTGTGTATGGGAATGTCGGGCATTAAATATAAGCCGTTAATAATAAATGACAAACTTAGGATATTTAATAGCATGCTGAATCTTCATTATAAATGCATCAACTGTTTTATTCGTTACTACCGAGTAGAGATACGCAAACTCGTCGCCGAACATAGTAGTCACTGATACCTCTTGTAGATGGTTTTCTCGTCTCTACGGCTTGAATTTACTCGCTAAGATTGAGAGTGATCATTCCCCTTACGAATGATCCTCTCCTCGAACCTTCTTACCGACCGGGTCCGAGAGGGTCCAACAGACCTAGCTCTACCGAAAGTTCTTTGAATCGGATTCGCCTAGAGGCTTGGTCGAATATCGCCCCCTTTGTTTGTCAATACGGATCTTTTCCATCCTCGATATCCTTTTTCTCGACATGGTCGCGAATGAAGTGATGCCTAATGTCCACGTGCTTGCATCTCGTGTGTAGTACGGGGTTCGAGTGATTGCAATAGCACTGGGTAATGCCGCATAATATCGGCACTTCATTCTCGAATGACGTCATAGTCTCTTAGTCTCATTGCCTCACCCAAAGGATTTGGGGCGCAACAACTTCCTAAGCAGCCATGTATTCGGCTCGGTAGTTGACGTGGCTATTGAGTGCTACTTCTTTGAAAACCATGAGATCGGCTTACTCGCTCTAGGAACTGACAAGTTCCCCGAAGTTGATTTTCGGTCAATTCTACATCCCGCATAGTCAAGATCGGGAGTAACCGGGCTAGTTCAATATTATCATCACTGGATAACATAAACCCATGTCGGTGTGCCTCGAGGTAGCGGAGAATCTTCTTTGCTGAGTCCATGTGGCTCGCTTAGGATTCACTCGAATCGAGCACGCACACCTACAAAGATAAGTTATGTCGGGACGAGTAGCCGTTAGATATAATAAGGAACCAATTATTACACGAAATTCAGTTTGGTCTACTAATACTCCCTCTTTATCAAGATCGATTTTCATATTCGTGTTCATCGGGATCTTGATAGGTTTGCCGGATGTACAACCGAATCTTTTGATGAGGTCTCGAGTGTATTTGCCTTGGTTAATGAACGTTCCCTTTTCAGATTATTTGACTTAAAAGCCGAGGAAATAGTTCATTTCACCCATCATTGACATCTCGAACTTGTCCTTCATCATTTTCTCAAACTACTGACACATGACGACGTTCTTTGATCCGAAGATAATGTCGTCTACATAGATCTGCACGAGTAATAAGTCGTCTTCCAGTCGAATGCTGAACAGCGTGCGATCTACTGTGCCTTTCGAAAACCTTTCAAGAAGAAACTCGACAGGTATCGTACTCAAGCCCCGGGTGCTTGCTTTTAACCCATATAGAGCCTTTCCGAGTCTATAAACCTCGATGTCCCCGCCGAAAGCCGGGCGGTTGTTCTACATAGACTTCTTCTTTCGGAGCGCCCGTTCGGAACGCAGACTTCACATCCATTTGATGGACTCGAATCTTTGATGTGTTGCGTAGGCTAGGAATAGTCCGATTGCCTCCAATCTTGCAACCGGAGCGAATGTCTCATCGAAATCTATTCCCTCGCTGACAAGTAGCCTTTAGCCACGAGCCTTGCTTTGTTCCTTACTATGACGTTGTTTTCATCTCGCTTGTTCTTGAAGACCCATTTTGTTCCAATGACGTGTTGATGCCGGGTCCGTTAACAAGCTCCCAAACTTCATTTCTCGGAACCGATTCGGCTTCCCCCCGCATAGCTATGATCCGGGCCAAGATCTTTAAGTGCATCCTCAATCGTCCGAGGCTCTTCAGTAGACAAGAAGCGTGGAATATAATGCACTTTCTCCTTGGCGAAACTGGATCTTGTCTTGACTTTTTGCTGAAGGATCTCCAATGATTAGATCAGAGTGTGAGCATCTAGCCACGATCTACGATGTTTCACTCTTCATCCGAAATTTGATCAACACGGATAGTAGGTGAGTTAGGAATTTCAGTCGTACTCATTCCGAGATTGAAGCAATACGAATGAGAGTGTGATCTACCGAGTTTCCGGGTTCGGGGGCATTCAGCTCAGAACATTAATAGATGTTCCCCCACGAGTTGTCACTCTCCCGCAGTGGTCCGAGTTACCTCTAAGGTTTCCTCATCGACCTGAGTTACCCGGGATTGACTCGCTCAAGAGAGTCAACCGCTCGCCTACTTGCTCGCTGGTTGAGATTCAGTAGACTTGTCTTCGCTTCTTCGTCTCAATCATCATCCCAACATAGCTGGATCTTTCAGGTTTGTCTTTTACGCTTTAGATCCCGTAGTCGCTACCGATGTCCTCGGATTTAGAGTTAGAGTTATTGTTTCCCGTCTTCAATAGCAAACTCATTAAAAATAACATGAGGGCTTTCCTCCACGCAAAGAGTCCGATAGTTGAATACTCGAAAGCTTTGCTCGACCCGAGAGTATCCTAAGAAAACTCCCCGATCTCGACTTGCTATCAAAAGTCTTCAACTGATCTTTCCCATTATTGTGGATAAAGCATGAACAACGAAAGATATGGAAATAAGATAAAGAAGGCTTCCTGCAGCCTCCATAGTTCATATGGTGTTCTCTTATGCTCGCTTTGTCGGTAGAGATCGGTTCCGATTATAACATGCGATGTCGCTTGCTTCCGCCCGCAATTTGGTTGGGAGTCCCGAGTCCGCGAGTGTAGTTCTTGTCGCCTCTTTGAAGTGTGCGATTCTTTCGTTCAAAGAACCCCGTTCGCCGAGGGGTGCGCGCAGCGCAGATGTCTCATGCTCAATTCCTTCGCTGCGTAACTCCTCTACCATGGAATTAAGGAACTCGGTTCCTCGTCGAATGAATTTTGATTATCTTGGTGTTCTTCTCGACACCGAGCTTTTCGTAAGCGTTGGTAACTCTGTTTGACGTCGACTTGTTGGGCAATGAATATGACCCATGTGTAGCGCGAGTAGTCATCGATGACCACTAAAGCATATTTCTTGCCTCGATCGTCACCGGAGAGACCGGACCGAACAAATCCATATGTAGCGCTGAAGGATTCCATCAGGGGAAGGAGATGGAACATGTGGATTTTGATTCCTTGTTTGCTTTCCCTTCGTACATGCTTCACACCGAGTGTCTTTGCTTGAATACTTCATTCGGCGATCCTCTTGCTAGAGTGTTCCTTGCTAGTTTGTTGAGCGTTTTGAAGTTGAGATGGCTAAGTCTCCTATGCCAAAGCCATCCCGTACGGTTGTCGTTCTTCGCCAACGAACAAGCTTCGTGTTCTGCTGAGTTCCGGTCGCCTACATATATATTCTTTTTACGCGAACCCGATAACACCAGTTTTCCTTGTGGATTTATCAATGACATCACGTAAACCGTGTCAAAAATCACTTATTCGAAGTTATCACAGAATTGACTAACGGAGAGAAGATTATGTCAAGTCCTTCAACATATGATACTCTAGAACCGTGGGCGCCCAATGCCGAGTGCTCCATATCCTCTTGTATAGCCTTTTGCATTGTCTCCAAACTCATTCCGGGTCCTTTTTCGCCTATATAATTCTTCGTAGGTTCCTTTGGTAAGTCATATGTCTTGAGCATCCACTGTCCACATACCAAGGATCTTTGTGTACACCGCAAAACATAATTATATTCAGGTACCCTTTTATTTTGTTTTTTGGGTCCTTAGATGTTACTTTTAGTAACCCCAAATCTGTCTAACAACCCTTGTGGTGTCGACAGCTTTCTTTCCCACTTAAGTCAACATACTTGACCACCGGACCGGTCAAAGCCGACTTCTTAGTCGTTCGTGTTCGGGGAGTCCGAGATCTTCTTAGTTGGTGGGCCGCCGACCTTTGCCTTTTGTGCATTTTTCTTCTTTTTCTCGACTCTTGAACCTCTTCGACTATAGGATCATAGTAATATGACCCATATTGAGATGATGTGTCAACCGAGGTGGTCCATACCGATCAACCCACTTAACTCTGCTATTTCCCCCTTGACCGAACCGGGGTGTCTTGGTACCGATCTTTTGGTCGAATCTTGATGCGTAGGATGAGGTGCTTTCATCTTTTGTTTGTTCTTTCTTGAGGGTTCGTAATATTTGCATTGGATTGTTTCTCCTCGAACAAACCTATCGCAAGACGCACTTCGAAAGTGTACAGGGGCGATGAGGAAGCTTCCGGTTGAAACTAAGTCCTTCCCTTACGAGTGCTTGGGCTTGTTGCTTGCAAGCATAGCCTCTAGCTTCTTTTTGCGCCCATGTAACGCTCGATCATCAGCTCTTCCAGACATCATCACTCTTTTTCGCATGTCGTGCTTGGTCCCAAGTCCCGATGGCTTGCTCGAGACTCGGCCCACATCTTTCTCGAGTCAAGTCATTGGTCAAAACTGAAATTCGATCTTCTTGATGCCGAGACTTGGCCATCGAGAGAGTTCATCTCCTCCCCCGAGTCTCAACACAAGTCCTTCGGCTCCGCAGCGGCCGACTCTCCCCGAGAAAGTCTCCGATTCTCCACTTTCGTGGTATCCAATTCCCGAAGAGTCTTACCGAGCTGCAGCACTCATTTGAATTTGTTCATCTAATAATTCTTCATAAAGCGGTCGTGATGTCCAAATTCCCATCCGCACTGGAAACAAGTTGTTGTGTGTGTATTGTGAAGAGGAATTAAGTGGTTCATGAGAGTTTACCTCATCCTCTTCTCCCGCCATTAGGCACTTTTCGCTTGTTCCTTCGACTTCATGCTCTAAGGCCATGAAAGTCGCTTCATCATCAAATGAGTCCATGAAGGAGTCGACTTCTTCCGAGTCGTCCGAGATCTCGCTCGTAATATGGGATTGTCTCTTCCGGGGCGAATTTCTCTCTCCTTGCCTTACGTGCTACGCTGTTCAAGACTACGAGCTCGGGACAATCATATTGATAGTGTCCCGGCTTTTTGCGGTGTAAGCAAGTGATGACTCTTTCTTCTTTGCTTTTACTATCCTTTGATGGTGCTGAGTCATCCTTGTTTCGCATTCGTAAGATTGTGAGTCGGGAGTGCGTTTTGGCGTATAATCTGACTTACCTTTTGTGTCTCGGTATGCTTTAGTCGGTTTTCGCGCCTCTCCTTCTCCTTCGTTACTTCACAAACGAGCAACGCGTACTTGAGCGAGACTTCCTTCTTGTAGATCATTGAGTGAAGGTTCGCCTTACTCGTTGTCTTGCTTGTCGCCGGAGATGTCGGGCCGACCGATGCTTTGAAGGCATGGTCAATTTTATTGTCGCCT
Organism: Lavandula angustifolia; assembly: GCA_028984105.1. Classification (NCBI taxonomy): domain Eukaryota; kingdom Viridiplantae; phylum Streptophyta; class Magnoliopsida; order Lamiales; family Lamiaceae; genus Lavandula; species Lavandula angustifolia. Next base: position 12,894,803 of record CM054818.1, on the reverse strand, counting down.
TAGCTCTTGCTTCGTTGAGGTCCGTCGAACTCAAACTCTTCCGCCCGAAGTTCTAAAAAGATATGGTCGGGAGAGACAACATCTAAATCGAATGGCGCAATAAGGTGGCAAAAGGTGTCCAAAGGTCCGCCCGACAGTGCCCCTCGGTATCTTGAGATTCATTTCTCGGCTGGTGAATGTCTTTCCCGGACCCATTGATGGAATTCATCGTATTCGTAAATCGACGTTTAGATCTTCTATTTTGTCACCGGTGCATGAGTGACGGACTTTCCAGCCTTTTGGAGTTCCAAAGGCCGCTTGTTAGCTTTTATCTTCTCGAGTTCCACGACTCGGTAGCGCTAGAGCGTCCCGCAGTTCCTTTGCGGTTTTGCATTCCCGAACCCTCGCCAAGATAAGAATCACTAGGAGTGGTTAGTATGGGCATTTCCGCGACTCGGGTCTAAGTTGTGAAGCTTCTTCTCTTCGGGAGTGAAGAGACTTCGTCTTTAGGGATCTTCTTCCTAGCCACCATTCCTCCTCCTTCACTGGGGCCCGAGTCACGACACTATCGATCATGGGAACAATAGGTCCATCTTCAAGCACTTCGGTCATACTATCATGGAGGGATGTCGATGTGCTTCCATTCCCGACTCGCCATATTCCATAATTCTCTACCGAGAACATGGGTACCATTCTTATTCCCGACATATCAGCCATATAAAAGTAATGATATGAATGTAGAGTGATATGTAGTGAAAACGATTTTCCGGATCCGTTCAAGTAGACCGCTTTCAAGATAACAAGAGTCTTAAAGAACTCTCGCTCCGATACCAATTGTTGGTCCCGAGTGTACGGTCAGTGTAGAGGGGGGGTGAATACACCTTGAATCCGATTTTCTCAACTTCGAACACGAACAAATCCCTGTTCGGGAAAGTGCCGTATTGAAATAATTCCGCGACCAAAATAGTTGTTCCGAATCGTGTGTGGCAAAGAGTCCGACTCTACCGAGATCCGCTAGCCGACCGAGTCGAGTCCGCATCAATCATGTAGAGTTCGGCGGTGCGGAAAAGTGTAGGCCCTAATCGCTTGAGTGGAAAAACCGTTTTATACAAGTCTCGGTTCAGCAAGTGGACAGTTCGGTATCTTAAGAGCCGAGACAGCTTGTATGATTTTAAAGAAGATTTTCGGTATGAACAAGAAAATCAATGCAACAAGAATCGTAAAGCAATAACAAGACACAAATTTTTAAAGTGGTTCGGATATCAATCGATCCTACGTCCACCGTCCCGAAAGTTCGTGGAGGCTATTTATTATACTTGAGTTAGTCCCGGTCGGCTTGTGCTCGGACAAAGCCGTGGCTTCGGGATTATACTCGAGCAAGTCCCGGCTACATAAAGGCATCAAACTAAAGTGTTTGACAAACTTCTCCAACTATGAAGGAGTCCTTTTACAATAAGGATCGGGTTCAAATATGAACTCCTTCATCTAAGCTATAAGTATATTCATTGAGCTTAGGGTTAGAGGGATAGGGAATGAGAGTGTGGCTTCTAGATCGACGAACAACGGAAATAAGCTTTAGGTTCGTGTACCGGTCCGATTTGGATACTGGGATGCTCTTCTAACGGCTTTAGCTTGGTTCCCTATGAATTGAGAAGGTAGTCTTTTCCCGGAGATAGATCTTCAAGTTCTTGCGGAAGACTTAGGGTTTTCTCGGTTCTAGCTCGTTTTAGTGCTTGTGATGTTTTTGTCGTTTAAGCTTATGCACCCCGTTTTTTTTCTTCTTGAAATGTCCCTATTTATGAGAGCGGAGATTGGAAAAGATCCGTTGGAGACGATCTTCTTCTTTCTCTCTCTTTTGGTAGCAAACGGCTCTTTTGAAGTAGGTAACAGTGTACTTTCCCACCTTTTTAGGTAAAAGGTTGATCACAGCTTTAGCGGTGAGAAGACACGTGTGTTCTTGTCATTCGTCGAGGTGGATAGAGTGGTTGAGACAAGACACAGACTTCAAGGCAAACTGAAGCCGACTTCTCTCTTCCTCGTATATGACAATGCCGATTATCTTTCAAAAGTATCCGACGGTCGAGACCGTCTACCGATGCCGAGTCCGATCCCGTATTCAGCAGGTAGATAGTCGAGTAAAGTCTCACCAAGATCAGCTCAAGTTCACCGAACCGCTCTTCTTGCGAGTCCGGGTTCACCGACTCTTCGATATCGCTCCCGCTGAGTCCAAGATCACCGAGTCTTCTACTTCCGGTGTTAAGGCGGACAATCCACTCGAGCGCCTTGATCGAAGTAGCAGTGTCTACCGAGTCCGAAACCCCGGCAGACAAGAATAACGATTACAACGGAATGGTTCACCAATCGATAGGGTTTTGGGATCTTCAAATCTTCTCAACATTCGTAGCACTAGAGCGGCGAGCATGGTTCAAAGATAGAAGATAGAATCATTTCCCACTAAGTAAGACTATGTTGAGGACATAATCATCACCCAACACTTTTGCTACGGCTTATAGGATAACTAATTTATTGAAGTGTCATTTCTTGAGACCTAAAGTATCATCCATTTGTGAACAATTATGTCATTTTGTTTAAAACAACTCATATTTAAAAAATTACACTTTTATTCAAAGTAATTGACATATTTTTGTAAATAAATGACACATTTTTTTTATTGCAAGACACTTTAAGTAACATTTTTGATACTCTATTGTCTATTGTGAATTCTTGCTTAAATAGACATTCTGCTCATCATTGACACGTTCTTTTATCTTGATTGACACGCACACCGTGAGAGCAATTGATACTGCTGCTCTCTACCGTGAATTATGGCTTAAACACACAATATGCTCATCATTGACATATTCTTTTCTCATGATTGACACACACAACGAGGGATAATTGATACTCTACTGCATGCATGAATTATGACTTAAACAAACACTCTGCTTTCATCATTGACACGTTCTTTTTTCATGATTGACGGCACATCAAAGATAATTGACCTTGTGTTGTCTCACTATGAACTATGGCTTAAATAGACACTCGCTTCGTCATTGACACATTCTTTTGTCATGATTGACTTCGCACAACAGAGAGCATTTGACACTTCTGCTCTCTATTGTGAATTATGGCTTAGACAGACACTTTGCTCATCATTGACACGTTCTTTTGTCATGATTGACACGCTTAACGCAGACAATTGACAATGCCCTCTCTACGTGAATTATGGCTTAAACGAGCGATTTGCTCATCATTGACACGTTCTTTTGTCATGATTGACACGAACAATAGAGACAATTGACATTAGAAAATTCTACTACATTACGAGAATAAAACTTGTTCCACAATTTGGGTAACATTTATGGTTATTATTCTTCATATTTATTACTAAATTAAAATGACATGTTCCTTGGGATCAGTGACACTTTACCTCGATTAGCTGATTAACACTTTATTCAAATACCAAATGTCACTTTGAGATAAATAACAAATAACACGTTTAATTTATTACAAATGACACGCCTTCCCTTATCAAAAAAATCGGAAAAAATAAAAAAAATATTGTTTAAAGCAGTAGAAGTAACAAATGTTAATTGTGCGTAGTTTCCACGATCTATTAAATTTATTAATTTTTATCTTCTTTCCATTTGTCGTAACTTCGTATTTTTCGTTAGTTATCTTCCATGTTTTAATATCACTAAGTCTCGTCGCGGGTTTTGCGAGAACAATGGTTAATTGTGCATAGTTTCACTAAGTCTCCCAGGGATCTAAGTCTTGTCCCGGATTACTTGTGCATATTTTTTTCCCAATCGTTATTTCTCCCCCCCAAAAAAAAAAAAAAAAAAAAAAAAAAAAAAAAAAAAAAAAACCCCCCCCCCCCCCCCCCCCCCCCCCCCCCCCCCCCCCCCCCCCCCCCCCCCCCCCCCCCCCCCCCCCCCCCCCCCCCCCCCCCCCCCCCCCCCCCCCCCCCCCCCCCCCCCCCCCCCCCCCCCCCCCCCCCCCCCCCCCCCCCCCCCCCCCCCCCCCCCTTTTTTTTTTTTTTTTTTTTTTTTTTTTTTTTTTTTTTTTTTTTTTTTTTTTTTTTTTTTTTTTTTTTTTTTTTTTTTTTTTTTTTTTTTTTTTTTTTTTTTTTTTTTTTTTTTTTTTTTTTTTTTTTTTTTTTTTTTTTTTTTTTTTTTTTTTTTTTTTTTTTTTTTTTTTTTTTTTTTTTTTTTTTTTTTTTTTTTTTTTTTTTTTTTTTTTTTTTTTTTTTTTTTTTTTTTTTTTTTTTTTTTTTTTTTTTTTTTTTTTTTTTTTTTTTTTTTTTTTTTTTTTTTTTTTTTTTTTTTTTTTTTTTTTTTTTTTTTTTTTTTTTTTTTTTTTTTTTTTTTTTTTTTTTTTTTTTTTTTTTTTTTTTTTTTTTTTTTTTTTTTTTTTTTTTTTTTTTTTTTTTTTTTTTTTTTTTTTTTTTTTTTTTTTTTTTTTTTTTTTTTTTTTTTTTTTTTTTTTTTTTTTTTTTTTTTTTTTTTTTTTTTTTTTTTTTTTTTTTTTTTTTTTTTTTTTTTTTTTTTTTTTTTTTTTTTTTTTTTTTTTTTTTTTTTTTTTTTTTTTTTTTTTTTTTTTTTTTTTTTTTTTTTTTTTTTTTTTTTTTTTTTTTTTTTTTTTTTTTTTTTTTTTTTTTTTTTTTTTTTTTTTTTTTTTTTTTTTTTTTTTTTTTTTTTTTTTTTTTTTTTTTTTTTTTTTTTTTTTTTTTTTTTTTTTTTTTTTTTTTTTTTTTTTTTTTTTTTTTTTTTTTTTTTTTTTTTTTTTTTTTTTTTTTTTTTTTTTTTTTTTTTTTTTTTTTTTTTTTTTTTTTTTTTTTTTTTTTTTTTTTTTTTTTTTTTTTTTTTTTTTTTTTTTTTTTTTTTTTTTTTTTTTTTTTTTTTTTTTTTTTTTTTTTTTTTTTTTTTTTTTTTTTTTTTTTTTTTTTTTTTTTTTTTTTTTTTTTTTTTTTTTTTTTTTTTTTTTTTTTTTTTTTTTTTTTTTTTTTTTTTTTTTTTTTTTTTTTTTTTTTTTTTTTTTTTTTTTTTTTTTTTTTTTTTTTTTTTTTTTTTTTTTTTTTTTTTTTTTTTTTTTTTTTTTTTTTTTTTTTTTTTTTTTTTTTTTTTTTTTTTTTTTTTTTTTTTTTTTTTTTTTTTTTTTTTTTTTTTTTTTTTTTTTTTTTTTTTTTTTTTTTTTTTTTTTTTTTTTTTTTTTTTTTTTTTTTTTTTTTTTTTTTTTTTTTTTTTTTTTTTTTTTTTTTTTTTTTTTTTAAAAAAAAAAACCCCCCCACCCTTATTAGTTGTCATATTTTTTTTCCCATTACTTGTGCATATTTTTCCTCATAATTGTGCATTTTTTCCTCATTACTTGTGTATATTTTTTTCCTAGTAATTGTGCGTATTTTTTTCTCATTAATCATGTAATTATGAAATGTTTTCCCCGAAAATGTTAATAATGCAGATAAAATTCATAAAATGTGCATAAAGGCTGAATTAATGGTACATACATTCATTATGATTCAAACAAATGCACAAATCTTATAAGTCGTGTAATAGTACGAGGTCAAATCCCTAAAATGTGCATAATATATGAATTAATTGTGTATACTTTCAAGATGACTCAAACAAAATACATCAATCATATAAATTGAATAATGTCTTGACAAAGTTGCGTAAAATGTGCATAAACAATGAATCAATTGTGCATGTTGGTCCAAAGACGATTCTTCGAGATGTAGGGGGAAGGTGAATAGACTTGAGTGCAAATTTCATCTCAAACGCGAAAGTGGTTTATCTCTTGAAATGTGCTTACGAGCGAGTCGAGTTAGCGAAATAAGCTTTCTAGATCGCGTGGGCGGAGGGGTATCTGTCTGTTGAGTCCTATCTACGGACTTCGGTCGGTGAACAATAATTCGAGTCTAAGATAGAGTGCGGAAGTGTAGGCCCAAAATAATTTTCATATTAGTTTGGAAACACGTTTTATGTTGAGTGTGATTTTTAAAGTTCGGTTGTATGCTATTTAATCAATGAAATAATAAATCAACATAAAAAGTTTTTTAAGTGGTTCGAGACCCATTTGGATTCTACGTCCATTGTCCCAAACAAGGTAGGAGTTCTTGATTGCTTACACTAAGAAAGAGCAAGCCTCGATCGATCGTGTTAGTGACTTTACGGTTTCAAAACACGAGGTTTGATTTTCTCCAATGTTGGTCCCGAGGCGTGGTTCGGGTGTAGCGGGGGGGAATACACACGAATTCAAATTTCTTTCTCAAATGCGAAGTCGGCACTAGGGCGGGTTTGCTGCTTCGGGGCGAGTCGAGTAGCCAAATATGCTTCGGATCGCGTGGGCGTAAATTCTTCTGCGAGTTCGGCTCTGCGGCTTAAGTCGGTCGAACGATCGTTCGGTATCGAGAGTGTGTGCGGAAGTGTAGGCCCTATCAAACGTCTCGATTAGAAAACACCGGTTTTTATGCTGAGTTTTATGAAATACAGTTTGTATGCAGTATGAGCAGTTAAGGAAAACAATAAATAACCACATTAATTTTTAAAGAGGTTCGGACACCTTTGCGTCCCTACGTCCCTTTGTCTGACCAAAGCGGGATACTTGTTATATTGATGCGAGCAAGTGTCGGTTGGTGCATTCCTTTGGACAAACGCAAACCTTGAAGTTTATACTGAGCAAGTTCTAAGTGATCTGTGCGTGTGACAGATTCTCTACTTATAGTCATAGTGACTTTTACAAGGGTTTAAACTTGAAGAGTTTGAGTCTTCTCCAACTAAGAGGAAGTTCTTACAAATAATAACGGTTTCACAAGGATGTGAACTTCCTCGAGGTTTTTAAGCTAAAGATATTACAATGAGCTTGCTTAGATAAGAGAAGGGGAACAAATAAAAACTCTAAGTGATGAACTAAAGAGGTTCTTCAATGGACGCTAGTTCTTCATTTGGATTCTCCGCGTTGAGATTGCTAAGAGTTTGTGCGTAGATAGCTCGGGTTCCCTTTGTCGTCTACGCATGGCGACTTCTCTTATTTATAGTCATCGATGGTGAATAGATCCGTTGGAGGGAGGGTCTAGTCACGTGTCGATACGACAAGGAAAGCGACTCCTTTAATTTGAGCGTTCTTTGAGTGCGTACACTGTAGAGATTCTCCGCTTTTTCGGTCCGAGAGCGACTTTTGTCGGAGCGGTGGTCGTTTTGTCGGCTCCTTATTGGTCGAGGTAAATGGGTAGGTGAGGCTTGTCAAGCGTTAAGGTTGACTTCCTGCCGAATCCTCTAACCTTGAATTGAAGTGACTTTCCTGCGCGTTCTTCGAGCATTCGGGTGCATGGGCACGAATTCTGGCGAGTTCGGTGGTGGTTCTTTGCCAAATGACTTCTTCGATCCCCGAGTTCTACGGTGGTGCGAGGTCTTCTTCTCGGCTCCTACGGCTACTCGAACTCTATCCTCTGCGAGTTCTAAACAAGCCGAACTCGACTAGGCTATACGGATACGAAGGTACGATATTCGAGTTAGGGTTTTGGGATCTATCAAATCTATCGAGATCTATAGATTCATCTGCGAATCCTTATCCCAACAATTTCCCCCTATTTGATGATGTCGAAACCTAATACATCTTCTATCACGGGAAAACATGCTAAGGTTAAGAGAAAAAGCTGCTTTGAATAGAATATCTATTACAAGGGAATGCTCCAGTCGACAAATCACGGTGACTAAGATAAAGAAAATGAGAAATCGAAGCAATTACAAGTAAAAGGAATGTCGAGCAAACTTATGATATTAAGTCGCGTATCGAGCCAAGATAAGAATTATGACAATTAAGAATAGTTTGAATGTATCAAAGCGTAACTACATTTAACATAGATATAACATGCTGATTCTACGATATGTATCGAAATTATCGAGATCATAACCCAACAAGTTCAGCACATTCACACGAGAATCGGGGCGTACAAACGATCAAAGTTCGAAATAGATCATATAGTAACTAATCATCAAATGTAAGTTCACTTTTTTTCAATCTTGTCCCCTAAGATGCAAGTTCCCCCTAAGAAATAATTTCCCTTTATATCATAAATGAGTTCTTCCCCCTAAGTATAAGTGTTGGTCCCGAGATAAACGTTCGGGTGTAGAGGGGGGGGGTTGAATACACTGAAAACTTTCTCAACTTAAAACGTGAGCGGTCCCTTTCGGGAAGATGTCGTGCGTGCGAGGTTCGATGGGCCCGGATAAGGCATTACGAATCGCGTGGCGAGTGGCCCGACTTCAATGAGGCTGCTAGGCGGCTTAGGTCGAGTTCGGTCCGTTCGGTAGAGTTCGGTAGAGTGCGGAAATATGTAGGCCCAAATTCGGTAGAGTTTGAAAACGGTTTTAGGAAAAGCTGTTTGAGTATATTAGTGCGATCTTTTAAGCTTTCTTTGGAAACACGGTTGAATGATTTGAAAGATATTTTTAGTATGATCGGTGTCGATGCAATGGTAAAGAAAACACATGGGAACACAAGCGATTTTAAAGTGGTTCGGATCCAACAATCCTACGTCCATTTTGTCCCGAAAAGATCGGGAGGCTATTTTATTATCTTGAGTTAGTCTCGGTCGGTTTGTCTGCTTGGACAAACACTTGGTCTTGAGATTTATGCTGAGCAAGTCTCGGTTTACAAGGTATCAAGGCGAAGTGTTTGACAAACTCTCCAACTATGAAGAGTAGAGACGCGATGGATCTTGGACCGGTCGGTCGTGGATCGAATCCTTTTTGGATCTTAAAAATTGGACCCGTTGGATGGGATCGGATCTGGACTAATTTTAGAAATTACGGATGCGGATGCGGACTTTCACGATCGAGATCCGGATCGGTCGGATCCCCATTTTTATAACTAAAATATTATTTTATTATCATATCTAAAATATTATATTTATAATATTCTACTTAAAATATCACGTTACATTACTTGTTGAGCTTGAAATACTTAACTAGTAATCTAATAAATAGAAAAGAGGGAGGAGATTGAGTACCCACTTTGTCCACCAAATTTGGAAGTTTTTTAGAGAGAAGATCATAGTTTTATAGATGATTGTAATATTTTTATAATATCATGAGTAGTTTGATTTTTTTTAATGATAGTAATGCTCTTAAAGATTATCGTGTTATCGTATAACTAATTAAATTAGTTAAATTTTAATTGATTTATAATTTTTTAATTTTAGCTAAAAAAACTTATGGATCGGTCTAGGCCGAGACCACGTGGATCGATGGATGCGGTGCGGATCTCATTTTTGAGATCGATGGATCTGGGCCGGTTTGGACCAAAGTAAAAATCCGGATCTGGATGCGAGCCGAGGAAGATCGGTCCCAAATCCGGTCCATTGCCATCCCTAATGAAGAGTTCTTTACAATAAAGAACAGTTCAGGGATGAACTCCTTCGATCTAAGCTATAGATATGGTCTGCTGAGCTTAGGTTAGAGGGAAGGGAACGAGAAAGTGGCTTCTAGAGCGACGAACGGTTAAGTATAAACTCTAGGTTCATATTCAGTCGCTTAGATACTAGAGGCTTATGATGCGATTCGGCTCTGTTCCCTTTGAGCAAGTATGTCACCTTTAACTTGGAATAGCTCTTTGAAGATCTTGCGGAAAGTTTTAAGTCGATTCTGAGTTGCTCGTAAATGCTCGTGTGTTCTTGTATGTGTCATGAGGTTTGATTTGAATTCTTCCCTCTATTTATAGATGAGAGACCTGGAAAGATCCGTTGGAGACGACGATCCATGTGTCTCTCTCTTTTGGGTAGCTAACGACTCTTTCAAAGTATGGTGACAGAGTCCTTTCCCTCCATTTACGGAAAGATGTTGACTTGCGGCTTTAATCGAGAAAGTAGACGGTTGGGTTGCTTGTCGTTAGTTGAGGTGAAGAAAGTAGGTGAGACAAGCGGACTTCAAGGCGGATCCGAAGGCGACTTCTCTATACCTCGTATGACTACGGTGATTTGACTTTTAAGATCTCTAACGGTCGGGAGGCGTCCGGCCGTTCTTGAGTCGATATATGTTGATGCATACTCTGCTTGAGTTCGGCTCTGCGAAGATCAACTACGAGTTCGGTGAACTACTCTGGCTGTGAGTTCGGTTCCACTAACTCCTTTCGGTATCTTGCTCTTCTTGAGTCCGGTACCTGCGAGTCTTCTTCTCATGGTACCGAGGTGGATAGTCTCCCGAGAAGAATCGGCGAGACGGGGCCGAGCGCTGAACCATATAGGAAGGATATCTACGAGTGCGAAACTCTCGGAGAGGCGAACAAAACAAATACAATTTGAATGGTTCACCCAATCAAAGTAGGGTTTTGGGATCATTCAAATCTGCTTGAGCACTAGGCTCTTTGAATCATCTCCCAACAATTTTCCCCTATTTGATGATGCCAAAACCTAACGCTACAATCGTCGAGAAACAAACTCTTTACAAATATTACAAGTAGAATCGGTGGAGTTGTTCTTCAAGTTCTATACTGCGAGGGAGTACATGGAAGAAATATCGGAACCTTATCACGAAATCTAACAACAATTTCTCCCTGAAAATCTCATCACAATAAGTTCCCTCATAAATCTCTCAATCAAGAAAGAATCTATCAATCTAAGCAAAAACAAAAACGGACACTAAATATATTTAGTGAGTGTGTGAGTCGGTAATCACTTAGGTGATTACGAGTGTTAAGCATAAATAAACAAGGCCATGAAGATAAAAAAGATATTGTCGGGCCGAACAACAATGATATTTTTTATATATTAGAATATTCGGTATAGTACATTTTTAAAAACAAAAAAAGATACAAAAGAAGCTAACATCTATCTTACGAGCTGCTTTGGATCCGCGCTTTGAAATCTCTGGACTTCTCCTCGGGCGGCGGCAATCCATACATTCTTAACGTGTCTCTCCTCGGCTTCTCTATCTTCGGTATATCGGCGGGATCGACTCATCCAAGATCGAAAGCTTGGGTGCACTTCTGACCTCTCCTTGATGACTCCGATATCAGATGATCCGTCGAGCTTCGGTGGAGGGCGAGAGGTCTAGGGGTGCTGGGACTCGACATCAATCTTCTCGGCTAAGGCTTTACGGACTCTAGCATATATTTGGGGGTCACTTACCGGAAGCCATTTAGCAAGCGCTTGTAGCTTTGTGCATGTCGAGTCCGGTACCTCCGGATGTAATACCTTTTGATAAATTCGGCGTTGAGTGTCTCCCGCCTCCGAGTCCGCTCCCATGGCATCCGGGTGTCGATCCTTGGCCGTCCGTGGATCTTGAGATCGAGTAGGCTTCCTGCTCATTACGTATTTATATGGAATTTCGGCTTTTTCGGAACCCTCTCTCTAGCCTCTTTCGCGGTTCAAAGTGCTTGGAGCTTCTAGATGCTGCGAGTCGAGCCTCTCTCCGGCTTCATTGATCTATCTGTCCATCAAGTCCCATATTTCTTTCATCTCTTGTTCTTAGGCTTTAGAAGGGACATATGATGGAACATGCTCTTCTTCCTCTTCGACTTGGCGGGGGTTTTAGATTTGGACTTGGTTCTACCTGGCGGCCGATCTATGATGGATTATGTCTTCTTTTCCTTCTCTTTTTCTTTACTCGGCCTTATCGCTGATTTTCGGTTTCCTAGGGGTGCCCTCGTTCCGAGGCTTCCTTCCCCCTTGAACCTTAGTCTTGCCCTTAGCGGGGGCTCTTTTTAGGCTTATTAGCGGCCTGCGCTTGGCCAATCTCCATGGCAAGCTTCTCATCGGCTTCTATATGAGCTCTCTCCTCGGGGGTTATAAATCTCTTGGTTCCTTTCTTCGGTGGGGTTGGGAGTTTGAGACTTTCTTCCCCTTACCTTCCATCGGAGGACACGAGGTTCCTCCTCATCGAATCCTCCTCGGCAAATTCGGCAACCTCCTTGATGATTTCACTTGGAGTGCGGGTTCCTTGAGTCTTTGGGGTCTTTGAGCCGCTTGGGCCGGTCTCGGCGGGCGCTACATCTCTGCTGTTTGGGGCACTGGGCACGACCTTGGGGTTCGGTGGGAGTAGATTGTTGAGTATTGGTTGCTCCTCTTACTGACCTAGTTCCCCTCGGTGCCTTCGGTATCCTTTCCCTTTCCCCCTTTTTGTCATCATCGGTTGGGCCAAGGGTAGGTACTGCGCCTTCTTATTCGGACTTTCTAAGCGATCGCCGGTGATCCAAAGGCATGCCGTAGTTTCTCGAGGCGTTCATGGAGTTCATTCCTCGTTCGGTAAGTGCGTCGCCATTTATCTTATGGGAAGACTCCACCTCGGTGCGAATCGATTACGACTTATTATCCGTTTTTTCTTCTAGAGCACTTCGAATGTTACGAAGTCCGAGTTACGAGGCTGGCTCATGGAAGAGATGGATTCGGCATGGGTATGGCCCAGTGCTTTTGTAATCTTCAAGAACTTTGTTACGAGCGGCTTCCATCGGTTTACATTGCTTCTCATACTCGGCTCGTTGGAGTGGTTAATGCGTCGTCGGTATAGAAGAGAAATCCGGGCTTGTAGTGTTATGAATTGAGGTTCGGAGCTCCTTCATTTTCTCACTACGAGCACGAGTAGGCTTTGTTTCCACGTCTTACGGGCGGCCACGGCAGGAACTCGATTACGGCGCCTTGACTTCGAGTGCCTTGGCCCACGGTCTTTGAGCGTCGGCTTTTAGAGGTGGGCGCTACCTCAATGCGAGACCCCGGCAAAAGGCTGTCTGGGTCCGCGGCACCGAGAGGTACCCGGCCGCCCGGCCCGACTTTGGTGCGAGGATGCTTGAGTGGGATTTCGGCGGTAGTTGGTGGGGCGGCCTCCTCCGGTTGAGATCCCTCGATAGGCTTCTCGGGGCACGAATCGTGGGGGCGAGTCCTCGATCGTCGGGATCGAGACCCATCTAAAGGCGCGTTTGCTAAAGATGGAACTGCGTCGTTCGTGCAAGGCTAGCATAGCCGCCCTTAAGTCCTCCATGGAGCGAGGAGATCCGCGGGCTCCGAGTAGCCTATCTTCTCGCGGATCAAAAGCTCCCTCTTCATGAAGGCTGTTCAAAGGTGTGGTGTTGGATTGGTCTATTTAGAGTAGACCACGTCACGGAACCTTATCGGTGTGTGAAGCCGGGCTGTCTAGCGAGAGTGACCAAGTCGAGTGACTCGATATCTCGGGAATGGCCTGCGAGACTTCTCGGGAGGCTTTGGATCAAAGAGGCTGAGGCCTCCATCCCGGTTGTCTACCTTACGAAGTTGTCTCCCAATCTTCAACTTCTATCGGAGACATCTCTTTCTCGACGAGACGGGATCTTTGCTTGAGAGGTTGAATATCGAGCGGGGTCCGAGTGTAGGAGTAGTAGGCTCGGCTCGACCCTTGTTCCACTTCCTCTCCTTTTCGAGTAAGCGCCTTCTCCGCTGGGACGGGTCTTCTCGAGAAGATTACTGCCTCATCTCTCGGTTGGAGGGGAGGTACAATGGCTTGCCTTAGAGGCCGTCTTCCGCTTCTTGGAAGGTGTCTTACGAGCTATCTTGGGTGGTGACCTCCTCTTTGTCGGAGTAGAGGATTTCTTAGAGCACTTTCTTGGGCTCGGCGGGCCTTGAACCAATTTGTTGAAGGGTTGTTGCCACTGCTTTGAAACTTGACCTTCTTAGGGTTGAAGTGCCCTTTGTCGGCGTGCACATGGTGGTCGGCACCACGAGAAATCCTCTATCGTAACTATCGGCTTTATCCGGTAAAGAAGCTTACCCCTTGACGGTTAGACGGTTTGAGGCACTTATCAAACTTTGCGGCTGGGTCGTGAACTTCTTTGTGGAAGAATTACATCCGGTTGACTTGGGCTCTGTCATAGATAGCCATCATCATTTGTATTTTGGGTCCAGACACACGATCGAATGACCACCTTTTGGCTAGTCGATATTTGCGTGACTATGTAGGTCGGTGCTCTATGCTTAGGCGACATTGCGTTCTTCGGGAAGGCGGCCACGAACGGCGTATGCTCGGGCGAGAAGATCTCCAAGTATTCATCCATGAGATCATCCTTATACCCCGCGATGCTGATGCTGTCTTTGGGAAGGCTGAAAACTTCGGCGAAGACCTTCTCGGATATACATTTGTTTGATCTCGAGATACGGCCACGGGGCGGGGTCCAGTGATATGATGAATGATGAATCGACCCCCTAATGTTGCCGTCTACGGATTCGAGTTCGGATATAATTCTGAAATCTATCTTTGAAGAAAGAAGGCGGGCCTCCCTAGGTCGAAAAGCTTCCGGACCGAACACCCTCAGCGCCTTGAAGATCTCCTCCATGTAGTCCCGACTCGCGGGCGTCGAATTCCGTGATTGGTTCACGCCAAACATGGTCCTTTCCAAGGATCTCCACCATATTTCTTTGGAACGATTCTTGTGACGTTCTGCTTTGCCATGATTTTGATACGCAAAGAAGATATCGGTATCGGAAAAAAATATTATGAAGAAATATACGTGATGCCTGAATATGCATGAGAATTTACCAAAGTGATTTACGAGAAGTTTTAAGAGTTGTTTGCAAAGCGTAGACGCTTTTCTCGAGAAAATTCTAGGGTTCGAAAGATGCGGAGCGAAAATGGCGGTTTTTTCTTTCTTGGAGCGTGTTTTATATGATCAAGAAGATGAGCAGGTTTTATATCCACGGTTCAATTTAAATCGTTTTTTATGAGATGGGCGTCTAAGATTTAATGTTATAAAATAGGTAATGATCAAAGTAGCCGCCTTAAGTCAAATTACAGTTGTATATAGCCAAAGAATAACTTGATTAGACATCCATTTAATGCGCCGCGGAGTTCGACATACTTAGCATAAAATGTCTTGTATTTAATGTAACAGAATTATATTAAATGACATTTTCTAAGGCATTGAATACGAAGCTGAATCTGAATCATTAATGGCTAAAATATTTCATTGGCTCTTGGGTAGAGATACGTAAACCTGTCGGTTGAATATCGTAGTCGGTGATACCTCGTGTAGATGGTTTACGAATCTCTATGTCTTGAATAAGTTCACTGCTGAGGCGAACATTCCCCACTTCTTTGAATTCACTTCTCCACGAATCCGCTTACTTGTTTGGAGTCGGTAGGGTCCAACAGAGACCTAGCTCTATGAAAGTTCTCCGAATCTTGCTTCGGCTAGAGGCTTGGTCGAGATATCTACCCTTTGATGGTCGGTATGGATATTCTCCATCCTGATATCCTTCTTTTCGACATGATCACGAATGAAGTGAATACGTGTCCACGTGCTTGCATCTAGTATGGAGTACGGGGTTACGAGTGATTGCAATCGCCTTTGGAGCTATCACGAGAAGATCGACACTTCATTCGAATGACGTCGTAGTCGCGTAGGCTGCTTTGTCTTAGCGAAGGATTTGGGCGCGGCAACTTCCGGCGACCATGTATTCGGCTTCGGTAGTTGGCGTTGCTGCGAATCTTTGTTTCTTTGAAAGCCATGAGATCGGCTTACTTGCCAAGGGCGACAAGTTCCTAAGTTGACTTTCGGTCGATCCTACATCCTGCATAGTCGACATCCGAATAACCGGTTAGTTGATATTATCATCTGTTTGGATACCATAAACCCATGTCGGGTGTTCCTGCGAGATAGCGGAGAATCTTCTTTGCTTGAGTCCATATGGCTCCGCTTGGTTCGCCTGAAATCGAGCGCGGAACACCTACGGCATAAGTTATGTCGGGTCGAGTAGCGAGTTAGATATAGTAATGAACCAATAATTGCATGAAATTCGGTATGGTCTCGATACTCCCTCTTTATCAAGATCGATTTTTCATATTTGTGTTCATCGGGATCTTGATTGGTTTTGCCGAATATCGCAGCCGAATTTCTTGATGAGGTCTCAAGTGTATTTGCCTTGATTAATCAATGTTCCTTTCTCCAGTTGTTTGACTTGAAAACCGAGGAAATAATTCATCTCTCCCATCATCGACATCTCGGAACTTATCCTTCATCATTTTCTCAAAGCTGTCGACACGTGATGGCGTTCTTTGAGCCGAATATAATGTCATCTACGTAGATGCTGACAAGTAAGATGTCGTTTTCCGGTCGAATCTTTGAATAATGTGTGGTCTTTTGTGCCCTTATGAAAACCTTTACGAAGAAGACACTCGAGATGGGTATCGTACCAAGCCACAGGTGCTTGTTTTAACCCATCTGAGCCTTTCGAGTCTAAACCTGATGTCCGCGAGACTATGACTTCTTCTTTGATGCGCCCTTCGAGGGCACGAGACTTCACATCCGTTTGATAAAACTCACGAAGCGTTGATGTGTTGCGTAGGCTAGGAAAAGTGCGATTGCATCAAATCTTGCCTCTTGGAGCAAAAGTTTCATCGAAATCTATCCCTTCGGCAGACGGTAGCCTTTTGCCACGAGTCTCGCTTTGTTCCTTACTATGGCGTTGTTTACATCCCGCTTGTTCTTGAAGACCCATTTAGTTCCGATCACATGTTGATGTCGGGGTGCACTCAACAAGCTCCCATACTTCATTTCTCGTGAGTTGGTTCGGCTCCTCTGCGTAGCTATGATCAATCGGCATCCTTAGAGCGTCTGAGGCGGCGAGGTTCTTGATAGACAAGCGGGGAATATAATGCGCTTTCTCCACGACAAAATCTGGATCTTGTCTTTACACTAGTTGAAGGATCTCCAATAATCAAGTCGAAAGTGTGAGCGTCCGGCCACGATCGGCGATGTTTCAACTCTTCATCCGAAATTTGTTCAACATAGATAGTAGGTAAGTTAGGCATTTCGGTTGTACTATTACGAGATTGAAGTAATTCGATTCCGAGAGTTGGGTCCATTGAGTCGCGGGGTTCGGGGCATTCGGCTCGGGAACTTCATTTGTTCCCCACGAATTATCATCCTCGGTAGAGGTCTCGGTTACCACTTGGGTTTCTTCATCGACACGAGTTACACGGGATTGACTACGTTCGGTAGAAGTCGATACGTTCGGCTCACTTCTTGGCGGTTCGATTTAGTAGTCTTATCTTCAATTTCCTCTTACGAATCATCATCCCTAACATAGTGGATCTTTTCAACTTTATCTTTTAGGCTCGAGATCTTGTCTTTAGTAGCAAACTTCATTAAAAACAACATGAGGGCTTTCCTCCGTGCAAAGGGTCCGGTAGTTAAAAACCACGAAGGCTTTTTTGACCGAGAATATCCTAAGAAGACTCCACAGTCGACTTGCTATAAAAAGTCTTTAAGCTTGGTCCTTTCCCCTTATAGTGGATAAAAGTACGAACACCCAAAAATATGGAAATAAGATAAGAAAGGCTTCTGCCGTTCCATAATTCATATGGTGTCTTCTTAGTTAGTAGAGATGCATTACGAGTGTAACATGCGGTCTCGGTTGCTTACGCCCCGAGAATTTGGTTGGGAGTCACGAGTGCAACGGCGGGGGTTCTTGTTGCTTCTTTGAGTGTTCTTGTTCTTCCTTTCGGCAACCCGTTTTGTTGAGGCGTGCACGCGGCGGGCGTCTCATGCTCTATGCCTTCGGCCTTGCGGAACTCCTCTACCGTCGAATTCGGGAACTCGGTTCCTCTATCCGAACGTATCTTTATAATTTTGGTGTTCTTCTCGACATGAGCTTTTTTAGAAGCGTAGACAACTCTATTTTGACGTCGAGACTTGTTGTGCGATAAATATCACCCATGTGTAGTCATCAATGACCACTAAAGCGTACTTCTTGCCTTCGATCGTTCTTGGAGAGGCTTGGACCGAATAAATCCATAAGTAGCGGTGAAGGATTCCATCGGTGGAAGGCGATGGAACAAGCGAATTTTGCTTCTTTGTTTGCTTTCCCTTGGGACATGCTTTACCTTTGAGTGTCTTTCTTGAATACCTCGTTCGGCGAGTCCTCTTGCTAGAGTGTTTCTTGCTAGCTTGTTGAGCGTCTTGAAGTTGAGATAGGTGAGTCTTACGTGCCCGAGCCACCCCGTTACATTATCGTTCTTCGCTAGCAAGTAAGCTTCGGGTTTGGTGAGTTCCGATCGGCTACATAGATATTCTTTTAGGCGAACCGATAACCTATTTGTTTTCCCTTGTAGATTTATCAATGCCATCACGTAAACCGGTGTAAAAAATCACTCTATTCGAGTTATCAAAAAAATTAACTAACGAGAGAGAAGATTATCTTTGAAGTCCTTCAACATATGATACTCTTGGAGCGTAGGCGGTTCCAATCTTTGAGTGTTCCATAGCCTCACGGTATAGCCTTTTGCATTGTCTCCAAACTCGATTACGGATCCTTCTTGATAGTATAATTCTTGAGTAGGTCCTTTTGGTATGTCATATGTCTTGAGCATCCATTGTCCACATACCAAGGGTCCTTGTGCACTGCAAAACATAATTATATTCGGGTACCCTTTATTTTTATTTTGGGTCCTTAGACGTTAGTTTTGGAAACCCAAATCTGTCTCCCGACCCCTGTGGTCTCAAACGATTTCTTTCCACTCTAATCAACATATTTGACCCTTTGGGTGAGTCGATGCGACTTTTGAGGCTTCACGGGTTGGGAGTTCGATCTTCGAGTAGGTGGGCTTAGCCGACCTTAGCCTTCTAAGCGGCTTTCTTCTTTCTTTTCTGACTCTTGGGTCCTCTTCGACTATATGATCATAATAATATGACCCATCTTGAGGTTTGGATGTGTTAGGTGTGGAGGTCCCATCTTGGCACGACCCATTTAACTCTGCTAGTTTCCCCACGGCCCGAGCCCGGGGAGATTTAGAGGCGATCTTCTTGACGAATGCGATAGGCTTGGGATGAGGTGCCTTCATCTTACTTTTGTTCTTTTCAAGGGGTTTTCGGGATCTCAACATTGATAGTCTCCCCTTGAACAAATCTATCGAGATAGCCGGTTCTCTACGGCGTACGGGGGCGGAGATGAGGAGGCTCCATAACTAAATCCAGTCCCTCCTTGCGGTGCTTAGGCTTGTTCTTTGGCTAGCATTACCTCAAGCTTCATTTCGGTGCCCATGTACCGCTCTGTCATCGAATTCCTCCGGACATCATCCCTTTTCTTAAGCTTTTAATGCTCGGTGCAAAGTCACGACAACTCTTGCTTGATAGAGCTCGGTTCGATATCTTTACGAGTCAAGTCGTTGGTCATCTTCGAGATATGATCTTCTTGATGCTTTGAGACTTGGTCATCGAGAGAGTTAATCTCCTATCTAAGTCTCAACACAAGTCCTTCGACTCGGTAGAAACGACTCTCTTGAGAAAGTCTCGATCTCCACTTTCGGGGTATCCCAACTCTTGAAGAGTCTTCTTGGCTGCGAGGCTCATACGAATCTGCTCGTCTATTAGTTCTTCATACGCGATCGAGATATCCAGTTTTCTTACACTTTGAAATAGTGTCGTTTATGCGGTGTAAGAGGAGTTAAATGGAGCGTCGAGGTTTACCTCATCCTCTTCTCTGTGATGAGACACTTTTCGGCATCTTCTTCAAGCTCTACGGCCGTGAATGCCGCTTCATCATCGATGAATCCATGAAGGAGTCGACTTTATACGAGTCGTCGAGAGTTCACGGAAAATATATGCTTGACGCTTCTTGATGAACTTCTCCCTTCGAGCTTTACGTCTTTGCTCTCTCAGATGCTGAGCTCGGGGCGATCATCTTGCGATATTGTCACGGCTTCTTGCGGTTGTAGCGAGGTTGTGACTCTATCTTCTTTGCTCTCTTTGTCTTTCGGTGGTGAGTCCTCTTGTTTCTGCATTCGAAGTATGTGATTCGGGAGTGCGCTTGGGTGTATATTCGACTTACCACTTTGAGTCTCCGATGACTACAGAGAGTTTTCTACGCCTTTCCTTCTCCTTCGATACTTAACGGCAAGCAATGCGTATTTCTTAGCTAGGTTTTCCTTCTTGTAGATCGTTGAGTGAAGGTTACTCCTTGCTAGGCGCGGGAGCGGTTGTCTTGTTGAGTGCTTTGAAGCCGTGATCGATTTGAGTGTCGGCTTTGGCTCTTTGCTTCCTTTGGGGTAGGCCGAACTCGAACTCCTCGGCTTTTAATTTTGAAAAGATATGATCGGGAGAAACAATATCAATGTCGAGAATGTCTCGGCAAAGTAGCGAATGGAGTCCGAATGTCCGTCCGACGGTGCTTCTACGAATATTTTGAGATTCATTTCTCGATTGGAGAATATCTTTCCCGGCCGTTGATGGTGTTCATCGGATCCGTAGTTCGATGTTAAGATCTTCAATCGTGTCGCCGGGCGTGAGAGACGGCCTCTCCGGCTTACGAATTTCCGGCACCGGTTTGTTTGCTTTGATCTTACGAGTTCCCCGGCTTCGGTAAGCGCTAGAAGCATCCCGAGGTTCCTTCGCGGACTTGTGGTCCTTAACTCTTCGAGATAGGAATCACTTAGGGTGGTCATTATGGTATTTACGGCAATCCCGATCTAAGTTGTGAAGCTTCTTCTCTTCGAGGGAGTGAAGAGGCTTCTATCTTTGGGGATCTTCTTTCCGGTCACCCATGCCGCCTCCTTGTCTTTGGATCCTCAGGTTTTGACACTATCAATCATGGGAGCGATAGGTCCGTCTTCCGGTACCTCTATCATGCTATTGTGGAGGGAGTCGAGATGTGCTTCCATTCGGACTCGCCCATACCCCGTAGTTCTCTACTAACAACATGGGTACCATCACGATTCAGACATATCGAGGCATTGAAAATTGTGATATGAATGAAGAATGATATGCGGTGAAGCGTTTTACGGATCCGTTCAAGTAGACCGGTTTCGAGAAAACAAGAGTCTTAGAGAACTCACCTTTCCGATACCAATTGTTGGTCCCGAGATAAGCGTTTAGGTGTAGAGGGGGTGGGGGGGGGGGTGAATACACCTGGAAACTTTCTCAACTTAAAACGTGAGCAGGTCCCTTTCGGGGAAGATGTCTTGCTTGAACGGGTTCGATAGGCCCGAGATAAGGCATTACGAATCGCGTGGCGAGTGGCGGCTTCAATGAGGCACGCTGGGCGACTTAGGTCGGAATATAGTACCGTTCGGTAGAAGTTCGGTAGAGTGCGGGAAATGTGTAGTCCCAGATTCGGTTGAGTCGGCACGCGTTTTTAGGAAAACTATTTCGGTATATTAGTGCAACCTTTTAGGCTTTCTTTGAAACACGGTTGAATGATTTGAAAGATATTTTCGGTATGATCGTAATCGATGCAACAATAAAGAAAACACGAGAACACAAGCGATTTTAAAGTGGTTCGGATCCAACGATCCTACGTCCATTTGTCCCGAAAAGATTAGGAGGCTATTTTATTATATTGAGTTAGTCTCGGTCGGTTTGTGCCTTTGGACAAACAACGGTCTTGAGATTTATGCTTGAGCGATTCTCGGTTTACAAGGTATCAAGCGAAGTGTTTGATAAACTCTCCAACTATGAAGAGGTACTTTACGATAAAGAACGGTGTTTGGGGGATGAACTCCTTCGATCTAAGCTATAGATATGAGTCTGCGAGCTTAGGTTAGAGGGAAGGAACGAGAAAATAGCTTCTAGAGCGACGAACGGTTAAGTATAAACTCAGGTTCGTATTCGGTCGCTTGGATACTAGGGTTTATGATCGATTCGGCTCGGTTCCCTTTGAGCAAGTATGTCGCCTTTCTCTTTGAATAGCTCTTTGAAGATCTTGCGGAAAGCTTTAAGTCAATTCTGAGTTGCTCGTAAATGCTCGTGTGTTCTTGTATGTGTCGTGAGCTTTGATTTAAATTATTCCCTCTATTTATAGATGAGAGACATGGAAAGATCCGTTGGAGACGATGATCCATGTGTCTCTCTCTTTTGAGTAGCTAACGGCTCTTTCAAAGTATGGTGACAGAGTCCTTTCCCTCCATTTTTGGAAAGATGTTGACTTGCAGCTTTAATAAAAAAGTAGACAGCTGGCTGCTTGTCATTGGTCGAGGTGAAGAAAGTAGGTGAGACAAAGCGGACTTCAAGGCGGATCCGGGGGTGACTTCTCTATACCTCGTATAACTTTCTTGATTTGACTTACAAGATCTCTAACGGTCGGGAGACGGTCGAGTGCGTTCTTTGAGTCGATCTATGTTTAGTAGCATACTCTGCTGAGTTCGGCTCTCACGAAGATCAACTACGAGTTCGATGAAATACTCTGTGAGTTCGGTTCCAGCGACTCCTTTCGATATCTTGCTCTTCTTTGAGTCCGGTACTACTGAGTCTTCTTCTCATGGTGCGAGGGCGATAGTCTCTCGAAGAATCGGAGACAAAGTCTGAGCGCTGAACCATGTAGGAAGGATATCTCACGAGTCTAAAAAACTCATAGATAGTTCAAAACAAATACAGTGAATAGTTCGCCCAATCAAAGTAGGGTTTTGGGATCATTTAAATACGTTGAGCACTAGGCTGTTTGAATCATCTCCCAACAATCAATTTATCAGAGAAGAGTAAGACAAACACAATTAATCAGTAGGAAATAATTCTAAGGCAGATAAGCACATAAGTCACATAGGTCGGATAAGATAAGTAGTTGATCGTGAGGTGATCGGTCGTCTTGAAAAGTAAAATACGGTAGTAAAGGCGATGAGTGATTATCAAGGCCAAAAAATTGATATGTCATATATGATGAAGAATTACGATACATTGACATCTATCACTAAGAGGCTAGACTAGAAAAGAAAGATTATCACGGGCTTCTTCTTGAATTGCTTGCATCCTGCCCTGGGAAGTCGGCCGAGCTTCTTCTCGGGAAGCTTCAAGGCCATAGCTCTTATATACTCTGTTCCTCAAGGCCTTGATTTCCACCAAGTCATCTTCAACGTTCTCGCTCAGACCTCTACTGTATCTAGCATTCTCGGTCTCATCTTCTATCTCCTTTTTGCATAGATTATTAGCGTGCGTCATAGGAGGAGGTAAAGTCCCAGAAAGGGAGGTGCCTTCGGCGTTTGACTTGCGTGCGGTCAAGTAGAGTGCGGATTTCGCGGTAGTCATGAGATCCTTGAAGAATGAGTCGGCCATCGAGGAATCTTCATTCCCGACTCTCCATACGTAGAGGCTGCTTGATGAACTCTACTTTCATCTGCTCCCATTCTTGATTGAGCTTGGCGGCACCCGCTCATCCGGTTCGTTTATAGGCAATACGCTTCTTTGGCGAGGGGATCTCTGCTCTGAAGAAGCGGGAGGAGCGAGGATACTTTGTCTCGTTGACCGGTACCCTCTGCACTGGCTTCTTTCTCTATCCTCGGCTGAGGGCTTCAAGGTCGGCTAGGCGGATTCTCTCCCTCGCGTTTCTCGGTTTGCCTTGCCTCGGTTGTCTGTCCAAGGCCCTCTCGCCAGCATCCCTATTTCTTTCATTTCTTGCTCTTGTTCTTTGGAAGGGATCGTGGAGGGAGCGTTTTGTTGTTCCTCACGAGTCGGCGGGCGGCCCGAGTTTTCGACTTGGAACTTGAAGCTCCGCACTTGCGATCGGTCTTTGACTTTTGGAGTGCAGGTCTGCTTTGAGATCTCGTTGTTGGTGCAGCATGCGGCTGCGGTCGGCGCTGCGACTACGATTGTTTAGAGGTTGTCGATCTTGTTCGTGCGGATGCGGGAGAGCGAATATGAACCCCTTTCTTCTTGTAGCTAGCTTGTGTTTGGCTTCTTCCTCGGCCAGGTTCTCTTGCGAGCTTGCTCCTCATAAGCAATTTGCTCTTCGTGAGACTTGAACTTCGGCTTTTTCTAAGCACTTGGGAGGCTAGGGTCGGCGGGCGCCTTGCCACTTTCCCTTGTCATCTCTCTCAAGTCTTTGGAGGTGGCGAGCCCTCAAGTGGCCGAATTTTCAAGATATGAAGTCACCTCAGCTATCGGCCCGACTTAGTTGCTCCTTCGAGATCTTGGCGCTATTGCATTATCAGTTTTGTTGAGCTCGGTCCGCCCTGTTGTTCCTCAGCTTTAAGGATAGATCTCAACTGTGTTGATCTAGATCCTTCCCCCTTTTTGGCATCATCAAGGAGGGTTGCCAGGGCCGTGACCATCGTAGTCAGTTCATCTACAAAATCTTTGACTAAAGTCATTCCAGTAGCGATATCTGTCGCTATATTTGTGTACAACTCCCACCTCTTGTCATGCTCTTGATCAATAGCCTTCAGTAGAGCATCTTTAGACTTGTCGAATTTGGTGAGGTAGTCTTGTCTTTGCTGGTGGCGCATTTTGCTCTATTGTTTGGCGGGAGGTATCTTTGTTGAGTCGGTGCCTTTGATACACTATTAGTTGTGAAGGCGTCACCGTTCCTCCACTTGCTTTCGAACACGACACATTACGCGGCCACTTCTTGAGAGAAGGATTTGGCTTTGCGGCGTAGTAGAGTTTCGGATTGAGCGTTCGGTCGGTCTTACGGGGCTGCAAGTGCCTTCGCGAGGATCTCATCAACATTTACAAAACTTGGTGCGGTGATCCTCTACACTTCGGTGTCAAGTTGGTCATCGACTTAGTGCGAGCCTCGGTGAACTTACTCCCATTCGGTTCACATCATCGGCAAGGTTCCGATTCTTGTGAGCTTGTCACTTGATCACCTTGTTGATGGACTCCGTTGAATGTCTTTGATCTTAGCGGTGATATCCAGCGTTTTGCTTTCTGCTTCTTTGGTCTTTGAGTCGAAGACGGAGTGCGAATGATCGGGCCGGATGAAGGCGGTAGTTGTGGCTGATCATTCTTGGGAGTTTGGCCATCGGCGGATCCTCCACAGTGCGCATCCTTAGGCGTGTCATCACGAGGGAGGTGATGGTGGGGGAGTAGGAGGAGGATGAGTGGATGAGGGCTCGGCTCCACAGATTCTGTCATGGAGCGACATCAACATGGCTTGCTACCGAGATCCTCCAGCGAGGCGATATCCGCGAGGCTCCTCGTAGCCTTATCTCCTCCCACGAGTGTCTGCTCTTCCTCTAGCGAGTGGATAGGGGCGACCCCAAAATGGTCTCCTCCTAGCGAGATCCCACTCCAAAAAGCGTATGCGCATCCGAATCCGGCGCGGATCGCTATATCCACAAGATCGGGATGAGAGCTGATCTCACGGAATCTCGGCGGCTACCTTATGCATCGCCTTGAGGGCGGGCATTAAGTATTGAGAGCGGGGCGAGGAGACCTTAGCGATTTGGGTTTTCGGTTGGAATGTCCGGTGAGTTCCTCTATAAGGACTGTCTGAACCTTATCTCGATGGTCACATAATGCTTGCACGACCTTGAGTCCTCTATAGAAATAGGAGAGGAAGGTTGTACATCGAAGTAGGCTTCTTGAGTCTTTGGTCTCTTCACTGAATGGGAGCGGGAGCTGAATCATCTCCAACGGTCGCTTAGCGACAAGTCCCTTCCCGATAGATTTTTTTAGGCGACAACGTAGTCGTGAACTTCATCGGCTTGTTGTCAAAGTAAAAGGCGTTGGCGAATGAGACTATTCGAGGGGGGAGTCGTCTTCGATCAAGAGTGACACCTTGATCCCATATAATAGCTTTCCTTTAGGGATCAGCTGCATCCCTTCTTACGCGTCAACATACTTGCGGCGAGCTTTGAACTCGGCACGGAAAAATGCATTCCGAGTTGACTTTAGCGGCGTCAACAATTGCCATCATGAGTTGGACACGGATTACGGAGAGTTGGTCGTACGAGCCTGCTTGAACTCGTGAGAATGTGGTTGACCACATCGCCAGCCTACTGTACTCGGTCGGTGGCGATTCTTTGGGAATCTTTGCCTTGAATGCGCGATCGATTGACCACAAAATCGGCGAGAATGCGTCGATCTCCGATTCCTTATATCGACAACGAGATGACCCTTCGTCTACTAGGCCGGAAGTTTGTCATGTAGACTCTTGGAAATGTCTATCACGAGAAGCCTGTCCTCCCGCCGATTAGCAAGGACCTCTCGCTTCGCAATGACGGTAGAGATGTTATTCGAGCCGTCGTCATTGCGGAAGTTCGGGGAAGAACTCCGCTACCTAGCGAGGGGGGAGATGATGCGGAGCACGTGAAAGGATCGGAAGAAGACCCGACCTCTCGAGGGCGTATAAAGCGGGAGTCATGCGGTCCACCCCAGCACATTCGACGGGACGAACGAGGCTCGAACTAGATGCGCCTCCCGAGAAAGGATGTCTTCCATAACAATGGGGATCGCAGCGCTTTGAGATTGGTACATAAGGTGCCGTTGTCTAGCGAGATCTGCAAAAACAAGGATTAGCACTCGAAAAGCGAGTTAGTAGCGGATTCGGTATTCGGAAGTTCTTC
This sequence comes from Lavandula angustifolia, assembly GCA_028984105.1. Lineage (NCBI taxonomy): Eukaryota > Viridiplantae > Streptophyta > Magnoliopsida > Lamiales > Lamiaceae > Lavandula > Lavandula angustifolia. The sequence continues at coordinate 12,868,593 of CM054818.1, read as the reverse complement.
TTGAAGAAAAGGTGTTGAAATGCGGTAGAAGTTTAAATGCAAATATTGAGAGCAAATGCAAAGCACGGATTTCTTCGTTAATGGCGGATAAAATAAAGGCGATTTTAGAGATGAGTGTGAATATATACTCATATTTGAATCTAAGGCGGTTTGGAGGCACACGGCTAAGATTAATCGGGTTTAAAACAGGTGAGCGGCTCGAGATTGAATGTTATAATAGGTTATGATTAATGTGCCGCCTATAATCTCCTCTACTTATCTCTAATGCCTAAGTGGTAAGGTGATATGACATGCGTTTAATGCGCCGCGATCGAGGTTTATGGAATGTCGTGAGTTTAATGAAAAGGGCATAGTCGATGCAACACGATGAACATTAAAGGCGGGACATAAATGCTTATGACATGCTAAATCACCAAAAATTTTGAATTTAATACTCATAACCTATCGGTTGAACATCGTAGTCGGTGATACCACGTTTGAACGAATGCTAAGTATTCAAGCTGTACTAAATATAGGCTCCCCTCACTCGGTACTTAGAGATGATTTCTTGAATCATATCGGTAGGATCGATAGAACTAGTTCTGCGAGAGATCGTTGAATGCGGTCTCGGCTAGAGGTTTGGTTAGGATATCGGCTCTTTGCTTATCGGTGTGGATCTTCTCCATTCGATATCCTTTTTCTCGACATGATCTCTAATGAAGTGATGACAAATGTCCGCGTTCTTGCATCTTGTATGTAGAAGCCGGATTACAGTGATTGCATAGCGCTGGTATTATTGTCACGGTAGATCGACACTTCTTCTTGATGAATGTCGTAGTCTCTCATTGTTGTCGAAGCCCGCGGTATGCGTGCGCAACGGCTTCCGGCGGCTATATATTCGGCTTCGGCGGTGGGCGTTGCTGCGAGTGCTATTTATTTGAGAACCACGATATGAGATTGCTACCAAGGAGCGGCAAGTTCACGAGGTTGACTTTCTGTCGATTCAGCAACCTGCATAGTCAGCATCAAAATAACCAGTTAGTTCAAGTTTATTATCAGCTGGATACCATAATCCAACATCAGGTGTTCCCTTCAGGTAACGAAGAATTCTCTTATTTCGAATTGATATGTCTCTTCTTGGGATTCACTTTGAAATCTCACGCGTACACCTACATCATAAGTTATGTCAGTGCGCTGGCTGTAAGATATAATAAAGACCCAAATAATAGCGGTTGAGTTAACAGATACTCCCTCTTTGTCAAGATCAATGAGATTGGTGTTCATGGGTATCTTGGCTGACTTTCTGGATTCGCAGCCGAACTTTTTGATGAGATCTCTAGTATATTTCGCTTGATTTATGAATATTCCCTTCTTTGATTGTTTTACTTGAACTCCCAGGAAATAATTCATCTCTCCCATCATCGACATTTCAAACTTTTCTTTCATCATTCTGCTTTCGAATTTCGACACCACGGTCGAGATTCCTTTATCCAAAGATGACGTCGTCTACGTAGATGCACGCAACAGTAGGATGTCTTCGCGACTTAATCTTTGAATAGGGTGCGATCCACTTTGTTCCTTTACGAAAACCTTTATGAAGTAGAAAGTCGAGAGGGTATCGTACCAAGCCACGGGTGCTTGTTTTAACCCGTCTCAAAGCTTTCTTAAGTACGTAAACTTTGTTGTCCCCATTGAGAGCCGGGCCGGTTGTTCAATATAGACTTCTTCCTTCGGTATGCCGTTCGGGAAAGGCGACTTCACATCCATCGATAGGCGTGAGCTGGCGATGTGTTAGGAATAGACGAATAGCTTCCATCTTGCGGCTAGGGGCGAATGTTTTCGTTAAAATCTATTCCCTCGATTGACAATATCCTTTGGCAACGAGTTAAGATTTGTTCCCGACGATGACATTGTTTTCATCACACTTGTTCTTGTAGACCCACTTCGTTCCTATCACGTGTTGGTGTCAGGTGCACGTCGACAAGCTCCCGTACATCGTTTTTGCGTGAATCGATTTCCTCGGCTACATTGCTTGTTGTTGGGTGCTTGAAGATCATCATCGAATCATTATCCCAAGCTTGGATCTTTTCGGTATTGTCTTTTAGGCTTAGATCATGTAGCTTGCTTCGACCTCTTCGGCTTTTGGGCGAGAGTTTGACTTCTGTACTTAGAAATAAACTCATCAAATACGACATGGGAGCTTTCCTCCCCTTGAAAGGGTCCGATGGTTAAAGACCATGTAAGCTTTGTTGACCACTGGAGTATCCTAAGAAAACTCCTTGGTCGACTTACTTTCGAAGATCTTTAACTGGTCCTTTTCATTGTTGTGGATAAATTACGGACGGCGAAAATATGAAAATGCGTAATAGAAGGAATTCTCCCTTTCCATAGTTCATAAAGGCGTCTTCATGTGCATATGAGTTAGTAGAGACCGGTTTTGAGTGTAGTAGGCGGTGTCGGTAGTACGCCCCGAGAACTTCAAGGGAGACACGAGTGCACGAGTAGCGTCCTTCTTTGCTTCTTTAAGTGTTACATTCTTTCTTTCGGCTAGTCCCGTTACTTTGCGGGCGTGCGTGTTGCTGATGTTTCGTGTTCAATGCCTTCAACCTCATAGAAGTCTCTTACCATTGAGTTCGAAACTTCGGTTCCATGATCTGAGCGTATCCTCTAAATCTTGATATCCTTTTCGACGCTTAGCCGCTTTAGTAGTTTCGGCGGCTCGGCTTCGGCGTCGGGACTTGTTGGCGATGAATATCACCCAAGTATATCTCGAATAGTCATCAACGACCACAGAGCATACTTCTTTCCTCGATCGTCCTTTGGATTGATTGGCCCCGAATAAATCCATGTGCGTTGCTAAAGGATTCCATCGGTGGAAGGTGACGGAATATGCGAGTTACTTGACTTTCTTTGCTTCCCCTTCGGGACATGCTTCACAATTCTTATGTCTCTTGAATACTTCGTTGGGCAGTCCTTTGACTTTAGCATCTTGAGCTAGCTTGTTCGTTGTTTTGAAGTTCGAGATGACTCGGTCGTCCATGCCACAGCCAAGATGTTGTGTCATCGACCTCGTGTGTGCTAGCGAGGCAAGATTCGGCTCGGCGGTATTCCATTAAGCATAATATATGTTTCTTCGCCACAACCACGATAGCGGTTTTTCCCCCAGGAACTCTTGCCGGTTCCAATTTCAATGTTCTGTATCCCCTTGTGTAGCATTTGGAGTTGTCGCCGAACTTCAGTTCAGCTCCATCTTCTTTGAACATAGTTGGGCGATGAGGCTCTTCGATGAGTCATGTGTCTTGAGCATTCCTTTGTCGACAATCTAAGGGTCTGTAGCACCTCGACCTCTTCTCCAACCATAAGACACGGTTCGGAATTTTTAGTCTCGATTGCCGTGAATACGGCATCGTCGTCGGGCGATTCCATGAACAATTATTCACCGCTTAAGCAATCGGACAACTCTCCAGCTATGTAGGCTTGCCTCTTTTTTTGCGAACTTGTCGGCGTGCAGGTTGCCTTTCGGCTCTTTACTGCTGGCTGAAAGTTTAGGACATTCGTATTGGTAGTGTCACGGTTTCTTGTAGTTGTAGCATCTTGAGGTTCTACTTTCCCTTACGGTATCCTTTTGTTCTATAGGGGCGGCTTCGGTATTCCACGCAATCGGTAGAGATTTAGATTCACTATTCGAGTGATTATTATCTCTCTTACCTTGAAATTTTTGGGAAGCCTTTTTCATCTTCCTTACGAACATGTCTTTCTCCTTTTGGTATTTCACCGCGAGAAGAGCATACTTCTCGGCCAAGTCGGTTCTCCTCATACACGTAGCAAAGAGTACCATTTGGGCTGCTAAGAGCAGTAGAATTTTGTGTTGGTCTCCTTGTTCTTTGAATGTCTTCCCGATCTGTTGATGATGTTGATACGGTTTGTAAATCGGCGCGAAATCATCTATGGACTCCCCCAGGAAGCATAGCGAATGCCTCGAGTTTTCTGCGGCTCTAACTCCGAGTTTATTCTCATTAATCTATGGAGTTCCTTGGCTCGGCCTTTGCGAGAGCATCCCATAGCTCCTTTGCCGTCTTGGAGTTATGCACCCTCCCAGAGATAAGACTCCTTTGAGTGTCGTCGGTACAACATTGCAAGCGACTCGGTCGAGGTTGTGCGATTTCTTCTATTCGGGAGTGAAGAAGCTTTTATCCTTCGCAACTTTGGGTTCGGTTACGCACCACTTTGCTCCATCTACTATGAGTTCGATTGAGTCGTCCATCGGAACAATGGGGCCTTTTCCGAGAACATCGGTCGTGTTTGTCGTGCGGCGAAGTCGAGATGTGCCTCCATCCTTCACGCGTCATATCGCATAATTTTCGATTGAGAACATTGGCGTAGTCCTAATACACGAAATTTCAGCCATTGAAAGATACGGGATATAGGATGCGATGAAGAAATGCAAGATGCGGGAGAAAACGGGTTTTCTAGGATCTTTGTTCGAGATAGACCGGTTTTAGAGAATAATGATCGGTTAAGAACATTTGCGCTCGATACCGATTGTTGGTCTGAGATGTGGTTCGGGTGTAGGGGGGGTGAATGCACTGAATACAAATTTTTTTCTCAAACGCGAAGTCGGCTCTAGTTGAGTTTGCTGCGGGCGGAGTCGAGATAACCAAATATGCTTCGGATCGCGTGGGCGAGGAAAATCTTCTCTGCGAGTCGCTCTGCCGGCTTAAGTCGGTCGAACGGATGTTCGGTATCGAGTGTGTGCGGAAGTGTTGGCCCTATCAAGCGTCTCGGTTAGAAAACACTGATTTTTATGCCGAGTTTTATGAAATACGGTTTGTATGTAGTATGAGCAGTTAAGGGAAAACGGTAAATCAACACGGCAATTTTTAAAGTGGTTCGGACACGCTTTGGGTCATATGTCCTTTGTCGACCAAAGCAAGATACTTGTTATATTTATCTTGAGCAAGTCTCGGTTAGTGCATTCCTTTGGACGGGGCCTATGCAGACCTTGAAGTTTATGCGAGCAAGTTCTCAGTGATCTGTGCGCGGGACAGATTCTCTACTTATAGTCGTAGTGACTTTTACAAGGTTTCAAACTTGAAGAGTTTGAGTCTTCTCCAACTAAGAGGAAGTTCTTACAAATAAGAACGGTTTCACAAGGATGTGAACTTCCTCGAGGTTTCTATGCTAAAGATATTACAATGAGCTTGCTTAGATAAGAGAAGGGGAACAAATAAAAACTTTAAGTGATGAACTAAAGAGGTTCTTCAATGGACGCTAGTTCTTCACTGGATTCTACGTTGAAATTGCTAAGAGTTTGTGCGTAGATAGCTTGGGTTCCCGGTATCGTCTTTGCATGGTGACTTCTCTTATTTATAGTCATCGATGGTGAATAGATTTGTTGGAGGGAAGTCTAGTCACGTGTCGATACGACAAGGAAAACGACTCCTTTAATTTGAGCGTTGTTGAGTAGGTATCTTTGTAGAGATTCTCCTCTTTTTCGGTCTTAGAGCGGCTTTTGTCGGAGCGGTTGGTTTTGTCGGCTCCTCATTGGTCGAGGTAGATCGGTAGGTGAGGCTTGTCAAATGTTAAGGTTGACTTCCTCTGAATCCTCGGACCTTCAGCTGAAGTGACTTTCCTGCGCGTTCTTCGAGCATTCGGTGCATGGGCACGAATTCACGAGTAGATTACTTTGTGGTGGTTCTTTGTCCAGCCGGCTTCTTCGATCCTGGAGTTCTTCGGTGGCGTGGGGTCTTCTGCCGACTCCTGCGGCTCTTGAACTCTATCCTGCGAGTTCTAAACAGGCCGAACTCGACTCAGGCTATCACGAATACGAAGGTACGATATTCGGCTAGGGTTTTGGGATCTATCAAATCTATCGGATCTATAGATTCATCTCTTGAATCCTTATCCCAACATCCAACTAAGAAGGAGTTCTTACAATAGGAGCGGTTCGATAAGCTGAACTCTTTCAAATTTTCTAAGCTTAAGATATTACAAGAATCGCTTGGAATAGAGAATGGGAACAATAGATCTTTAGAGTGAACAACTAATTAATCTCTCTGTATATGAGTTCTTCGCTGTGTAAGCTTTTTGGTCGCTAGAGAGTTTGAATACTTGAATATGCTTGGTTCCCAGTTGTCTTCTCTACATGAAGACTCTTCTCTATTTATAGTCTCGACTCACGAATATATTCGTTGGAAAAGGTCTAGACACGTGTCGAAAATGACAAGAAAATGACCATCTTGAGTTTTGAATGTCACTATAGGAATTTTCTCTTTTCTAGTCTAAGGAACAACTTTGTGTTAGAGTAGGTACAGTGTTGGCAGCTCCTTATTGGTCGAGGTTAGAGAGTTGATGAGGTTTGTTCAAACTCCAATGTGGGTACTAAGTTGTCTTCCTCAAGTTCCATTGACTCCTTTCGGTATCTTGCTCTGTTTGAGTCCAACACTCGAGTCTTCACTCCGTGATGCTTGAGGTTGATAGTCTATTGAAGAGTCGGTAGGACGGAGCGGCGCTCGAACCATACTAAAAGAATGTCTATTGTGTGCGAAATTATCGGAGACAAAACAACTATTACAACTTCGATGGTTAACCAATCAAATTAGGGTTTGGGATCATTCAAATCTACTAGCACATAAGCTCCTGATTCATCTCCCAACAATTTCCCCCTATTTGATGATGCGAAACCTAACAACTATAAACTATCGGGAACCGGACTCCTTACAAATATTAAAAGAGAAAACGGTGGAGGTCTTCATCAAGTTCTAATCTACGAGGGATACGGGAAGGAAATATCGGAAATATCACGAGAATTCTAACAATAATTTCCCCCTATACATCGTTATACGGCCAAATATCCAATCAAAAATTTCCCCGACTTCTAACAAAAGAATCTATCAAACTAAGCAAAGGCGGGACGAACACGTGTGTGAGTCGGTAATCACTTAGGTGATTACGAGTGTTAAGCTTAAATAAACAAGGCCATGAAGATAATAAGATATTATGCGGCCAACCCGGCCAAAGATGTTTTATATATGATAAGAAGTTTCGATGCACGGTACATCTCTTGCTATTCTACAAACTTCAAAAATGAGATACAAGAAGCTATCTAACGCGCTTTGAGCTATTTGGATCCTTGCCTTAAAATCTCCGGATTTTTCTTACGCGAGAGGTAATCCATACATCGTCCGAAAATTATCCTTCACGAGCTTCTTCATCTTCGGCACACATCGGCGGGGTCGGAATCGTCAAGTCCTAAAGCTTTGATAGCACTTTTGACTTCTCCTTCTATGACTCCGGTATAGAGTGATCCATCAAGCTTACATGGAGGAGGCGAGTTCTAAGAACGGGGAACTCGGACATCTTCTTTGTCGGCTAGAGCCTTCGAACAATGGCGTATACTTCGGGACCGCTAACCGGGATCCATTCGGCAAAGGCTTGGCTCTTGTGCATGTCGTGCCGGTACTTCCCGAGACAAAGTACCTCTTAATGAATTCGGCTTTAAGAGTCTCCCGATCTTGAGTCCGCTCCCAAGGCATCCACTTGTCAATTCTTGGCCACATGTGAATTTTTAAGTTCGATGGGCTTCTGCCTCGCCTATACTTGTATGGAATTTCGGTGTCCTTCACGGGCACCCTCTCTCGGGCTTCTTTCTCTGTACTCGGTCTCAAGGCTTCTAATTCGGCCAAGTGAATCCTCTCACGGGCATCTCGGTTTGCCTTGATTACTGGCATTGTCTTGTCGAAGGCCCTTTCCATCGTGTCCCAAATTTCTTTCATCTCCAATTCTTGTTCTCTTGAAGGGACATAAGGCGAAATGTCTTGTTCTTCGATTCGGCGGTGATTGTGATTTGGAACTGAAGTATCACCTGCTTTGTCCCGGACTTGGACTTTTCCTGGCGATGTTCTTTGTTCGGCTTCCCTTGTCCTTGTAGGCCTCATCGCCGATTCTCGGTTTTTCTTGGGGGAGGCCTAGTCCCTGTCTTCTTTCCCCACGAGACCTTTGTCTTACCCTTTGCTTAGGAGCTTTCTTGGGTTTTATTAGCGGCTTCTACTTGGCAATCTCCCGGGCAAGTATTTTGTCGGCCTCAATCCGAGCTTGCTCCTCGGGACTCATATAACGTTTGACTCCTTTTTTGTGATGGGGTTGGGAGTTTCGGCTTTTTCTTCCCCTTTCCCACCGCTTGGAGGAGGTAGAGGAGTCTCCTCCTCATCTAAGTCCTCCTCTATGAAATCGAGAACCTCCTGAATATGTTCAATGGGAGTTTGGGTTGCTAAGTCCTTTGGTCTTGAGCCGCTTGGGCCGGTCTCGGCGGGCCCTACATCGCCCAGTTGTTGAGGCACCCCAGGCTTGACCTATAATCCCTTGGGGGTCATCTGAGGGCTGATTTTCGTCCAGTTGCTCCACGTGCTTGACCTTGTCCCCCTTGGTGTCCTCAGTGTCCTTTCCCCCTTTTTGGCATCATCAGCTGAGCCAGGAGTAGGGACCTTAACTTTCTTGTTCAGACCTTCGAATGCAGTAACCATCTTGTCCAGAGCCGTCTGCGTTGTCTCACATCTTTAGTGGAGGTCGTTCCTCTCTGTGATTAGATCATCACTATACTTCTTATGGGAGGAATCCACCGAGTGATACGAATGCTTTGCAACTTAGCATTAATTTTTCTCTTCAAAGAGTCTTACGAATGGATTGAATTACGAGTTCGGAAGCTTGACTCGGTGTAGAAATAGATTCGGTGTGTGCTAAGTGAGGTTGCCTTAAAATCCTCAAATAGTTTCTTACGGGCTGACTTCCAGCGATGCTTGTTGCTTCTCGAACTCTGCTCTCTGAGTGGATAGGGCATTAGTGAGTATAGTTGAGAAGTCCAGAGCTGCTGAGTTTTGGATAGAGGTTCTCAGCTCCTTCATCTCCTCACTCTGAGAAAGAGTAGACTTCTTCCATGTCTTATGGACAGCCTTGGCCAAAGTCTATTCTGAGCTCCTTGAGTTTTTAAGGCTTTGGCAATAGTCTTGGATCGTCGGCTCTTTGGGTTTGGCGCTACCTCGAAAGCAAACCCCAGCAACGGGCGTGCGGGTCCCGCGGCACGAGAGGTACCGGCGCCGACTTTACTGGAGGGAGGATGGTGAGTGGCAGTTCAGCAGTTGAGGGTTGGGCACCCTCCTCCAGTTGATCTACGTAGATCTGCACAAGTAATATATCGTCGTCCAGTCGAATGCTGAATAATGTGCGGTCTACCGTACCCTTCTGAAAACTTGGGTGCTTGTTTTAACCCGTACAGAGCCATTCTGAGTCTATAGACTTGATGTCCCTGCTGAAAGCCGAGAGGCTGTTCTACATAGACTTCTTCTTTCAGCACGCCGTTCAGGAATGCGGACATCACTCCATTTGATAATCTCTGAAGCGTTGATGTGTTGCGTAGGCTAGGAATAGCCTTATTGCCTCCAATCATACAACTGGAGCGAAAGTTTCGTCGAAATCTATCCCTTTGGCTTGACAGTAGCCTTTTGCCACGAGTCTTGCTTTGTTCCTTACTATGAAGTTGTTTTCATCTAGCTTGTTCTTGAAGACCCATTTAGTTCCGATCACGTGTTGATGTCGGGGTCTATCAACAAGCTCCCATAAATCATTCCTCGTGAACTGATTCAGCCCCTCCTGCATTGCGATGATCTAATTAGCATCCTTAAGTGCGTCCTCAAGCGGCGAGGTTCTTCGGTAGACAAGAAGCGGGGAATATAGTGTGCTTTCTCCTGACGGAATATGGATCTTGTCTTTACACTAGGGTGAAGGATCTCTCAATAATTAAATCGAAGTGTGAGCGTCCGGCCACGATCGACGATGTTTTAACTCTTCATCCGAAATTTGTTCAACACGAAATAGTAGGTGAGTTAGGCATTTCGGTTGTACTATTACGAGATTGAAGTAATTCGATTACTAGAATCGGTTCTGCGAGTCACCGGGTTCGGGGGCATTTAGCTCGGGAACTTCATTCGTTCCCCACGAATTATTATCCTCGGTAGAGGTCTCGGTTACCACTTGGATTTCTTCATCGACACGAGTTACACAGGGATTAAGTACGTTCGGTAGAGTCGATACGTTCGGCTACGTCTGCTGTTGGTTTGAGATTGATAGATTTATCTTGAGTTTCCTCTTACGAATCATCATCCCAACCTGGTGGATCTTTTCAACATTGTCTTTTAAGCTTAGATCTTATAGGCTGTTTTACGATGTCCTTAGATTACGAATGTGAGTTTTACGCTCCTGTCTTGATAGCAAACTCATTAAAAACAACATGAGAGCTTTCCTCCACACAAGGGTCCGGTAGTTAAAAACTCACGAAGGCTTTCTTGGCGCGGGAGTATCTAAGAAGACTCCTGAGTCGACTTGCTATCAAAAGTCTTTAGCTTGGTCCTTTCCCTTATAGTGGATAAAGCGTGAACACCCCAAAAATATGGAAATAAGATAAGAGAGGCTTCCTCCATGAATTCATATGGTGTCTTCGATCTTTGCTTTGTCGGTAGAGATCTATTTTGAGTATAACATGCGAGTGTCGGTTGCTTCTTCCTAGAATTTAGAGGGGAGTCTCGAGTGCGCGAGCGGGGGTTCTTCTTTGCTTCTTTGTGTGTTCTGTTCTTCCTCTCAACAATCCCATTTTGTTGAGGCGTGCGTGCAATAGAGTTCTCATGCTCTATGCCTACGGCTTTGCAGAACTCTTCCACCATCGAATTTAGGAACTCGGTTCCTGCATGCGAACATATCTTTCGATTTTGGTGTTCTTCTCGATGCGAGCTTTTTCGAAGTGCGAGGGCAACTCTGTTTTGGCGTCGGATTTGTTAGCAATAAATATGACCCATGTGTAGCGCGAGTAGTCATCGATGACCACTAAAGCATTCTTCTTGCCTCGATCGTCATTGGAGAGACTAGGCCGAATAAATCCATATGTAGCGGTGAAGGATTCCATCGGTGGAAGGCGATGGAACGGGCGGATTTTGCTTCGTTGTTTGCTTTCCCTTCGGACATGCTTTGCCCGAGTGTCTTTCTTTGAACACTTCATTCGGCGGTCCTCGGCTAGAGCGTTTCTAGCTAGATTGTCGGCGTCTTGCGGTTGAGATGGCTGAGTCTTACGTGCCGAGCCACCCCGTTACGTTATCGTTCTTCGCCCGGCCAAGCATACTTCGAGGTTTAGGCGAGTTCCGATCGGCTACATAGATATTCTTTTTGTGCGAACCCAACTAACATTGTTTTCCCCAATAGATTTATCAATAACATCCACGAGAAACCGGTGTAAAAAATCACTCTATTCGAGTTATCACAAAATTGACAAGGTTCCTCAGTTACGTCGTATGTCTTGAGCATCCGTTGTCCACGTACCAAGGGTCCTTGCGCACTGCAAAACATAATTATATTCGGGTACCCTTTATTTTTGATTTTGGGTCCTTAGATGTTAGTTTTGAAACCCCAATACGTGTCACGACCACGGTGGTCTCGGGCACGGTTTCTTCCAACTTTGATCAACATACTTGACCCTTTGGGTAGGTCGATGCTTGACTTACGTGGCTTTACGGGTTTAGGAGTCTCGATCTTCGACGCCTTTCTTCTTCTTCTTCGACTTTTGGATCCTCTCCGACTATAAGATCATAATAATATGACCCGTATTGAAATTTGGATGTGTCGTTTGTGGAGGTCCATCTTGATCGGCTCATTTAACTTTCTTTGGTTCCCCTTTGACTTAAGCTTGGGGTGATTTTGAGCTAATCTTCTGTCGGAATGCTTGATAGATAGGATGAGGTGCCTTCATCTTACATTTGTTCTTTGCTAAGAGGTTCGGGATCTCGGCATTGATAGTCTCCCCTTGAAAAAACCTATCGGTCGGCCCGGTTCTACGGCGTACGGGGGCGAGATGAGGAGGCTCCATGATTGAATCCAAGTCCCTCCTTGCATTGTTTTGGCTTGTTGTTTGCTAGCATCGCCTCGAAGCTTTTTCTGCGCCCATGTATCGCTCCGTCATTAGATTCCTCCGAGACATCATCACTCTTCTTGACATTTCATGCTCGGTGCGAAGTTCGACAACTCTTGCTTGATAGGCTCGATTACTGTATCCTTCTAGTAAAGTCATTGGTAAATGCTGAGATCGATCTTCTTGATGCTTGAGACTTGGCCATCGAGAGTTTATCTCCTCCTTGAGTCTCAACACAAGTCCTTCGACTCGGTAGGCACGACTCTCTGAGAAAATCTCGATTCTCCACTTTCGGGGTATCCAACTCCCGAAGAGTCTTCTTGAGCTGCGACTCATCGAGATACGCTCATCTAATAATTTTTCGTAGGCGATCGAGATGTCCGATTCTCTTCGGCACTCTGAAATAGTGTCGTGTGTGCGGTGTGAAGAGGAGCTAAATGTAGCGTGAAAGTTTACCTCATCCTCTTCTCCTGCCGTAAGATATTTTTCGGCATCTTCTTCAAGCTCTAAGGCCATGAATGCCTCTTCATCATCGATGAATCCATGAAGGAGTCGACTTCATCCGGAGTAAGTCACGAGGTTCACCGGCGATGTATGCTTGGCGTTTCTTGATGAACTTCTCCCTTCGAGCTTTTCGTCTTTGCTCTCTAAGGCTGTATTGAGCTCGGGACGGTCGTATTGGTAATGTCACGGCTTCTTGCGGTTGTAGCGGGGAGGTGATTTTGCTATCTTTGCTCTCACTTTGTCTTTCGGCGAGTTGAATCCTCCTGTTTCCTGCAATCAGAAGTGTGCGATTCAGGAGTGCGCTTGGGTGTATACTCAGACTTACCCTTTGAGTCTCTGACGACTCTTAATAGCTTTCTGCGCCTCTCCTTCTCCTTCTGATACTTCACGGCAAGCAGCGCATATTTCTTAGCTAGGTTTCCTTCTTGTAGATCGTTGATTGAAGGTTCAGCCTTGCTAGATGCGGGAGTTGCTGTACTGACTGATGCTTTGAAGGCATGGTCAATATGTGTGTCAGCTTCAGCTCGTTGCTTCCTTTGGGGTAGGCCGAACTCAAACTCCTCAGCTTTTAATTCTGAAATGATATGATCAGGAGAAATAGTATCAAGGTCAGAATGTCTAAGCAAAGTAGCGAATGGAGTCCAATGTCCGTCCGGTAGTGCTCTCAAGATTTTGAGATTCATCTCTCGGTTGGAGAACGTCTTTCCCAGCCCCTTGGTAGTGTTCATCAGATCTGTAAATCTGACGTTGAGATCTTCAATAGTGTCACCAGGCATGAGAGACAATCTCTCCAGCTTCTGAAGTTCCGGCGCAAGTTTGTTCGCCTTGATCTTCTGAGTCTCCCGACTTAGTAGCTCTAGACCATCCCAGAGTTCCTTCACGGACTTGCAGTCCTGAACTCTTCCGAGATAGGAATCACTTAGGGTGGTCAGCATGGCATTTACGGCAGCCCGGTCTAGATTGTGAAGCTTCTTCTCTTACGGGTGAAGAGGCTTCTATCTTTTGAAACCTTCTTCCCGGTCACCATTCCTCCTCCTTGTCTTTGGATCACGGACTTCGACACTTATCGATCATGGGTACGATAGGTCCGTCTTCTAAGACCTCTATCATCTTTGTCGTGGAGGGAAGTCGAGATGGGCTTCCATTCGACTCGCCATACCCAGTAGTTCTCTACGAGAACATGGGTATCATCCTGATTCCTGACATATCAGACATAGTAAACAGTGATTTGAATGAAGAATGATATGCAGTGAAAATGTTTTTAGGATCCGTTCAAGTAGACCGGTTAAAGAAAAAAAGAGTCCTTAGAGAACTCCTGCTCTGATACCAATTGTTGGTCCCGAGATAAACGTTCAGGTGTAGAGGGGGGGTGAATACCTTGAAAACTTTTCTCAACTTAAAACGCGAACAGTCCTTTTCAGGAGAGTGTCTTGCTTTGAATAAATTCGATAAACCGAGAAAAGTTGTTACGAATCGCGTGGCGAGTGGCTTGACTATGCGAGGCACGCTAATGACTAAAGTCAGAATTCAGTACCGTTCAGTGATAGTTCAGTAGAGTGCGAAATTGTGTAGGCCCAAATTCAGTTGAGTTAGAAAGCGTTTTTTATTAAAAGCTGTTTCGAGTATATTAGTGCGATCTTTTAAGCTTTACTAAAACACAATTGAATGATTTTGAAAGATATTTTCAGTATGATCAGAAATCACTGCAACAGTAAAATAGAGCACACAGAACACAACGATTTTTAAAGTGGTTCGAATATCAAACAATCCTACGCCCACTTGTCCCGAAAGATCGGGGAGGCTATTTTATTATCTTGAGTTAGTCTCGGCCCGGTTTGTCAACTTTGGACAAACAACGGTCTTGAGATTTATACTGAGCAAGTCTCAGTTTACAAGGATCAAACAAAAGCGTTTGACAAACACTCCAACTATGAAGGAGTTCTTTACAATAAAGAACAGTTCAGGGATGAACTCCTTCGATCTAAGCTATAGATATGTTCAGCTGAGCTAAGGTTAGAGGGAAGGGAACAAGGAAGTGGCTTCTAGAGCGACAAACAATGAGGAATAATCTCTCTGGGTTCGTGTTCAATCGCTTGGATACTAGAGGCTTCGAATCTAATTCAGCTTGGTTCCCTTAGAGCAAGAATGTCGCCTTTCGCTTGAGGTAATTCTCTGAAGATCTTGCGGAAAGCTTAAGTCGGTAGGTATTTGCTCGTAATCGCTCGTGTGTTCTTCGTATGTGTCGTGAGCTTTGATTTGAATTCTTCCCTCTATTTATAGAGAAGTGTCATGGAAAGATCCGTTGGAGACGATGATCCATATGTCACGCTCTTTTGGGTAGCTAACGGCTCTTTCAAAGAAATTTGGCAGAGTCTTTGATCGAGAAAGTAGACGAGATGGATGCTCGTCGTTGGTCGAGGCGTAGAAAGTAGGTGAGACAAGCGGACTTCCAAGGCGAGATCCGAAGGCGACTTCTATGTACCTCGTATGACTCTGCTTGATTTGACACTTAAGATCGGCTGACGGTCAAGAAGGCATGTCGGCCATTCTTGAGTCGACCTTGGGTTCGATAGTATGCTCCTCTTGAGTCCAACTCTCCGAAGGAGTGGGCGTTGCTACTTAATGATGTTTCTTTGAACATCACGAAATGAGCTTCTTGCAGAGGCGCGACAAGTTCACGAAGTTGATTTTACTGTCGATTCGACATCTTGCCCTGTCGGCATACGAATATCCGGTTAGTTCAAGATTATCATCGGCAAGATACCATAACCCTGACATCGGGTGTCCCTTTCGGGTATCGGAGAATCTTTTTTCTTTGAGTCTACGTGACTACGCTTGGGATTCACACGAAATATTGCGCATTCACCTACATCATAGGTTATATCGAGTTCTGTTTGGCGGTTAAGTATAATAAAGAGCCAATAATAACACGATAATCGGTTGAGTTAACGAGATACTTCCTCTTTGTCAAAATCATTCTTGATTTGTATTCAAGGGAATTTTGGTGATTTGCTCGATTCGCGATCGAATTTCTTGATGAGATCCACAGGTATATTTCGCTTGATTTATGAATATTCATTTCTTTGATTGCTTCACTTGAAGACCAAGGAAATAATTCATTTATCCCATCATTAACATCTCAAATTTTTCTTTCATCATTTGTTCAAATTTCGACACGTGATCGAGATTCTTAGATCCGAAAATGGCGTTGTCTACATAGATATGCACCGGTAAGATATCATTATCGACTTGATGCTTTGAATAGGGTGCGATCTATAGTTCCTTTCTAAAAACCTTTACGAAGTAGAAAGTCGAGAGGGTATCATACGAAGCCCTAGGTACTTGTTTTAACCCGTATAGAGCTTTCTTGAGTGCGTATACTTGGTTCCCTCTTGAGCCGGGTGGTTGTTATTACACGAGACTTCTTCCTTGATACGCCCGTTCATGAATGCTTGACTTTACATCCATCGATAGACACTAAACTATTGATGAGTTGCTTATGCTTGGAATAGGCGAATTGCTTGCAATCTTGCGATTGGAGCTAATGTTTTATCAAAATTTATTCTTTATTCTTGAAGATGACATTGTTTTCATCACGCTTGTTCTTGAAGACCCATTTGGTTCCGATCACATGTTGGTGCTTGGGTCTGTCTACAAGCTCTCAAACGTCATTTCTAGTGGACTGGTTGAGCTTTTCTTGCATGGTAGTAATCCAATCAGCATCATTTAAGGCATCCTCAAGCGACTCAGGTTCTTCAATAGACAAGAATCTAGAGCATAGGGCGCTTTCTCCTTGACATAATTTGGCATTTATCTTAACGTTTGCTAATGGATCTCTAATAATAAGAACTGAAGTGTGAGCATCTAACCATGAACGACATCTTCTTGTTACTTCTTCTAAGGTTGATTCTGCACAAATAGTCGGATTGTGTGGAATTTTAGTAGTACTATTTTTTAATTGAAGTAGTTCGGCAACAAGATCGGGGTCTCTTGAGTCGCCGGGTTCGGGGGCATTCGGCCCGGGAACATTAGTAGTTACCCACCGAGTAGTTATTCTCGATAGAGCTCTCAATTACCACTTTGGGATCAATTTTGTTCGAGAAGAATCAACGGTTCAACTACTTTAGTTGTTGGTTGGTTACTTGAACTT
Organism: Lavandula angustifolia; assembly: GCA_028984105.1. NCBI lineage: Eukaryota > Viridiplantae > Streptophyta > Magnoliopsida > Lamiales > Lamiaceae > Lavandula > Lavandula angustifolia. The sequence continues at coordinate 12,852,013 of CM054818.1, read as the reverse complement.
CATCATCGAGAATCATCATCCCAACAATGTTGGATCTTCTCTATATCATCTTTTATGTTTAGATCATGTAGTTTTACTAGTCGACCTCTTCATCATCTTCTTTGAGAGCTTCGTTTCTGTTCTCGGTAATAAACTTCATTAAACACAACAAGAGGGCTTTCCTCCATGCAAAGTGTCACGGTAGTTAAAGACCACAGAAAGCTTTCTTGACCACTAGAGTATCCTAAGAATACTCCTTGGTCTAACTTGCTATCGAAGACCTTCAAGCGATCATTTCCATTATTGTGGATTAAGCATGAACAACCAAAAATATGGAAATGCGAAATAGAAAGGTGTTCTCCCTTTTCCATAGTTCATAAGGTGTCTTCATGTGCAATTGAGTCGGTAATGAGCGATTCTAATTGTAACGAGCAATGTCGGTAACTTACGCCCCAAAACTTTGATGGTAGACACGAGTTTGCGAGTAACGTTCTTGCTGCTTCTTTAAGTGTTATGTTCTTTCTTTCAACAAGGCTATTCTGCTGAGGCATGTGTGCCGGTGAGGTTTCGTGCTGGATCCCTCTAGCTTCGCAGTACTCTTTCATCATTAAATTTAGAAATTATGTTCCTCGATCTGAGCGTATTCTTTATATCTTGATATCCTTTTGGACTCTTAGTCTTTTCAGTGGTTTTGGTAGTTCAGTTTTGAGATCGGACTTGTTGGCAATAAAAATCGCCCATTTGTATCTTGAATAGTTATGTATGACTACAACAGCATATTTCTTGCCTCTGATTGTCACTAGAGAGACCGGCCGGAATAAGTACATGTGGAGCGGTTGAAGGATTCCATTAGTAGAGGTTGGCGAAGTGGCGGTGCTTGATACAGTGCCTTTCCCTTCATGCATGCTTCACAATTCTTATATCTTTTAAAGATTTCATTGGGCAGTCCTTTGACTTTAGCATCTCTTGCTAGTTAGTTCATTGTTTTGAAGTTCGAGATGACTTAGCCTTCTATGCCCATAGCCCATCTTTGTTCTATCATCGACATCGTTTGTGCTAGCAAGCAAGCTTCATGTTCGGCGATATTCCAATCTGCATAATAGATGTTTCTTCTCCGAGCCGATAACACGAGAATTGGCTAACTAAAAGAACATCACAAAAACACAGCGTCAAAAGTCACTTTATTGGAGTTATCATAGAATTGACTAACTAAAAGGAGACATATGTTACTCGGGAACTATGACAGTTCCTATTTTCGATATTCCATATCCCCTTGTGTATCCTTTGGAGCTGTCGCAAAACTTCAGTCCGGCTCCTTCTTTGTTGAACATAGTTGTTTTTACGAGGTTTGAGATGTCTTCTTCTTCGAACCTTCGGGCTGCGATTATGTGCTCATAGTAGTATGATCCATCACGGATTTGGATGAGTCCAGCGAGGATGGTGATCTTGTTCGGCCCATCTCGACCTTCTTGGTTCCCCACGAGTTTCATCTAGGTGTTCTAAAGGCTTGAACCTTTGGTCGTCTTCGGGTAGCTAGGGTTGAGGTACTTTCATTTTAGATTTGGTCTTTGTCGAGGGGTTGCGGGTTCGTCATGCTTGAGTTCCCCCCTTGGACAAATGCGTTAGCCGGCTTTTTCTAAGCTTTTACTGCTCTGAAGTCGATGCTTCATATGTGTATCTAAGTCCTTCCTTTGTGAAGGATGGTCTTTGTCACCTTAGCAAATTTTCAAGCTTCTCTTTAGCTCCTAGGTATTGCTTAGTCATTAAGGTTCTCCAAACCTCATCACTTTTTCTCGAGCTTCGTACTTAGCTGCGGGTATTCCAAGCTTATCATTTAGGTGACAATTTCGGTATCTTTCTCGAGGTTGTCCTTGGTCGGGGCTTGAGATATGAGATTCTTATAGTTGAGACTTAGTCGATAGAGAATTGATCTCTTCCTTACGTGCAAAAGACAAGTCCTTCGGACTCGGTAGAGTCTGTACTCTCATTGAAAGTCTCGATTTTCGGCTCTCGGGAGTTCCGGCTCTCGAAGTGTTCTACTAAAGCGAGTGCTCGTTTGTATACTGTTCCTCTAGCGGATCTTCATAGGCTAGAACCACATCCCAGAGGTTCTCCCGCAACGAGCATGTATCGTGTGTGCGTGGTGAAAAGGGGCATAAGTTAGGATTATAATTTACCTCGGCCTCTTCTCCATCTATAAGACACAGTTCAGTCTCTTCTTCAGCTTCGATTGCCATGAATGCGACTTCATCATCTGATGATTCCATGAATAATTCTTATCGCTCGTGCCATCAGATAGTTCTCCGGCTATGTAGGCTTGCTTTTTGTTGATGAACTTGTTCCTTCGGCTTGCCTTTCGGCTCTTTCGGCGGTCGAGAGCTCACGGACATTCATCTTGGTAATGTCCCGTCTTTTTGCGGTTGTAACACGTTGAGCTCTTACCTTCCTTTCTTGGTGACTCATTGTATCCGGTGGAGGCGGTCTCGGTGTTCTCGCATTCGGGTAGAGAGTTAGATTCATCTTTCGGGTGATTGTTTCTCTCTTACCTTTGTAGTTTTTTGAAGCACGTTTCATCTTCTTGAGATTTTCCTTCTTTTTTTGGTACTTTACTACAAAGAGAGCATATTTCTCAGCTAGATTATCAGTAGTTGGAATTGTCGGTGAGCTTCAGGTTGGTTGACTAGTAATTGAGGGACTTGCTCCAAGTGTCTTGGCCGTTGCCTTATAGGCGTGATCCGTTGGCATATCGGTGCCGGCACTTGGGAGTATGTGTAAGGTTGAACTCAAACTCCTCAACTTTCAATTACGAAAAGATATATTCGGGAGTAACGAGCTTAAGTCGGTTCTTCGTAAAAATTTAGCAAAGGAGTACCACTTGGGCCCCGGTAAGAGCCACTTAAAATTTTAGCATTCGTCTCCTTGTTGCTGAAGGTTTTCCGAGTCCGTTGAAGAAGTTGATTTGATTCGTGAATCGGCGCCGAAATCATCAATTGACTCCCTAGGTATCATTGCAAAGGCTTGAAGCTTCGTAGCTCCAACTCCGGTTTGTTTTCCTTAATGCTGTTGAGTTACTTGACTTCGCACGGCGAGAGCATCGAGAGCTCCTTCACGGTTTACTGTCGTGCACTCTTCGAGGTATGAGTCGTTGATTGTAGTCGGTATTGCATTGCATGCGACTCGATCATGGTTGTGCGACTTTTCTCTCTTCTAGTGTAAAGCGGCTCTTGTCCTTGGGAACCTTTACCCTGGTTTTGGCGCTTATTGCCGCCCACGGCTACCTATTCGACATTGTCGACCATAGGAACAATGGGTCCTTTCTCCGGGACATACGTAAATGCTTGTCACGCGGTGGCGTTAAGTGTGCCTCCATTCTTACACGCCATACCTCGTAGTTTTGTGCTGAAAACATGGGTACTTTCCTTATACACGTAATATCGGACATATTGAAGATATGGTATATGATGTCATGAAAGTTATGCAAGTGCGAGATAAAGGCGGTTTTTCGGGATGCGTTCGAGTAGACCGCTATATTCGGAAAATGATGATCGGAAGAACACCGCTCTAATACCAATTGTTGGTCGAGAGACGAGTCTTCGGGTGGAGAGGGGGGGGGGGGGGGTTGAATACACACGAGTTCAATTTTCAACACGAAACACGAAAGTTAGTATCTACTAAATATTGCTATTGAACTAGTCGGTTAGCCAAATTAGCTTTCTCGATCGCGTGGGTCGAGAGTATCATCTCCTGAGTCCTATCTGCGATTTCGGTCACTAAACGGTAGTTCGGTATAAGATAGAGTGCGGAAGTGTAGGCCCGACACAATTTTCGTCTTACTTTGAAAATGCGTTTTATGTTTGAGTGTAATTTTAGAGTTCAATTTTATGTAGTATGAACAGTTAATCAATGAAAGAGTTAATAACCACAAGTAGTTTTTAAAGTGGCTCGGATACGTTGGATCCTACGTCTACTATCTCGAACAAAGCGGGGAGTTATTGATTACTCATCTTGAGCAAGTCTCGGTCGATCATCTGGCCGGACGGATACTCTAGTTCCGATCTTAGTGACTTTAGAAGTTTAAACATGAGGTTTGATTTTCTCCAACTAAGAAGTTCTTACGATAAAATACTTTAATAAGTTGAACTCCTTCAAATTTTCTAAGCTTATGATGTTAAAATAAGTTGCTTAGAATAGAGAATGGGAACAATGAATATCCAGAGTGAAGAACTAAATAGGTGTCTCCTTTGTATGGGTTCTTTGTTGTGTTAGGCTCTTTGATCGCTAGAGAGTTTAAATGCTTGAATGGTTTGGTTCCCTTTTTTTTTATCTTCTCTGCATGAAGACTTCTCTATTTATAGTCTCGACTCATGAATAGATCCGTTGTAAGAGGTCTAGACACATGTCGAATACGATAAGAAAAATGACCATCTTCAATTTGAATGTCGTTTGTAGGGGTTTCCTCCTTTTTAGTTTAGGGAGCGACTTTAGGACATAGCGGGTATAGTGTTGGCAACTCCTCATTGGTCGAGGTTAGAGAATTGGTGACGTTTGTTCAAACTACAACAACATGCGAGTTTACTTCCTCGATTCCTCGGACCTTTTCTTGAGTTGTCTTCTGCGACATTCTTCGAGATATTCGGTACTTGGCTCGATTTTCTTTGCGGGTTCGGTGGGTTCCGAAATACCCGATTGAGATCCTCGGTGTTGAGCCCTTCCGATTGACACAAGATGTTCTACTAAACATATCGGCTCTTGAAATCTAGTTAGCCTACGAGTTACTAACATGGTGAACTTCAACTAAGCTATTACATTATAAGGTTCAACATTCGGCTAGGGTTTTGGGATATTCAAATCTTATTATCTTGAATCTCATACTCAACATTAATTTAGAGAGGTTTAACAATATTAGATATAGGGGAGGTGCCTTCCCTAGGGATATCATGATTGGGTTGGGTCGTAAATATCCCGCCCATGAGAATAGTCACTTTGATACACAATCTAGTTAGATTAACTAAAATTTTCATATTTTTTGCTTTCCGAATTTCAATGATACTTGAGATAAGATAAAACAAAATAGCACACAAACTCACAAAAGTATTGAAGTCATAGTCAATAAAAATCGTTGTCCCACTCATGCACTACTACTTTGAAAAACATTCAAAAATTGTGTGAGAAGTACCAATACTATTTGTGACATCTATAAAATGTACATACCAAAGGTTCTTTTAATTGCAATAACAAACTAGTTTTGTAATAAAACGTATTTCTCTAAATAAATGGTATATAGTCAATTTAATTATATTTTAAATGTTATAATAAAAATAATATTTTTTATTAATTATCTCTATGTGGTTATTTAAGAAGTCGATTATGATTAATCGGAGGCGGGTTTCATCATCCGCTCGACCACCCCCACCTCGGGTCCGCTTCGATTGTGAAAGAGCTGTTTGAAAACCGTAACCTTAGATCCGGATAGTCCCCTACAAAACGGGTAACACGAGGTTCAAATCTCGAACCCCGCTCCGGTAAAAGCGGCTAAACCTCTTGTTTTCAATTTTGTTAGATTCTCGCCCATTTGGGGCCGATTAGGGTCGGGACTTGTCTGCTTGATAGAATACGCCAATTGGTGCGAGTTAGGTTTTGTGCTTTTCACGCTTACTTGTTCAAACTTGTTCGGTCTTTTGTGGTTACGAGAAATTTTCTTGCTTTATTTGCTATTTTTGAGCACGAATACGGAGTTTGCTCTTTGTCTGTTTCTAATCTTAAAAGATCGGCTCTTTAACCTGTAATCTACGGTTGTTTCCTCTCTCTTAAATTCTTTAACGGTAGACTAAGGTGACCCCCTACGCCCGGACTAGATCATACGATTGTGAATTGAGAAATCCCTTTATTTGAAAAGCATGCGATATCAACCCAAAAGGGTCGATATCATTTTTTATTATGTGTGCTTTGGTTTCCTCTAGTGGAATTACCACTTTTAATGGAAAAACTGATTTTAATTTGTGGAAAAAGAGAATGAGCTGCCATTTTGATTGAAAAACGTATTTACTAGCGATATTACTCATACTTATGAAGGCGATTTATAATAAAAGAAAAAGAATGAAATGAATGATCTTGCATTATCTGCTATTACTCGAGAATATGACTCTTTGCTTAGGAAAGTAGAACATCTTTCATTTGCTAAAGAGACATGGGATAGATTAAATGAATTGTATACAGAAACCTCCCTGCCCTCTAAGATATATTTGTTACATGGTTTCTTTAAAACTTGATATGTCTAAGGATATGGATGAGAATTTAGATGAGTTTAATAAATTGTTACAATTGATTAAACAAACTCGTCACACATGTATTGAAAATTATACTCCTATTGCCTTGTTAAATGTCATTCCTGAGTCTTTTAGTGATGTTCAGTCTGCCATTAAGTATGGGAGGGATAGAATAGATCTTGAGACTGTAATTAGTGCTCTTAAGAGTAATTAAATAGATCTAAGGTTCAATGGAGAAGTTAGAGTTACTGAACAAGGTACATCTTATCAAGTGAGGAGTAGAACTAGTGAAAGAAACAATACTACTAATAGTTACGATAAAGGGGGAAGAAATACAACCAAAGGTCTAGGTCTAAGTCTAGAACCAAAGGTAGAAAGTGTTTCAACTATGGAGAATATGGGCATTACCAGAAAGACTGTCCTTCACCTAGAAAGGGAAAACATTATACTGATCAGAAGAGTGTTTCCAATGCTATTCTTGGTGAGGATTCTGAAAATAATATTCTTGGAAAAACATTATGGTTCTTGAACCTCAAAGTTTTTCCTCTTGTGAATCCTATGAAATCGGGAATTTATAAATGAATTGATTATGGATTACGGAAGTGCCTATCATATTTCTCCTTTTAAAGAATGTTTTTCAAAATTGAAAGTAGGAAATTTTGGTTATGTAATTGTTGCCAATAAGCATAAGTGCTCTGTGTTTGGAATTGGTGATATTTTCTTAAAGTTCAAATCTTGTTTTGAATATACTATGAAAGATGTGAGGTATGTGCCTGATGTTGCATGCAATTTGTTGTCTTTTCTGCCTTAGAGAATGATGGTTTTGGTGGAAGTTGGGGGGATGGGTGGATGAAAGTTAAAAAGGGCTCTTTAGTGGTGTTTAAAGCTAAAAGATCCAATAACTTGTATCTTTTAGTGCTACTCCTATTATCTCTGCATCTAATGTGAATGCATCATTTCTTGACAAAAGCTTGTTTTGTGGCATCAAAGACTAGGACATGCTAGTTCAAATAATCTTGTCCATTTTGAGGAAATTTGGTGTTTTTGGTAAAGATAAATTATACGATTTGCCATTTTGTGATTCTTGTGTGATTGGTAAACAACATAAAGTCTTTTTTTCCTCTCGGCTTGATTCGGTGATAGATCTGTTGCCTCGATATACTTGAATATATACATGCGATGTTTGGGGTCTCTCTAGTTCTCTTAAGGGTCGGTTGCCTACGAATGCTTTCTTCCACAAGGGTCATAAATTATATCCTAAGGGTTCTTGCCTCGAGATCTTTCACACCTTAGAGTGTTTGGTTGTCTTTGCATTTGTTCATCACAAAGGTCGTAGAATTAGATCATAAGTCTCAAAAAATGTGTTTTCCTTGGTTATCCGAGAAAGGGATAAAGGGATATAGACTTTGGGATAGAAGTCGACTGGCTTTAAGGTAATAATCGGTAGAGATGTGGTTTTTAATGTATACGAATTTCCTTGCTTAAGTGAGTGCTTGTTTCTCACTTTGATAATGATCCTCCTTTTTGAGGTGGAGTCTCCACCAGTGCAATGCGAGCATGCTCCCTCGTTGTGATTCGAACCAAGTGTTGTTAATTCTAAGTCAAGTAAAAATTCTAGTTCTTTGTCTAACTCTATCTGCATGATAATTTTGTTCACGATCATGGTGATCCTGGTGTATCGATTATACGTTATCTAGGGATAGACCTAGAAGAGAAATCCATGCTCCTTCTAAGTATGATGATTTAATTATGCATGCCCTTAGTGTTTGTGAATCTTTAGATAATGAGCCGACAAGTTATTCGATGCGATTCAATCTGCTTCCTCTAATAAATGGTTAGGCTTGCTAAGCAATCGAGATGAATTCTTTGCATGTGAATAATACTTGGATTCTTATTCCTAAGCTACTTTCTATTCTCATTGTGGATTGTAAGTGGTTTTTCAAACTTAAATTTGAACCTAAGTCTCTTAGATATAAGGCTATGTTAGTTGCTAAGGGTTTTACTCAAAAAGAGGGGTAGATTATTCGAAATCTTTGCCCCTGTTGTTAAATTGACCCTTGTGCGTATCATGCTCTCGTTAGTTGCTCATTTTAACTAGGAGCCCCGAAACAAATGGATATTCTTGCTTTCCTTCATGGTGATCCGGATAAAAAGATATATATGAGACAACCTGAAGGCTTTGTGGATTCGGAAAAACCTGATTATGTGTGCTTACTACAAAAAGCTTTATATGGTTTAAAATAGTCTCTTAGGCAGTGGAATAAAAAGTTTGATCAATGTATGCTTTCTTTAAATTTTATCAGAAGCTCTTTTGATCACTGTCTCTATTATACTAAAGTGAAAGCTTGTTCTTGTATACTTATTGATATATGTGGATAATATGTTAATTGTCGAGTCCTTGTGTTAAGTCTCATTAAACATGTTCAAAAGTGCCTAAGGGGCGATTTTTAAATGAAGGATTTAGGGGATGCCAAAAAGATTATTGCCATGAATATTGATAGAGACAAAAAAATATGGTACTCTTGTCCTAAATCAGATTTCTTATGTGGATAAGATTTTGAGTAAATTTGCTATGTCTGCTTTGCCAAAACCTTGTCAATCGTCTGCCTCTTGTTTCTCATGTTGTGTTAAGTAAGGATCGGTCCCCAAAAGCGATTCGGAAATTTACGATATGCAAAGGTGCCTTATGCTTTAATGCTATAAGGTGCGTAATGTATCTTATGGTGAGTACTAGGCCGGATATAGCCTTATGATGTTAGTTGTTTGAGCGGATATATGTCTAATCCGAGGTTTGCCCCATTAGAATGCTTTAAAGTGGTTGTTTAGGTATTTGAAATCTACTAAACATGTTGGTTTAAGATTTTCAAAATATTACGATGATACAAAACTTCATTGGATATGTGGATTCCAATTATGCTAATGATATAGACAATATGAAGTCTTCTACTTCATATGTGTTTACTTTACTGTGGGTTTTGTATTAGTTGGAAATCACGGTTGCGGCTATTGTGGCATTATCTACCTGAGGCGAGAATATGATATTGTAGTTTGAAGCCTTCAAAGAAGTTGTTTGGCTTAAGGGTCTCTTGTGCGAACTTAATTTCTTTGCGCATAAAAATGTGACTTTATTTTCGATAGTCAATTTGTTATTCGGTTGTGCAAGAATCTGTGTTTCATGATCGAACCTAGCATATTGATTTTAGGTATCACTTTATAAGGGATATAGTTGATGAAGGTCTTTGTTGGGTGATGATTACGTCCTTAGCATAGTCTTACTTAGTGGGAAATGATTCTATCTTCTAAACTAAACCATGCTTCCGGCGGCCTTTAGTGCTACGATTGTTGAAAAGATTTGAAGATCCCAAAACCACTATCGATTCTTGAACCATTCCGTTGTAATCGTTATTTGTCTACGAGGGTTTCGGACTCGGTAGACACTCTGCTTTCGATCAAGGCGCTCGAGTGGATTATATCGCCTTAACACCGAAGTAGAAGACTCGGTGATCTTGGACTCGGCGGGAGCGATGGCCGAAAGAGTCGGTTGAGGCCGGACTCGGTAGGAGCGGTTCGGCTGAACTCGGAGCTGATCTTCGATAGACATTTCTCGGCTATCTTCCCTGCGGGATACGGGATCGAGACTCGGCATCGGCGACGGTCGAAATTGTCAAATACTTTGAAAGGCAATCGGCATTGTCGTATACGAGGAAGAGAGAAGTCGGCTTCGGTTTGCCTTGAAGTGCATGTCTTTGTCTCGACCACTCTATCCACCTCGACGAATGACAAGAACACGCGTGTCTTCTCACCGCTAAAGGCTGCGGTCAACCCTTTTCCTAAAAAGGTGGGAAAGTACATTGTTACCTACTTGAAAAGAGCCGTTTGCTACCAAAAGAGAGAGAGAAAGGAAGATCGTCTCCAACGGATCTTTTCCAATCTACTGCTCTATAAATAGAGGGACATTTCAAGAGGAAAAAAAATGCGCATAAGCTTAACGACAAAATCAAACACAAGCATTCAAGCGAGCTAGAACCCGAGAAAACCACTAAGTCTTCGCAAGAACTTGAAGATCTATCTCCGTCGGAAGACTACATTCTCGGCTTCATAGGGAACCAAGCTAAAGCTGTTAGAAGAGCCTCTAGTATCCAAATCGACGATACGCGAACCCAAAAGCTTATTTCCGGTTTGTTCGTCGATCTAGAAGCTACATTCTCGTTCCCTATCCCTCTAACCCTAAGCTCAGCTGAATATACTTATAGCTTAGACGAAGGAGTTCATATTTGAACCTAATCCTTATTGTAAAAGGACTCCTTCATAGTTGGAGAAGTTTGTCAAACACTTTAGTTTGATGCCTTTGTAAGCTTGGGACTTGCTTAGTATAATCCCGAAGCCCACGGCTTTATCCCTATGTACAAGGCGGCGAGACTAACTTCGGTATAATAAATAGCCTCCCGAACTTTCGGGACGGTGGACGTAGGATCGTGTGATATCCGAACCACTTTAAAAATATGTGTCTTGTTATTGCTTTCGATTTTGTCATTTGCATTGATTTTCTTGTTCGGTCCGAAAACCTACTTTAAAATCATACGATTGTCTCGGCCATCTTGGGCTGTCTATTTGCGTGGGGCGAGACTTGCTAAAATGATTTTTCCACTCAGTCGACTTGGGCCTACACTTTTCTGCACCGCTGAACTCTACATGTTGATATTGAATTCTGACTCAGTCAGCTAGCAGATCTCAGTAGAGTCAGACTCTTTGCCACACACGATTTAGAACGGCTATTTGGTCTGCCTTGAATTATTTCGGTGCGGCACTTTCTGAGCGGGGCTGCTTCGTGTTCGAAGTTGAGAAAATCGGATTTAGGTGTATTCACCCCCCCCTTCTACACAGGCGTACACTCGGGACCAACAATTGGTATCGGAGCGGGGAGTTCTTTAAGACTCTTGTTATCTTGGGGCTGGTCTACTTGAACGGATCCGGAAAATCGTTTTTCTCTTGCATATCACTCTACATTCATATCATTATTTTATATGGCTGATATGTCAGGTATAAGAATGGTACCCATGTTCTCGGTAGAGAATTATGGGGTATGGCGGGTCAGGATGGAAGCACATCGACATCCCTCCATGATAGTATGGCTGAAGTGCTTGAAGATGGACCTATTGTTCCCATGATCGATTATATCGTGACTCAGGCCCCTGCTGAAGGAGGAGGAATGGTGGTTTGGGAAGAAGATCCCCTAAAGGCGAAGTCTCTTCACTCCTGAAGAGAAGAAGCTTCACAACTTAGGCCAGAGTCGCCGAAATGCCCATCTTGACCACTCTTAGTGATTCTTATCTTGGCGGGGTTCGGGAATGCAAAACGGCAAAGGAACTGCAGGACGCTCTAGCGCTGCTTGAGTCATGGAACTCGGAAGATAAAAGCTAACAAACTGGCGCTGGAACTCCAAAAGCTGGAAAGTTTGTCTCTCATGCCTGGTGACAAAATAGAAGATCTAAATGTCAGATTCACGAATCTGATGAATTCCATCAATGGGCTGGGAAAGACATTCAGCAACCAAGAAATGAATCTCAAGATGCTGAGGGCGCCGTCGGACGGACCTTTGGACACCTTTTGCCGCTTTATTGCGACATTCGATTTAGATGTTGTCTCTCTGACCATATCTTTTGGGAACTTCGGGCGAGAAGAGTTTAAGTTCGATAGACCTCAGCGAAAGCAAAGAGTTGAAGGCGACAATAAAATTGACCATGCCTTCAAAGCATCGGTCGGCGCGGCATCTCCGGCGACGAGCAAGACAACGAGTAAGAATGAACCTTCACTCGATGATCTACAAGAAGGAAGTCTCGCTCGAAGTACGCGTTGCTCTTTGTGAAGTATCGAAAGGAGAAGGAGAGCGCGAGAGCCGGCTAAAGCATACAGGGACACAAAAGGTAAGTCGGATTATACGCCCAAGCGCACTCGACTCGCAATCTTATGAATGCGAGAAGAAGGATGACTCGGCACCATCAAAGGATAGCGAAAACAAAGAAGAAAGAGTCATCGCTTGCTACAACTGCAAAAAGCCGGGACACTATCAATATGATTGTCCCGAGCCCGGTAGTCTTTGAACGCGGCACGCGAGGCGAGGAGAGAGAAAATTCGCCCCGAAAAGACAATCCTACATAGCCGGCGAAATCTCGGACGACTCGGAAAGAAGTCGACTCCTTTATGGATTCATCGGATGATGAAGCGGCTTTCATGGCCTTAGAGCTTGAAGGCGAAGAAACAAGCGAAAAGTGCCTAATAAGCGGGGAGAAGAGGATGAGGTAAATTCTCATGAACCACTTAATTCCTCTTCACCACCTTGCACACAAGGCAATTGTTTCGGGTGCGGATGGGAATTTGGGCATCACGACCGACTATGAAGAATTATTAGATGAACAAATTCAAATGAGTGCAGGCTCGGTAAGACTCTTCGGGGAGTTGGATACCACGAAAGTGGAGAATCGAGGGACTTTCTCGGGAAAGTCGGGTTGCTCTTGAGGCCGAAGGACTTGTGTTGAAACTCGGGGAGGGAGATAAACTCTCGATGGCCAAGTCTCAACATCAAGAAGATCGGATTTCGGTTTTGACCAATGACTTGACTCGAGAAAGATGCGGGGCGAGTCTCTTCGAGCGAAGCTGTCGGGACTTCGGACCAAGCACGACATGCGAAAAAGAGTGATGATGTGCGGAAGAGCACGATGGTCGAGGCGTTACATGGGCGGCGAAAAGAAGGCTTGGAGGCTATGCTTGCAAGCAACAAGCCCAAGCGCTGTAAGGAAGGACTTGGTTTCAACCGGGAAGCTTCCTCATCTGCCCTCGTACACTCGAAGTGCGTCTAGCGATAGGTTTGTTCGAGGAGAAACAATCAATGCAAATGTTACGAACCCCTCGGCCAAAGAACAAACAATAGATGAAAGCACCTCATCCTACGCATCGGTATTCGACTAGAAGATCGATGCAAGACACCCCGGTTCGGTCGAGGAGGAACTAGCAAAGTTAAGTGGGGCGTCGGTATGGACCACCTCGGTTGACACATCCCGGCTTCGGTATGGGTCATATTACTATGATCCTCAGAGTCGAGAAGAGGTTCCAAGAGTCGGGAAAAAGAAGAAACTTCGCACAAAAGGCAAAGGTCGGCCGGTCCGCGGCTCGGAAGATCCAGGACTCCCGAACACGAGCGGCCTAAGAAGTTAGCTTTGACCGATCCGGTGGTCAAGTATGTTGACTCAAGTGGAAAGAAAGCATGCGAAACCACCGGGGGTTGTTAGGCGGATTTGGGTTACTAAAACTAACATCTAAGGACCCAAAAACAAAATAAAGGGTTACTTGAATATAATTACATTTTTGCGGGTGCGTAAAGATCCTTGGTATGTGGACGGTGGATGCTCAAGACATATGACGTACCAAAGGAACCTGCGAAGAATTATATAGGCGAAGAAGGACCCAAAATCGAGTTTGGAGACAATGCAAGGCTATACAAGAGGATATGGAGCACTCGGCATTGGGCGCCCACGGTTCCTAAAGTATCATATGTTGAAGGACTTCGGCATAATCTTCTCTCTGTTAGTCAATTTTGTGATAACTCGAATAGAGTGATTTTTGACAACTTTGGTTTTACGTGATGTCGTTGATAAATCCACGGGGAAAACGGTGTTATCGAGGTTCGCGTAAAAAGAATATATATGTAGGCGGCTTGGAACTCGGCGAGGACACGAAGCTTGTCTGTTGGCGAAGAACGACAGCCGTGCGGGGATGGCTTTGGCATAGGAGACTCGGTCGCCTCGACTTCAAAACGCTCAACAAACTAGCAAGGAACACTCTTAGCAAGAGGATTTGCGCCGAATAAAGTATTCGGCAAAGACACTCGGTATCAAGCATGTACGAAGGGAAAGCAAACAAGGAATCAAAATCCACTGTTCCATCTCCTTCCCATTTGATGGAATCCTTCGGTACTACATATGGATTTGTTCGGTCCGGTCTCTCCGGTGACGATCGGAAGGCAAGAAGTATGCTTTCGTGGTCATCGATGACTACTCGCGCTACACATGGGTCATATTCATTGCCAACAAGTCGGCGTCAAAACGAGTTACCAACGCTTACGAAAAAGCTCGGTGTCGAGAAGAACACCAAGATAATCAAAATTCGTTCTAACGGAGGAGCCGAGTTCCTTAATTCCACGATAGAGGAGTTACGCAAAACCGAAGGAATAGAGCATGAGACATCGTTTGCCCGCACACCTCGGCAAAATGGAGTTCTTTGAACGAAAGAACGAGGACTCTCAAAGAAGCGGCTAGAACTCTACTCGCCGGACTCGGGACTCCCGGCCAAGTGCAGGGCGAAGCGGCGACATTGCATGTTATACTCGAGAACCGATCTCTGCTGACAAAGCGGCGTAAGAGAACACCATATGAACTATGGAACGGCGGGAAGCCTTCTTTATCTTATTTCCATATCTTTGGTTGTTCGTGCTTTATCCACAATAATGGGAAAGATCAGGTGAAAACTTTTGATAGCAAGTCGGATCGGGCGAGTTTTTCTTAGGATACTCTCGGGTCGGCAAAGCTTTCGAGTATTCAACTATCGGACCCTTTGCGTGGAAGAAAGCCTTCATGTTGTTTTTAATGAGTTTGCTGCGAAGGCGGGAGCGATAACTCCTAACTACGAATACGAGGAAATCGATAGCGGCTACGGGATCTAAGCTTAAAAGACAAACCCGAAAGAATCCGGCTTTGTTGGGATGATGATTCGATGAAGAAAGCGAAGACAAGTCTGCGAATCTCAACCGGCGAGCAAGTAGGCTGAGCAGTTGACTCTCTGAGCGAGTCGATCCTAGGTAACTTCGGGTCGATGAGGAAACCTTAGAGGTAGCGAGACCACTACTAAGAGTAACAACTCGGGGGAACATCTATTAATGTTCTCGAGGTGAATGCCCTGAACACGGAAACTCGGTAGATCACACTCTCATTCTTGAATTGCTTCAATCTTAGAATAGTACAATTGAAATGCCTAACTCACCTTACTATTTGTGTTGATCAAATTTCGGATGAAGAGGTGAAACATCGTAGATCGTGGCTAGATGCTCACACTCTCGATCTAATCATTGGAGATCCTTGGCGCCAAAAGTCGAGACAAGATCCGGTACGTCGAGGAGAAAGCGCATTATATTCACGCTTCTTGTCTGCGAAGAGCCTCGAGACGATTGAGGATGCACTTAAAGATCTTGGCTGGATCATAGCTATGCGGGGGGGGGCTGAATCGGTTCACGTGAAACAAAGTTTGGGAGCTTGTTGACGAGACCCGGCATCAACACGTTATTGGAACAAAATGGGTCTTCAAGAACAAGCGAGATGACAACAACGTTATAGTAAGGAACAAAGCAAGGCTCGTGGCGAAAGGCTACTTGTCAAGGCGAGGAATAGATTTCGATGAGACATTCGCTCCGGTTGCAAGATTGGAGGCGATCGAGGCTATTCTAGCCTACGCGACACATCAAAAATTCGAGTCTATCAAATGGATGTGAAGTCTGCGTTCATGAACGGCGTCTTTGAAAGAAGAAGTCTATGTAGAACAACCGCCCGGCTTTCGGCGGGGACATCGGGTTCTCCGGACTCGAGAAAGGCTCTATATGGGTTAAAACAAGCACCCGGGGCTTGAGTACGATACCACTGTCGAGTTTCTTCTTGAGAAGGTTTTCGAAAGGCGCGATGAGATCGCGCGTTGTTCGGGATTCGGCGGAAGACGACTTATTACTCATGCGGATCTATGTAGACGACATTATCTTCGGATCAAAGAACGTCGTCATGTGTCGGCGGTTTGAGAAAATGATGAAGGATAAGTTCGAGATGTCGATGATGGGTGAAATGAACTATTTCCTCGGCTTTCAAGTCAAACAATCTAAAAAGGGAACGTTCATTAACCAAGGCAAATACACTCGAGACCTCATCAAAAGATTCGGTGGCACATCCGGCAAACCTATCAAGATCCCGATGAACACGAATATGAAAATCGATCTTGATAAAGAGGGAGTATCGGTAGACCAAACTAAATTTCGTGCGATAATTGGTTCCTTATTATATCTAACGGCTACTCGTCTGACATAACTTATGTTGTAGGTGTCTGCGCTCGATTTCGGGCGAATCCTAAGCGAGCCACATGGACTCGGCCAAAGAAGATTCTCCGCTACCTCGAGGCACACTGACGTAGATTTATGGTATCCGGTGATGATAATATTGAACTAGGCGGCTATTCGATGCGACTATGCGGGATGTAGAATTGACCGAAAATTAACTTCGGGGAACTTGTCGGTTCCTAGGCGGTGAGGGCGATCTCATGGTTTTCAAAGAAGCGGCACTCGGTAGCCACGTCGACTACGAAGGGTGAATACATGGCTGCCTGGGAAGTTGTTGCGCCCAAATCCCTTTGGGTGGGACGGCGGCTAAGAGGCTATGATGTCATTCGGAATGAAGTGCCGATATTCTGCGACGGTACCGGTGCTATTGCAATCACTCGAGGACCCTGTACTACACACGAGATGCAAGCACGTGGACTTTGAAGGCATCACTTCATTCGTGACCATGTCGAAAAGAAGGATATCGGGATGGAAAAGATCCATCTTGACAAACAAAGGGCGATATTCGACCAAGCCTCTAGTTGAATCCGATTCAAAGAACTTTCGGTAGAGCTAGGTGCATTTGGATCCTCTTGACCCCGGTCGGTAAGAAGGTTCCGAGGAGAGGATCATTCGGTAAGGGGGAATGATCACTCTCAATGCGAGTAAATTCGATGCGTAGAGACGAGAAAACCATCTACACGAGGTATCGGTGACTACTATGTTCGGTGGCGAGGTTTGCGTATCTCTACTCGGTAGTGTAACGAATAAAATAGTAATGTCATTTATGATTAAGATTCAGCATCTTTATTGAATATCCTAAGTTTGTCATTTATTATTAACGGCTTATATTTAATGCACGACATTCCATACATAAGTTTCTTTGAACTCTGCACGCATTTAATGCATGTCATCTCACGATTACTACTTAGGCATATTTACAAGCTGGCTTTGACTTAGGCGGCTACGTGATCATTACCTATTTTAATATCCAATCTTAACCGTCCATATCATAAAGCAGATTTAAATTTGGCCTTTGATCGAAAACCGTTCACCTTCACGTTAGATATATATTTTCGATCATATCTTTAGAAACCGCCATTACCGCACTTAAAATCCTCTGCATCCGAAAATTCTGAGATCATTTCTTGCAATCCCCTCTTGCATATTCTTTCAGAATCTCAATCTCTCTTTCGGTATGCTTATTACAATTGCTACACGGATTAATTTTCTTTTTCAAAATCGCTATACAAACTGTTTTATTTAAATCGATACTGATAAATGCTAGTGTAACAGGTACAATGGCAAGTACAAATATTTCGGTGTCTGCTCCAACTAACATGCAAGAAATCACGGACAAGGACCGTGTTTGGTTTGAGCCGGACCATGGAGTTCGGCCCTTGTGGTCTCGATTATATGGACGAGATCTTCTCAGCTCTTAGAGAGTCAGGGCTTGAAAATTTTCTTTCAAGGAAGCCGACATACTTCCTCCCGAGGCAAGTGGCCGAAGTTTATCTTAACTCTGACTTAGTAGACGGGGACATAATCGGAAGATTCATCGTTCACGAGATCAAGAATGCTTTTACGATCTTGAAGCAAATATCAATCAAGGAGGCGCTAAAGAGAAGTTTTGATGCGCCATACGGAAGGAGCTGAAATCTTGTGAGGGTACAATGATGATCTTGTAGATGACTACTTGACTATATTACGTGGAAAGCCAACGACCTTGAGCTGCTTTTCCTAAAAACAACATCTTTGCCGCTGATGCGAGCTTTGGCTTATATTGTGGCGCGACTACTAACCCGGCCCAAGCGGGCTCATTCGATCAAGTATCGAGTCTCAAGATCCGGCTCATGATGGCCATATATGATAGAGCTCGAGATCAATTAGACGGAGTTCTTTATCCGTGAATTCATGGCTCGGGCGGCCAAGTTCGACAAGGCCTCTTGCCGGCGAGTGCAAAGGGCAAGCTTCTTTATGGTTTGAAGTTGTCCCATAATGATAGAGGATATCTGCGGATCCGAACCAATAACCTACAATGACAAGGACTATTTTAATGTGAAGAAGATCGGATTCCACAACAAGGCTAGCTTGTTCTTCGGCCGGATCGGGTCAGTCCCTCGGCCCCCGTAACTCGGCGGACTAAGCCTCGGCGGGCTACACCCTCGAAGAAGAGAACACCTCTAGCAAAAACTCCAAAGGCACCAGCTAAGGGCGAGGAAAGCCATTCGGACGTGCCTGCGGACACGAGGTCTCTCTTGAAGTTCTGGCTTGCTCGGGCTACTCGGCCAACCTACTCGGCTATGCGGTGATAGGCGAGTCGGAGAATCATCGAGAAGACTCGATCGGTGGAGAAGGTCGTATCCATTTGAGGAACCCGTAGAAGTGGAACAAGGGGATGCTTACGAAGCACATAGCGAAGAGATTTAGCGTCTTGACGGCCCCCTCTCGGTTCCACCACTCGGCGGTGTGCCTCGTGCTTGAGACTCGAGATGTCTCCCATAGACTTGGAGTGCGAGACGGCATCGAAGAAGAGACGATTGGGATGGAAGCTTCGGTGATCGTATCCGAGCATCCGAGAGATTCTTCAACGGATTCAGAGCTTCCTGACTACTCGATTTGTTGCTCATTGCAAAATCGGCAAGGCTCCACATGTTCTTTGCGATTTCGGGAGTGGCCCCTCTACAACGTCTAGTACTCCACTACTCCTTGCCCGGCGGCTTCATGAAGAAGAATTGAAGTTGAGGGAGCGAAATAGGCTACTCGAGCCTGCGACCTCGGCACCATGGAGGACCCTGAGGGGCTGCTATGCGGCAATGATACATGAGAGGCGGCTAGCAGCCGGCCCGGCACCCTCGGATGGATCGGACCACGATGGTCAAGATCCACCCGCTGATGATCGGGGCACAGGAAAGCCGATGAGGAAATCCCCGGGACAAGGATACACATCTTTATTGAACAAGCTCAACCTCCACTCCGTATCCTTGGACTGCGAAGTCCACGGGCCGGTGCTTCGTCCTCGGCGGAGCCCGCTCGGCTCTTCTTTGGGTCGACTTACGGCGGCGCCCGGCCCGACTTCCAAGAGATCTCGATCCGTAGCAAAAGCTCTCACCGCTCGGGGAATCCGAGAATCGAGCTCTTGCGAAGGCCGTCCACAAGGTGTGGAAGCGGGTGCGCTAGCCACAACCAATGAGCTACGGGGCTGAAAACATCGGTATCAAACTCGGCCGCCCTGTTGTCTACGCACTTGTAACCGACGCTTTGGCTAGCGGCGAGGCGGTTTGATGATCGGCTCGAGAATCATTCGGGAAGGACAAGCCAAACTTCTCGAAGCATTCGAAGGCTTCAATGTCCACTCATCCTTGAGTCCTTCTTTGAACAAGCCCGGGCCGCTGGAGGAGAAGATTTACGAGGCGGGACGCGGAATTCAAGGCGACGGTGACCTCTCCCATAAGCGATACTCGGAGGAGCCGACTAATGAGAGGAATGAGGCTGCACTTGGCGGCGACAAAGATCCGTGGCGGATTGGACGAGCTCGTCGGCTTGTCTACAAACGCCTAGACAAGAAGGTACTCGTCCCTACCCCGGATGTAATTGATGATGCCAAAAAGGGGAAGGAAAAGAGAAGAGTCTTGGAAAAGAGAAGAGTGCTTGAGAAGCCGACCCCTACCAAAACTACCAAATTACTTAAGGGGACGGCTCAGCTGAGATCCGAGAAAAGACCAAATCCGTGGCGAGATAAGCGGGACTCGAGACTCGGACTCGAGACGGAGGGTAAGGCCCGGGGTGTCTTGGGCTGCGAGCACGGGTGGGGCCGGCCCCAAGTGGCTCGGGAACCCGGGCTACTCATGCGGCCCGGACTCCGGCGATATTATCAAGGAGGTTGCGAGTATCTTGCGAGGCGGGAAGAGTCGAGAAGAGGGAAGAGGCTCCTCTCCCTCCACTGTTCGGGGAAAAGGCAAGAAAGTGCTGATTCTCCCAACCCCTCCGGCCAAGAAAACGAAGAGATACATTTCGGTGAGGAGGAGGCTCAAATTGCGGTGATGAGAAGGCGGCGAGGGAGATTGTTGAAGCAAGTTTGCTAATAAACCAAAGTCTAAGCTTTCGAAGGAAAGACAAAATCTCCGGCTCGAGGAGGAAGAAAGCCTGCTAGGATACCTCCAAGGAGCGATTATCGAGGATGAAGAAGATAGGGAGAAAGAGAAGGAGCAAAAGTAGCAAAGCACGAGAAGCGGGGGGTACGTCGAAAGAAAAATCTAGTACCCTGTCGGCTCTGCTGAATACGAAGACATTCCTCGAAAAGCCGGTTTGAAGCCCAAGATGATGAAATTGAGGCCATATTTGACCAAATGAGCGGATACTTATACGGGGCGAAGAGGCTAGACAAGTTTAAGGTGCCGGAGGCGAGAATGCGGGAGGCGGACCTTGAAGCAGCGAAGAAAAGGACTGAGGAAGAGGCCGGTGAGAGTACCTTCAAGGCGATATTCCTTATAGATCCGAGAAGGTTCGGGAAGCCGGTGATGCGAAATCGCACGAGATGGCCAAAGGCGGGACAATTGGATACCTGCTCGATTTACTCGAGAGATGGGAATGCGCCAAAGATAGAGCTCATCAAGCGCAATTATTTCCGGAGGTTACGGCCCGACATGACTAAGGTTGAGCTACTCGAATGGATGATGATAATTGAACACGATCTATACATATACTTGCATAAAGCCATATACGAAGGTATAGAAGTCGGTGTTCGGGAGCCCAGAATCATACCTCCACCTAGAAGAAATGATGACTCGATCCACTTTGGAGTAATAGAAGCTGAAGTGAAGTATCTTTGCATCCAAGAGAGGCCGGACGAAGATGAGCCGGCGGACTTTGCTTTGCATACTTGAGGCGAGGAAGAACACATACCGGATGTATGGAGTGCCGCTACCGGAGATGCGATC
Organism: Lavandula angustifolia; assembly: GCA_028984105.1. NCBI lineage: Eukaryota > Viridiplantae > Streptophyta > Magnoliopsida > Lamiales > Lamiaceae > Lavandula > Lavandula angustifolia. Next base: position 12,830,702 of record CM054818.1, on the reverse strand, counting down.
TCAAGGATTCATGGACGGGGATCAAGCGGTTTAAGGGCTCCTAGGCTTAGTTCGATCTTCCTAGCTTAGCAAGATTTGTATTATGCTTGATTTGAATCACTCATATATACAAATCCGATTTTGGCTCCGACAACCACTTGTTGTCTATACGGCCGTGTTTGTTTTATGCTTTAACACTCGAATCATTGAAGTGATTGCTGACTCACACACTCATTTGCTATTTACTATCGTGTCGGTTTATTACTTTGTCGGATTCTCGCTAGTCTAGTTTATATGTAATGGGGAAATTGTGTTTTGCCACTGTTCTCTCGATAGTCTAGAAGCTGTTGGAACAACTCCATCGATCTTATACGTCAATATTGTAAGGAGCTACGTTTACGATAGTTTAGTGTTAGCATAGATGATAGGTTTTGGCATCATCAAATAGGGGGAAATTGTTGGGTGATGATTACGTCCTCGGCATAGTCTTACTTAGTGGGAAATGATTCTATCTTCTATCTTGAACCATGCTCGGCGGCTAGTGCTACGATTGTTGAGAAGATTTGAAGATCCCAAAACCCTATCCGATTGTTGAACCATTCCGTTGTAATCGTTATTTGTCTCGAGGTTTCGGACTCGGTGGGCACTCTGCTCCCGATCAAGGCGCTCGGTAGATTATACTGCCTTAACACCGGAAGTAGAAGACTCGGTGATCTTTGGACTCGGCGGGAGCGGTATGCTGAAAGAGTCGGTGGAGCTCCGGACTCGGCGGGGAGCGATTCATCGAACTCGGAGGCTGATCTTGATAGACTTTCCTCGGCTATCTTCCCTGCGGATACGGGATCGGAGACTCGGCATCGGCGAGAAGGTCGGAAGCTGACAAATACTTTTGAAAGACAATCGGCATTGTCATATACGAGGAAGAGAGAAGTCGGCTTCGGTTTGCCTTCAAGTATGTCTTTGTCTCGACCACTCTATCCACCTCGACGAATGACAAGAGCACACGTGTCTTCTCACTTGCTTAAATCTGCGATCAACCCACTTTTCCTAAAAAGGTGGGAAAGTACAACTGTTTTTACCTACTTCAAAAGAGCCGTTTGCTACCAAAAGAGAGAGAGAGAAAGGAAGATCTTCTCCAACGGATCTTTTCCAATCTACGCTTCTATAAATAGAGGGACATTTCAAGAGGAAAAAAAATGCGCATAAGCTTAACGACGAAATCAAACACAAGCATTCAAGCGAGCTAGAACCGGAGAAAACCCTAAGTCTTCCGCAAGAACTTGAAGATCTATCTCCGGCGGAAGATTACATTCTCGGCTTCATAGGGAACCAAGCTAAAGGCTGTTAGAAGAGCCTCTAGTATCCAAATTGACGATACACGAACCTAAAGCTTATTTCGGTTGTTCGTCGATCTAGAAGCTACATTCTCGTTCCCCTATCCCTCTAACCACTAGCTCAATTGAATATACTTTTAGCTTAGACGAAGGAGTTCATATTTGAACCTAATCCTTATTGTAAAAAGGACTCCTTCATAGTTGGAGAAGTTTGTCGAAACACTTTAGTTTGATGCCTTTGTAGGCTGGGACTTGCTCGATATAATCCCCAAGCCGCGGCTTTGTCACGTGTACAAGGCGGCCCGAGACTAACTCGGTATAATAAATAGCCTCTCGAACTTTCGGGACGGTGGACGTAGGATTGTGTGATATCCGAACCACTTTAAAAATGCGTGTCTTGTTATTGCTTTACGATTACTATTGCATTGATTTTCTTGTTCATGCTGAAAACCTACTTTAAAATCATACGATTGTCTCGGCATCCTTGGGCCGTCCATTTGCTGGGCGAGACTTGCTAAAACGGTTTTTTCCACTCAGCCCGACTTGGGCCTACACTTTTCCGCACCGCCTGAACTCTACCTGTTGATGCTGAATTCTAACTCGGTCGACTAGCGAGTCTCGAGTAGAGTCGAGACTCTTTGCCGCGCACGATTGAGCGGCTATTTGTTGTCTTTGAATTATTTCGATGCGGCACTTTCTCGAACAGGATTGTTCGTGTTCGAAGTTGAGAAAATCGGATTCAGGTGTATTCACCCCCCCCCCCCTCTACTCCTGACCGTACGTACACTCGGGACCAACATTCTTATTATGCTTGATAACATTCACATAGATCTAAATCCTGCAGATATGGGAACCAAATGTCTAAGTGCTGAGAAACTTCACACTTGTTTGAAGATACTTAACCTTGATTTAAGATAATCTTGTATCAATGTATCTTCTTCTACTGCTGTTTTTGTGTGTATTTGTTTGCAGGTACAAGAGCTGATCCGTGGAGAGGGAAGGGGCGATGATGACAACTTATTATCCAAGTACAACTCTTCCTTCAAATTTGTAGGCACACCCACCGCTAGGCTTTAAGGTGGAGTATGTAATGCTTTGAGAAGCCCGGCCACACCTCATGCCCAGCCCCATCAACTCTCGAAGCCCGGTGTTACGTCGGCCCAAGCTGCGGTTATGCTGACCCGTGTGATCCGCGTCCGTTACCGCAATCTATGCTCGACACATTACTTAATCGTAACTATAAAAGGATAAGGGTTTGGGTCGAGAAGGGTGCTTGCGGTATGTTGTCTCATCTCTTTTCTCTCTTGATTCAATCTCTTCTCTCTGTTAGATCTTGAGTGATTATGTGAGAGTGTGGTATAGATTGTGTAATAGTTGTGTGGTGGCTTGTTGGTCTTTGTGTGGTGTGGTGTGGTGAATGTACTTAGGAGGTCGAGCCTCGTTAATCAATTTCGAGATCTTGCTTGTAATCTTCGATCCTTGCCTTTGTGTTTGCAAGAGCTTATTTGAGCACTTATTAGTTTTTTTACCACATAAACATTTTTTTAGTGTTTGCAAAATCTGCTTTCTATGTCACCTTCTTTAAAATTAAGTAGTTCCATTTAAGCATCAAATGAAATGTTTTGGTGTTTAAAGCACCTAACTTTTGTAACTACCAAAAATCTCTATATATTTTTTTTTTAATTCTTAAAAATTTCTACTTTTGCTTTAAAATAATTATTTTCTGACTTTAAGCAAAAACAAAACCTATTTAAAATAAGCATTTAACAAACACACCCTAAATATCTTTCTAATGGCTAGCTTATCCAATATGCTTAGGAGTTGACAGCGCCATTCTTATTAATAATGAGGAAATTTTGCGTTCACTATGTCGATAATTCTCACTAAACTAATCACGCGTATGGAATTTAATCTATAGATACATTAGTGAGATTTAAGCTTATAACTTTGATCGACACTTTATACATTAGTTGGTGTGCACAACTGAATTGAAATATATCTACAGTCTCTGGGTACCAAGCAATAAATGACATCAAGATGAATCTTAATCAATCAATTCTAGTAATCTTTATGCATAGGCTTCCATGAACATTACTGATGGCATAAGAATCTGACATTAATCACGTTATACAAAGTATGCAAGATTTTAAAAAGGGTTATCCTCTTTGGGTTTTTTTTTATGGCAAGGAATCGCGGCCGTTACCTTTGCGGGAGGTTTAGCTAAGCTCGCTTGTCTGCTAGTGCCGCCAAATCGAGGCCAGAAGAGCTAAACAACTTTAAAGTGACGAGACACATAACGTTTCCAATGAGATTTGGGCCCGTGACTTTTCCGGTTTCGGGCGCGCGCCACCTTCACCGCTACGCCATCTCATGGGGACAATCAAGGGCGAATCTATAGGTTAGGCTGCCTGGGCTCCGGCCCGATGCATTTCGGGATAAATATATACATTAATATTTAAATTGTAGAAGCTGGACCCTAGCCGAGTGGTTGAAGTGTGCGTTTTTCTCCATTCGACCCGAGTTCAATTCCCTTCCCTAGCATTTTTGGTTCCTTTGCTATTATAATTTAGCATTTTTGGTCCTTTGCTATTATAATTTATTTCTATTTCTATTATTATTTTCCTTTTATTTCTTTGTACTTTATTTTCTATACTCTTTTATTTATCTCTTTTGTTCCCTTATTTATTCCTTTTATTTGTTTCACACTTTTCAATTTTCATACTAATTTCTTTCTTTTTTTTTTTCCAACCGTATTTAGATTTTTTTCTCCTTAATTCTTATCATATTTCTTTTTACTTTTTTTTTCCCAAATTTCTCCATTTCTTTTTTTAATTCCTTTTTGCAGTTACTCCTTTCTCTCTATTTTTCTTTTTTAACAAGTTCATTTCAATTTTGTTTTTTTTTTCTTCTTCATTTGTATTCCACGCTTCCTTTTCTAATTTATATTGAGTTTTGGACCTTTTGGTCATTCGAATATATATATATATATATATATATATATATTATTTTATTAGGGGAGGTTCGAAATGTGAGCATATTTTTATTGTATGAACGTGTGAGCATTGCGACTTTAAAGGCGTAATATTGCAGCTTTAAGTTCTTTGCACTTTCAAATTGATCAAGCTGCACTTAAGAGACATTTTTTTAAATCTAACAAATAAAGTGTATTATATTGGCATTGAAAGTTCGTGTTGGTACGTTCGCGCGATAAGAATTGTTCGCGCGGAAGCCAAGCTCTACCATTATATATATATAATGAAGTCTTTTTAGCATTCCGCCCCAGTAAAATTCACAGGCTCCGCCACTGGGGACAATGTACCATCTAACTTAATTGAGTGGTTCATGGATTTATTAAATATAATAATGACATGTAACCTACCTATCAACATTAGTGGGCACAACACCAGTACCATTTATTCAATTGCGATAAAATACTACGAAATATCGAACAATTAGTGATTGATTTGAGTTAAACTTATGGCCCCTTCACATGTAAATGCGTGTTGCTGAATGTGAAAACTGCATTTTATGACGAGAGAATTAAACTGTAATTTAGGCGTTTGACGCATATGAATCCCAATAATAAATAAATCTACAACAAAAGTAGTGCATTGAATATGCTCAGCCAGAAATACTCTGATCATGTGGATAAAAAAACATTATATGTTCAATAAATGACACTAGCCCTATTACCTGGAAAGTAAAATGGCATACTCAGTCTTTTTGTAAGAGAGACGTGATGTGGTTTTGTTTATATAGGAGCAAGAGTATGATTTTGTATTTCGATAGTGACAGTAATTTTTCATTTATTTACTTTCTAATAAGAAAATACAGAAGCAAAGTCGATGCAATGTACGCCTTAAAATAACCATTTTTTTTCGAAACAAAATGAAATATCGTTCTGCTTAAAGTAACTCTATCATCGCTTCTTCAATAAATTATGAAATGAGTTCTGATGATGACCACTGTGAAAAAGATACACAATATCAACCTAGCTAGCTCCAACAATTCAGCTTTGCTTTACTATATGATAATGAAATCTCCAAATAACTTTTGCTGATATTTTCAAAAAATCCAAAGAAAAATCTGGAATTTCACAAAAATTGACGGGTGCATCCTAGATCAGAAATGTTAATAAGCACTCGTTGTGAGTGATTTTAAATTATTCAGTTCCACACATGCATGTCAAATTTATTACGTTTGAGTGTACATTTTGACTGAATCTACTAGCTCTAGGAACTATTTTGTTGTTGATTTCATAATTTTTTATTTAAGATTACAAAGAATTTTCATAAAACGAAAGTAATCTGAAATATGTGAATTATTTATACATATAATTTATGGATTCAACATAAATACTTACACACACTGACACACACAAATACAGACAAGTGATGGATCCCTGCAAGTGCAACAAATCTTGCACTGGTTTCTTCTACTCCAAGAAAGCAGAATTATTTCACAAAAGAAAGTAAATCAACATAATTAACATTTGTTTAAAGTACCTTGATAAGGCCAAGGCGCATATATATGAACATGGTACTCAATTCCTTTTGGACAACAGCACCCTCAATCCATGTCTAGCTTGAAGTATAATGGAGTCACGAGGATACACTGGATGCCCTTCCACAAGTTTAACGTTGTAATGATACACGATTGTAGCCGCCACCATCTTCATCTGTATGAACGCCATTTCTTTACCTAAACAAGTCCTTGGTCCCGCGTTGAAGGCCGGGAACTTGTACGACGGCTCGTGCTTGATCCCTCCCTTGCTGCCAATCCATCTCTCCGGCTTGAATTCGAGGCAGTCTTCCCCCCACACGCTCTCCATTCTCCCCACCGAATAGAATGAGATTATAAGCTTCTCATTCTCACCTAGGTAATACCCGTTGGGGAGAATATCCGCCCGGACCGGAGCTTTGTGCTCTAAAGCCACCGGAGGGAATAGCCGGAGAGACTCGCAAAGAGCTCCATGCAGGTATACTAGCTTATGCGACTCCACCGCCGTGAAGTTCTTCTTCTCACTCAACTCTGCCTCCATTTCTTCCCGGATTTTGACTTGTACGACCGGGTTTTTGGCAAAGAGCCAGAAGAGCCACGTGAGGCACGTGCTCGTGGTGTCTCTTCCGGCGAGCATCAAACTCAACGAAGTGTCTTTCAAGAACTCTTTCAACGCATCCGACGAACCAATCTTCTTCTCTACGTATACTTTCTCGAACGCTTTCAACACATTCGATATATTCTCCTCGCTTATACGAGCATATATGAATTCATCGAATGCCTTGGAAGCTTCGAGGAGCTTTCTCACCTCCGATCTTGAGCTTCCTCTGCAGCTTCCACATCCACTCCGGCAGTATATGGCGGTGCAGCAGCGGCTCCGCCACGATGCTAAAAGCCTTCTCACAAGGAACATAAGGCAATTCCACACACAAGCTCCTCGGATCGCTGCCCAACACGAATGCACAAATATTATCAAAAGTAAACCTCTGAAAAACATCCTGCAAATCCAAACTAGTCCCCTCCCGGCAGAAATGATCAAGAACCGGAATTAAACCGGTTTCCACCTTATCCCAAACACTCCTCTCCAAGAAACCGTAAAAATCCGGACGAGTCAGCTCGGCCATGGTGGTCTTCCTATGAATCTCCCAAAGCTCGAAATCGGCCCCAAAGATGCCGTCACCCAAGATATCAAAAATCTTTCGGAATTCTGGGCCTTTGGGATAGTTGTTGAAGTTCTTGCTGAGAACATGGTGGATGTGAGCAGGGTCGGAGGTGAAGAGCATGTCGATGTTCCACAGCCATGGGCCGATTAACTTGTATGTGCCGCCGCACTGAGTTAAGACCTCCGTTGCGTAATCGTGTATGCGGTTGAGGTTCATAACCACCGCCGGCATCATTCCCACCACCGGCCACACCGTCGGCTCACAGGGCTTCTTCCCTCTCCTACCGGCCAAGTAGAAAGCCGACAGCAGTAGACTGATCATCATGTATTCCAATATGCCCATCTTAGATTGTTAGATAGCTTTCCAAGTATTCAACTCTTGATGATGCCAGTTTCAAACATGAAACTGGTTCTTGAATCTTGGTGCTCGTTTCAACTATAATAATATAATGCTTCTTGCATAGAACAATAAGGTTATATTTATGAATTAGGGCACGTGATCTGTTGTACAATTAATTTCAATCTGTATCCAATTTGAACCAAACCGTGAACGGCGACATATGTCCCCATTTTACTCAAAATATCTAAACTAACCTTCTAGATGTTATTTTAAGCATTTTTGGTTAATCATGGGACACCTCAGCATTTGATCTATTGGTGGATAAAAATTGATCGCTAAAATTGGACAGAGATGTTTGTAAATATTTATTATATAAACAATTCTTATTTGTTTGTGTTAAAGTTAAAAAAATAAAAATTCATTAAGCAAAAGAAGAGGATTTTCAATATCAATATTAAAAAAAGATGTATTTTTGGTATTGTCTAGTAATTTTGTGTCCACCAAAAAACATTGCAACTGATGATTCTACTTAATTATAGAGAAGTTACTGCAAAACAAAAGTAGTTATATTATAAAACTGATAAACACTTGCAAAAATGTTGCAAACACACTTTAGTTCCTAATTTCATAATTAATTTTTGACGAGGCATCGTATTTGTTTTGTATTTTTCTTCATAAGTTTGTGATCGAACAACTTGCTCAAAATTACATTAGAATCTCAAGTTTAAAGTCATATTTAAAATTCATGACAGAATATTTAGCGCTAATGGAGAAGGTTTTAATTATTCATTTATTTCTGTGACATTCTTATAATAATCTATTAGTTTTGCGTATAAACTGCAATTTACACTATCTGCTTTCTGCCCTAATTAATTATTGGACTCTATTAGATACAGGAAATGGCACCGGCATCTATTGTATCCCTTTCTTTCATTCAATCAACCAAAACTTAATGCGTCACGTATTTAGTCTAGTTTGAGTTGTACTTATAATTTCACCCACTATTTACATAGAAATAGAATTTATTCGATCAGTACATGCTTAAGGCAAGGACCGCGAGTTGATCTTCTTTCTAAGATTATATTACATGAGAAAATTATTTTATGGATCATGTTCTGACACGTAGGCTAACTATTGTGGCCAAGACTTTTCTCATCAGATTTAGACTGGACCTTATGAGTTATGACTTATGATGTTAATAGAAGATAGTTTTAATACTTTTTTTTCATATGACAAGGTAATTGCACAGTTGCCATTCGTTATGCATATAAATAAATTTATTCATATGCGCAATAAATTACAAAAAAAAAATGTTATTTTTAAATCTATTTTAATAAAATTGAACCATAGATCAAGTATTATGCAAAAGTGAAAATATCAATTACTCCCTCCGTCCCAAAATTTTTGTCCAATTTGCTTTTTGCACGGTTTTTAATGAGAGTTGTTAGTTGTGTGTAGATTGGTATAAAGTTGTGGGTCCCACAAAAAAGTTGTGTGTAATAATTTACTAAAAAAGGAAAGTGGACAAGAATTTTGGGACAACCCAAAATGGAATAGCGGACAAGAATTTTGGGACGGAGGGAGTATTATTTTGTAATAGACTAACACATAAGATATTGGTAGCCTCAAACCCTTAATTTTCTATCACAAACTATTTATTTTTATTTAGTTTTGATAGTTGGTGTTTCTTTCTTTCTTTATTTTTTTTTTTAAAAAAAATATTAAGGAATCTGCAATCGTTATTTTTAGTGCGCACAAAATAAATTTAAATATAGCAGTCGATGGAATTTGATCTCATGATATTTGACCATAAACTTAACACGTTAACCACTATGTCATCTCATGAGAATAATACCTCCTATTTATCTTTGTCAATTCAATGCATTTCTTCTCTAAAAATATAAAGAGACCAAACTTATTAATTCTTTTTTAAATAGGACATATTTAAATGTTTTAGACTTTTAGTGATTTTGTCTAATGTAGAGTGTTTGAATTTGTTTTCGAAATTTTAGTAAAATTTAACTTCTCACCCATTCTTATTCGAAGAGAAAAAAATTAATTTTTGTCCTCTATTGTGGCATTTTTTTCTTTAATATGGTCGTGTTGATTTTGGTCCAATAACTTCTGTTTGATTGTCTTATAACTTCAAAAAATGTTGGATTATTGGGTCATCTACAAAACTTATCAAACAAAAAAAAATGGCGCATAAACTATATTCTTGGTCATGCAATATGATATCCGACATTTTTGTGTCATATAACTTTAAAAGTATCCGCTTTTGTTTTGTAACTTTACAAAATCTCTGATTTTAGTCTTTCAACGAAGAGGATAGTTTATGTGCCTTTTTTTGTTCATTATTTTTTTTAGAGGACCAAAATTTGACACTTATTGAAGTTATAAGACCAAAATTAGACACTTTAGAGGGCAAAAAATAAATAAACATCACATCATTCGAAAAATCAATATTTTCTCTTGATTTGAGTTAATTGCAGTTAAAATTATTTAGCAATAATTATGTGACCTGTTGGGATGTGATTCAACAGTAGACTGATTAGTTGCTTAGAAGATTTGGCTGATCCCAAAACCGTAATTTGGTTGGTGAACCATTGTGTTGTAAAAGTAACGCCTTAGTCTCTGAGAGTTTCAGACTCAGTAGACTTGCCTTCAGCATGGTTTAGGCTTAGAGTTCTGTCTGCTGATCTTTCAGTAGACTATCCGCCTCAGTACCATGGAGTGAAGACTCAGTAGTATTGGACTCGGCGGGAGCGACATGCGAAAGGTGTTCGGTTCGGTAGTCTTTGGACTCGGGAGGAGCGGCATGCTTGAATGGAGTCGGTGGAACTAGGCTTCGGCGGGAGCGGTTCAGCGAACTCGAGTCGACCTTCAGTACAGTTGGACTCAGCAAGAGCATACTACTGAACCCAGGTCAGACTCAGCAACGACCTGACAGTCTCCTTGATTGTCAGATGATCTTATATGTTAAATCAGTAGAGTCGACCGAGGTTATCAGAGAATTCTGCTTCAGTATCTACCTAGAAGTCTGTGTGTCTCAATTGCTTTCTACGCCTCGACCAATGACGAGTAGCCAGCTGCCAAAGTTCTGGTAAAAGCTGTAAGTCAACCTCTTTCCAGAAATGGAGGAAAAAACTTTTCAAGAGTCCTTAAAAGAGCCGTTAGCTACCCAAAGAGAGTGACATGTGGATCGTTCGTCTCCAACGGATCTATCCATGGCTCACCTCTATAAATAGAGGGAAAATCAAATCACAAGAACACACAGAACATACAGAACAAGAACGAGCGATTACGAGTAAAACGAACAACTTTCAAAGCTTTCCGCAAGAACTTCAGAGATACACTAAATGCGAAAGGCGACATCCTTGCTCTAGGGAACCAAGTTGATTAGAATCAAAGCCTCGAGTATCCAAGTGATCGGACACAAACCTAGAGAGATTATTCCTCATTGTTCATCACTCTAGAAGCCACCTTCTTGTTCCCTTCCCTCTAACCTAAGCTCTACTGAATATATGCATAGCTTAGACACGAAGGAGTTAATTCCTGAATTGTTCTTATTGTTAAGAACTCCTTCATTGTTGGAGAGTTTGTTAAACACTTGAGTTTGATCCTTGTGGCCGGGACTTGCTCGAGTATAATCCTCAAGGTCGAGTGTTTGTCCGGTGCACAAACGGGTCGAGACTAACTTCGGTATAATAAAATAGTCTCTCGATCTTTTCGGGACGGTGGACGTAGGATTGTTTGATATCCGAACCACTTTAAAATTGTTGTGTTACGTTTTTTCTTGTTGCATTGATTCTTGTTCATAGTCGAAAACCGTTTTACAAAATCATTCAACGAGTTTCGGCAAAGCTTAAAGCCGAATGCACTAAGCTCTACCGAAACAGTTTTCATAAAAACGTTTTCAAACTCGGCCTGAATCGGGTCTACACATTTCCGCACTCTACTAAACTCTTCCTGAACGATACTTAATTCTGACATCAGTCAGCTAGCAGACCTCAGTATAGTCAGTCACTCTGTCCACGCGATCCAGAACAGCTTGCTTGGTCTACTGAATTTATTCAGCAAGGCACTCTCCTGAATAGGACTGTTCGCATTTTAAGTTGAGAAAGTTTTCAGGTGTATTCACCCCCACCCCCCTTTATACACGAGCGTTTATCTCGGGACCAACAATTGGTATCGGAAGCGGGGAGTTCTCTAAGACTCTTGTTATCTGAAACTAATTTACTTGAACGGATCCTGAAAACGTTTTCACTGCATATCATTCTTCATTCATATCATTATCTAAAATGTCTGATATGTCAAGAATCAGGATGGTACCCAGGTTCTCAGTAGAGAACTACAGGGTATAGCGAGTCAGAATGGAAGCTCATCTGACTTCCCTCCATGACAGCATGACAGCGGTCTAGGAAGACGGACCATCGTACCCATGATCGATAGTGTCGAAGTCCAGGATCCAGCACAAGGAGGAGGAATGGTGACCGGGAAGAAGGTTCCAAAAGATAGAAGCCTCTTCACTCCAGAAGAGAAGAAGCTTCACAATCTAGACCGGTTTCCAGGAATGTCATATTGACCACCTTGAGCAACTCTTATCACGGAAGAGTTCAGGACTACAAGTCCGCCCAAGAACTCTGGGATGCTCTAGCGCTAATGAGTAGGGGGAATCAGAAGATTAAGGCTAACAAGTTAGCGCTGGAATTCCAGAAGCTGGAGAGATTGTCTCTTATGGCCGGCGACACAATTGAAGATCTTAATGTCAGATCTGATGAACACCATCAATGGGCTAGGAAAGACGTTCTCCAACCGAGAGATGAATCTCAAAATCTTGAGAGCACTGCTAGACGGATATTGGACTCCCTTTGCTACTTTGCTTAGACATTCTGATCTTGATATTGTTTCTCCTGATCATATATTTTTAGAATTGAAAACTGAGGAGTTCGAGTTTGGTCTACCACAAAGGAAGCCGCGAGCTGAAGCTGACACTCAGATTAACCATGCCTTTAAAGCATCAGTCAGCACAGCAACTCCCGTATCTAGCAAAGCTCAGCCTTCAACTAGTGATTTACAAGAAGGAAGCCTAGCTAAGAGATATGCCCTGCTTGCCATCAAATATCAGAAGGAAAAGGAGCGGCGTAGAAAGCTTTCCAGAGTCGTCAGAGACTCAAAGAGTAAGTATGAATACTTGCCTAAGCGCACTCTCGAATCACATGCTTCGAATGCGGGGAAACGGGAGAGATTACGCACGGTCGAAGGACGGTGAGAGCAAAGAAGGCAGAGTTACCTCCTGCTACAACTGCAAGAATCTAGGACACTATCAATACGACTTTCTCGTGCGCGGTGCAGTTTGAAAGAGGCTGCACGAAAAACTTCGAAGGGAGAAGTTCATCAAGAAGCGACAAGCCTACATTGCCAGATGAACTCTCGGGCGACTCGAGATGAAGTCGATTCCTTCATGGATTCATCGAGACGATGAAGTGACATTTATGGCCACTAGAGCTTGAAGAAGATGCTTTGAAAAGTGTCTCAATGGCAAGAGAAGAGGATGAGGTACCTCTCACGCACCCATTTAACTCTTCTTCACACTTGCATATAAGATATTAATTCGGGTGCGAATGAGAATCTAGACGTCGCGATTGCAAACAACGAACTACTCGAGGAGCTGATTCAGATGAGTCTACAACTCAATAAGACTCTTCAGGAGTTGGATACCCTGAAAGTGGAGAATCAGAGACTTTCTCAGGAGTATCAGGTTGCTACTGAGTCGGAAGGACTTGTGTTGAGGCTCAAGGAGGAGATTAACTCTCTAATGGCCAAGTCTCAGCAGCAAGAAGATCTGATTTTAGTATTGAGAAAGGACTTGCCTTAGAAGGATACTAAATTGAGTCTACTGAAGTAGAAGTTCTCAGGACTTCAGACCGAGCATGAAACTCTCAAGAAGAGTGACGATGTCTGGAGGAACCTGATGACAAAGCGATATATGGGAGCCGAGAAAAAGCTTGAGGCAATGCTAGCCAACAACAAGCCTAAACACTACAAGGAGGGACTCGGGTTCAGCCATGGAGCCTCCACATCAGCCCCCATACGCTCAGAGAATCGGCTGACTGATAGGTTTGTTCAAGGGGAGACAATCAATCTTTGAAATACTTTGAACCCCCCTAGCAAAGAACAAACAGAAGATGAAGGCACCTCATCCGAACTATCATAAATCTGACAAGAAGATTAGCTCAAGATCACCCCAGTTCCGTCAAGGGGGAACCAACAAAGTCAAATGGGATGATCAGTATAGACCTCCGCAACTAACACATCCAGCTCAGTATGGGTCATATTATTATGATCCTATAGTCAGAAGAGGTTCCAAAGTTCAGAAGAAGAAGAAGAAAGCCGTTCAGAAGGCTAAGGTCAGCAGTCCACTACCTCAGAAGATCAGGACTCCTGAACCAGTAAAGCCTCGAAAGTCGACATCAACCCGATCCGGTGGTTAAGTATGTTGATCGAGTGGGAAGAAACTGTCCGAGATCACCAGGGTCGTAAGACAGATTTGGGTTTCCAAAACTAACATCTAAGGACCCAAAATAAAAAATAAAGCGTACCTGAATATAATTCTGTTTTGCAGGTGCACAAGGACCCTTGGTACATGGACAGCGGATGCTCAAGATACATGACGTACCAGAGGAGCCTACTGAAGAATTATATCACTGAAGAAGGACCCATAATCGAGTTTGGAGATAATGCAAAAGGGTATATAAGAGGCTTTGGAACACTCAGCATTGGAACTGCCACAGTTCCAAGAGTATCATATGTTGAAGGACTTCAACATAATCTTCTCTCTGTTAGTCAATTTTGTGATAACTCGAATAGAGTGATTTTTTACCCTGGTTTCTGTGATGTCATTGAAAAATCTACACGGAAAACAGTGTTATCAGGTTCGCGCAAAAAGAACATATACATAGCTGACTGGAAATCAGTAGAACCTGAAGCATGCTGCTGGCGAAGAACGACAACAGAATGGGGTGGCTCTGGCACAGAAGATTCAGCCATCTCAACTTCAAGATGCTCAACAAGCTAGCTAGAAACGCTCTAGTGAGATGACTATCGATTGAAGTGTTCAGCAAAGACACTCAGTGCGAGGCATGTCTACAGGGCAAGCAAACAAAGAAGCAAAATCCACCAGTTCCACGGATGGAATCCTTCAGCTCCTGCATATGGATTTGTTCGGTCCAGTCTCTCATGTGACGATCAGAGGCAAGAAGGATGCTTTAGTAGTCATTGATGACTACTCGCGCTACACATGGATCATATTTATTGCCAACAAGTCTGACGTCAAAACGAGTTGTGCGTTAGCCCCGAAAAGGCTCAGTGTCGAGAAGAACACCGAAATCAGAAAGATTCGTTCAGACAGAGGAACCGAGTTCCTGAATTCAATTATGGAAGAGTTCTGCAAAACTGAAGGCATAGAGCATGAAACGTCTGCTTTGCACACACGCCCCCGGCAAAATGGGATTGCTAAAAGAAAGAAACGAGAACACTCAAAGAAGCGGCCAGGGAACCATGCTCGCCGGACTCGGGACTCCCATCTCAAATTGCAGGCGGAAGCGGTTGATCTTTGCGTGTTACACTCAGAACAGATCACTGTTGACGAAGCAACATCAGAAGACACCATATGAACTATGGAACGGCAGGAAACCTTTCTTATCTTATTTCCATATTTTTGGGTGTTAGTGCTTTATCCACAATAATGGAAATGATCAGTTAAAAACTTTAGATAGCAAGTCAGACCAGGGAGTCTTCTTAGGATACTCCTGGGTCAGCAAAGCCTTCGAGTTTTTAACTACCGGACCCTTGCGTGGAGGAAAGCGCTCATGTTGTTTTTAATGAGTTTGCTGCGAAGACGGGGAATAGGAACTCAAAATCGAGCGAGGACATCGGTAAGCGTGCACGGGATCCGAGCCTAAAAGATAAAGTTGAAAAGATCCGGTTTGTGTTGGGATGATGATTAGAAGAGGAAGCGATGATAAGGCAGGCGAATCTCGGCCGGCGGCGAACTAGCAACAGTTGACTCTGCGAGCGAGTCGATAGGTAACTCGGGTCGATGAAGAAACCCCAGTGGTAGCCGAGACCTCTATTGAGGATAATAATTCGGGGGAACAAATGAAGTTCGAGTGAATGCCCCTTGAACTGGTGACTTAGTAGACCCGACTCTTGTGGCCCGAATTGCATCGATCTCGAGAATAGTACAATCTGAAATACCTAACTCACCTACTATCCTGTGTTGAACAAATTTCGGATGAAGAGTTAAAACATCGTCGATCGTGGTTGGGCGCTCTCTCTTTAGACCTTATTATTGGAGATCCCTCGGCCAAGTGTAAAAAAGACAAGATCCAGTTACGTCGGGGAGAGAGTGCTCCATATTCCCTGCATCTTGTCTCTTGGAAGAACCTCAATCGGTTGAGGATGTACTTAAAGTTGCTTGATTGGATCATTGCTATGCAAGAGGAGCTGAATCAGTTCACAAGGAACGACGTATGGGAGCTTGTTGACAGACCCCGACATCAACATGTGATCGGAACTAAATGGGTCTTCAAGAACAAGCGAGATGAAAACAACGTCATAGTAAGGAACAAAGCTAGACTCGTGGCAAAAGACCACTGTCAACCCGAAGGGATAGATTTCGACGAAATGTTAGCTCCAGTTGTAAGATTGGAGGCAATCAGAATTTTCCTTGCCTAGGCAACACATCAACGCTTCAGAGTTTATCAAATGGATGTGAAGTCAGCATTCCTGAATGGCGTGCTGAAAGAAGAAGTCTATGTAGAACAGCCTCCCGGCTTTCAGCAGGGACATCAAGTGTATAGACTCAGAAAGGCTCATTACGGGTTAAAACAAGCACCTAGGGCTTGGTACGTTACCCTGTCTGACTTTCTTCTTCAGAAAGGGACAGTAGACCGCACACTATTCAGCATTCATCTTGACGACGACATCTTACTTGTGCAGATCTACGTAGATGATATTATATTTGGATCAAAGAATGTCATCATGTGTCGCGGTTTGAGAAAATGATGAAGGACAAACTCGAGATGTCAATGATGGGAGAGATGAATTATTTCCTCGGATTTCAAGTCAAACAATAAGAGATGGGAACATTCATCAATCAAAGCAAATATACTCGAGACCTCATCAAGAAATTCGATTGTACATCCGGCAAACCAATTAAGATCCCGATGAACACGAACATGAAAATCGATCTTGACAAAGAGGGAATATCAGTAGACCTTACTGAATTTCGCGCTATTATTGGTTCATTATTATATCTAACTGCTACTAGACCTGACATAACTTATGTTGTAGGTGTCTGCGCTCGATTTCAGGCGAATCCTAAGCAGAGCCACATGGACTCAGCAAAGAAGATTCTCCGCTATCTCAGAGGAACACCTGACATGGCTTTATGGTATCCAGCAAATGATAATATTGAACTAACTGGTTACTCTAATGCTGACTATGTAGGTTGCAGGATTGACCGAAAATCAACTTCGAGATCTTGTCAGTTCCTCGGCAGTAAGCTAATCTCATGGTTCTCAAAGAAACAGCATTCAGTAGCGACGTCAACTACTGAAGCTGAATACATGGTTGCCGGAAGTTGCTGCGCCCAAATCCTTGGCTGAGACAGCAGCTACGCGACTATAACGTCATTCAGAATGAAGTGCCGATCTTCTGCGACAGCTCCAGTGCCATTGCAATCACTCAGAACACTGTTCTTCATACTAGATGCAAGCACGTGGAAATCAGACACCACTTCATTTGTGACCATGTCAAAAAGAAGGATATCAGAATGGAGAAGATCCATACTAACCATCAAATGGCTGATATTCTGACCAAGCCTCTAGCTAAAGCCAGATTCAGAGAACTTTCAGTAGAGCTAGGTCTGCTGGACCCTACTGACTTAAGACAGTAGGTGGATTCAGGAGAGGAGCATTCCCCAAGGGGGAATGTTCACTCTTTGTACTGGACTTATTCAGTACACAGAGATTCAGCAACCAACTACATGAGGTATCAGCTGACTACGATGTTCAACTGATAGGTTTGCGTATCTCTTTTCAGTAGTCAACCCAATATTTAATGCTGTCATGATTTAGATTCAGCATCGTATTCAATGCCTTAGAAAATTTCATTTATTATAAACGGTTTCATTAAATGCACGACATTCTATGCTAAGATTGTTGAACTCTGCTTTGCATTTAATGCATATCATGTAAACTTACTTCTTTGGCTATATACAACTGTATTTTGACTTAGGCGGCTATATTGATCATTACTTTCTATAAAATCAAATCCAGACCGTCCATCTAATAAAGCGGGATTTAAGGCCGAGCAGGTTGATCAAGAGCTGTTCATTTTCACTTTCATATATATCAACGTTTAAGCACTAAAAACCGCCATTTTTACATCTGCGCTAAAAACCTAAACTCTGTGAAATTAAAATTTTTCTACTTGCAAATTGCATTCATCTTCTTCAGAGACTATTACGGTAGATTTCTATTTGTCCCGAGATAAACGTTCAGGTGTAGGGGGGGTGAATACACCTGAAAACAATTCTCAAGTTAAAACGCGAACAGTCCCTTTCAGGAGGATGCCGTACTAAACAGGTTCAGTAGACCAAATAAGTTGTTCTGAATCGCGTGGCGAGTGGGCTGACTTCATCGAGGCACGCTGGGCGGCTTAGGTCAGAATTCAGTACCGTTCAGCTGAAGTTCAGTATAGTGCGAAAATGTGTAGGCCCAAATTCAGTTGAGTTAGAAAACATTTTTAAGAAAACAGTTTCAGTATATTAGTGTAATCTTTTAAGCTTGTTGAAACTCAGTTGAATGATTTTGAAATATCTTCAGTATGAACAGTAATCAATACAATAGTAAAAACACAGAACACAAGCAATTTTAAAGTGGTTCGGATCCAACAATCCTACGTCCACTGTCCCGAAAAGATCAGGAGGCTATTTTGTTTATTCTTTTTTTGCGCAAACGATAACACTTATTTTCCCTGTAGATTTATCAATGACATCCACGAAACCGGCATTAAAAATACGTTCTATTTGAGTTATCACAAAATTGACTAACGAGAGAGAAGATTATCTTTGAAGTCCTTCAACATATGATACTCTTGGAGGCGTAGGCGGTTCCAATCTTTGAGTGTTCCATAGCCTACTGGTATAGCCTTTTGTGTTATCTCCGAACTCGATTACAGGTCCTTCTTGGTAGTATAATTCTTCGATGGATCCTTACGGTATGTCATGTTTCTTGAGCATCCGTTTGTCCACATACCAAGGGTCCTTGTGCACTGCAAAACGGGAATTATATTCGGGTACCCTTTATTTTTGATTTTGGGTCCTTAGATGTTAATTTTGGAAACCCAAATATGTCTCACGACCCTGGTGGTCTCAGACAGTTTCTTGCCACTTTGATCATCATACTTGGCCACTGGACTGGTCGATGCTGACTTCTGAGTCTTTACGAGGTTCGGGGAGTTCGATCTTCCGAGTTGGTAGGCTAGCGACCTTTGCCTTCTGAACGGCTTTCTTCTTCTTTTTCTGAATTTTAGGTCCTCTCCTAACTATAGGATCATAATAATATGACCCCTAATGAGCTGGATGTGTCAGCTGTGGAGGTCCATACTGATCAACCCATTTGATTTTGCTAGTTCCCCCTTGACTGAACTGGGGTGATTTTGAGCTAATCTTCTTATCAGAATGCTTATAGCTGGGATGAGGTGCCTTCATCTTCTGTTTGTTCTTGGCTAGGGGGTTCAGGATCTCAGCGTTGATGGTTTCCCCTTGAACAAATCTATCAGCTAGCCGGTTCTCTGAGCGTACGGGGGCAGATGAGGAGGCTCCATGACTGAATCCAAGTCCCTCCTTGCAGTGCTTAGGCTTGTTACGGGCTAGCATTGCCTCAAGCTTCTTTTCAACGCCCATGTACCGCTCTGTCATCAGATTCCTCCAGACATCATCACTTTTCTTAAACATTTCATGCTCGGTCTGAAGTTCTGACAACTCTTGCTTCTGTAGACTCAGTTCAGTAACTATTGGTCCCAAGATTAAACGTTCAGGTGTAGAGGGGGGGGGGAACAATTTCTCAACTTTAAACACGAACAGTCCTTTTCAAGTGAGTGCCGTACTGAACAGGTTCAGTAGACCAAACAAGCTGTTCTGGTTCGTGTGTCAGAGTGGCTGACTTCACTGAGGCCTGCTAGCTGACTTGAGTCAGAATTCAGTAGCGTTCAGATGAAGTTCAGTATAGTGCGGAAATGTGTAGGCCCAAATTCAGTTGAGTTTAGAAAACGTTTTTAATGAAACAGTTTCAGTATGTTAGTGCGATCGATTAAGCTTTGCTGAAACTCAGTTGAATGATTTTAGAAATACTTTCAGTATACACAGTAATCAATGCAACAGTTAAAACAGAAAAACAAACACAGAGCAAGAAGATTTTTAAAGTGGTTTAGATCCAACAATCATACGTCCACTGTCCCGAAAGATCAGGAGGGTATGTATTATGCTTGAGATAGTCTCAATCGGTTTGTCTGTTTGGACAAACACTGGCCTTGAGATTTATACTGAGCAAGTCTCAGTTTACAAAGGATCAAACTAAAGCGTTTGACAAACTCTCCAACTATGAAGGAACAATAAGGATCGGTTCAGATATGAACTCCTTCGTCTAAGATATGGATAGAATCTCCTGAGCTTAGGTTAGAGGGATAGGAACGAGAAAGTGGCTTCTAGAGCGACGAACAGTTTAAGTATGGACTTGGGTTCGTATTCAGTTGCTTGGATACTAGAGGCTTTATACTCTGGTTCAGCTTGGTTCCCTATGAGCAGGTATGTCGTCTTTCGACGGAGATTTCTCTTTGAACTTCTTGCGGAAGACTTAGGTCGTTTAGAGTTGCTCGTGAATGCTCTTGTGTTCTTGGATTTCTCTGTATTCGTAGGTGAGCTTCAATTTGAATGGTATCCCTCTATTTATAGAGCAGAGACAAGGATAGATCCGTTGGAGATAACGATACTTGTGTCTCTCTCTTTTGGGTAGCTAACGGCTCTTTCAAAGAATGCTGGCAGAGTACTTTCCCTCCATTTCTGGAAAGTTGTGACTTGCAGCTTTAATCAGAAAGTTGACAGCTGGCTGCTCGTCATTGGTCGAGGATAAAGAAAGTAGGTGAGACAGAAAAGACTTCAAGGTAGATCTAAAGCTGACTTCTCTCTTCCTCATATGACTCTGTTGATTTGACTTAGTAAATTCTGATAGTTCAGAAGACTGTCTAGCTGTTGCTGAGTCTGATCTATATTCAGTAGCATGCTCCTTCTGAGTCAGCTCTACTGAAGATCAACTCTGAGTTCAGTGAACTACTCCTGCTGAGTTCAGTTCCACTGACTCCTTTCGATATCTTGCTCCCGGCCGAGTCCCGGTATCACGAGTCCTCTTCTTACGAGTGCTGAGGCAGATAATCTACTGAACGCCTGAACCAAATGAAGAGTGTCTACTCAGTCTGAAACCTCAGAGATAGAACAACACATTACAACTGAATGGTTCATCAAAGTAGGGTTTTGGAATCTTCAAAACTTCAGCAAATATTCAGAGCACTAGGCTGCTGAGTTATCTCCCAATGAGTTGAGGAGCGACTGAATCATCTCCCAGCATTTTCCCCCTATTTGATGATGACAAAACCTAACACTATAACTATCAGAAACAGAGCTCCTTACAAGTATTACAAGTAGAATCAGTGGAGTGGTTCTTCAAGTTCTAGACTACTGAGGGAGTCAGGGAAGAAATATCAGAACCTATACAGAAAAACTATCAGCAATTTCTCCCTTTCTAACAACATTTTCCCTCATCTATAAGCAATCTATCAGTCTAGAATCTAACAAGGTAAAAACTGACAGATATAAATATATTCAGTGAGTGTGTGAATCAGTAATCACTTGAGTGATTCTGAGTGTTAATCATAAAGTAAACAAGGCCATATAGACAATAAGGAATTGTCAGGGCTGAACAACAGTGATGTTTTATATAATGAAATTCAGTACAGTTACATCAGACTGCTATTCTAAGAAAACAGAACGGAAAAGAAATACATAAGCTCTCTATCATCTGAACTGCTGAATCCTGTCTTTGAAGTCCTTTGATTTTGATTCAGGAAGTGGCAGTGCATACATTTTGTAAGTAGTCTTCCTCAGCTTCAGTATCTCAGGCAAATCAGCAGGCTCATCTACATCTAAGTGTCTTGCTTGGGCAGCATCTTTAATCTCTTTCTCAATTACCCCATAATGAACAGAGCCATCAAGTTTTAGTGGGGGAGGCATGATCCTTGGAGCTGGGACCCTGACATCAATTTTATCTGCTATGGCCTTCTGAACTCTAGCAAATATCTCTGGGCCAGTCCTCAGAAGCCATTCAGCAAATGCGATGGACTTGTGCATTTCGGGCGATATCTCCAGTAGTATCTCTTGATGTAGTGCGCCTCCGGTGACTCCCACCTCGTGTCCGTACCCATGGCATCCATTCATCCGCTCTGGGCCGTCACGAATCTTAAGGTCGGTAGGCTTCCCGGGCTTACGTATTTATAAGGGATATCTGCCTTCTCAGGAATCCTTTGGCTAGCTTCCTTCTCAGCTTTCAGCCTCAGAGCTTCTAGATCTGCCAATCTTAGCCTTTCTCTTGCTGCTTCAGCTCCTCTGTCTAGATACCTCTCCATCTGATCCCATATCTCTTACATTTCAAGCTCATGTTTCTTTGAGGGAACATAGGAGGGTACATGTTCTTCTTCTTCTGAATCAGCAGGAGTAGATGATTTTTCTCTTGAACTTCCCTGCTGACCAGATTTCTGCTGCTCCTGCTGCTGTTCCTTCTCTTTCTCTTTATGAGCTTCATCGCTCAGCTTTAGTTTCCTTGGAGGCAGCCTTGTCCCAGGCTTCCTACCCCCTGCTGGGGCCTTAGTCTTGCCTTTGGCTGGCTTTTTCTTCGGCTTGTTGGCAGCCTCAGCCTCGGCAATTTCTCTGGCAAGCTTTTCATCTGCAGTTATCTGAACTTCTTCCTCAGGAGTGATGTATCTTTTAGTTTTCTTCAAGGGAGGAGTTGGAAGCTTCAGTACTTTCTTGCCCTTACCTTGCACAGGAGGAGGCAGAGGAACCTTTTCCTCTTCTGAGTCCTCCTCTGCATACTCAACAATCTCCTTGATTATATCACTGGGAGTCTGAGTTGCTTGAGTAGCAGAATCCTTGGGTCCTGAGCCGCTTGGGCCGATCTCGGCGGAGCGCTACATCTCCCGTTCTTTGAGGCACACAGGCCTTGCCTTGTGCGATCGAGTAGAGGAACCGGTGGGAGCGGATGCTTGAATACGAGTTGCTCCGGTCCCATTGTCCTTACTCCTTTAGGTACTCTCAGTACCTTCTCTTTCCCTTCAGTAATCTTCAGCTTTCCTTCCCCCTTTTTGGCATCAAGAAATAAGCCAGGGGTTGGGAATCTACACCTTCTTATCTAGACTCTTATAGGCTGCTGAACGATCATCCAATGCGTACTGCAGCTTTGTGAGTCTCTCATGCAGTTCGTTTCTCTCATCTGTTAGCTGTTCGCTGTACTTCTTGTGAGAGGCGTCTACTGATGCCTGAATATCAAGCAACTTCTGATCCACCTTATCTTCCATAGCCTTCTGAATTGTTTGGATTCTGAGTTCGGAGGCCTGAGAGATAGAAGAGACGGATGCAGTGTGAGCTGACTGGGCGGCCTTGTAATCTTCCAGAAGTTTTGCTTGGCGAACCTCCATCAACTTCAGTTGCTCTTCGAAGTTGGCTCGTTGAGTGGCGAGTGCTTTAGTCAGGATTGTTGAGAAGTCGGGGGCAGGCGTGTTTTCAATAGAAGTTCTGAGCCCCTTGATCTCCGCACTCTGAGCCTGAGTGGTCTGCCTCCACGTCTTGTGAACGGCACGGGTGAGGAGTCAGTTACGAGTTCCTTGACTCCTCGGGGCCACGGCCCCGGCTTCGATCGTCGGCTTTTTAGGGGTGGGCGCTACCTCGAATGCAGGCTTCAAGTAGAAGGCCGAGGCCCGGATTCTGCGACTTCGAGGTACCCGACCTCCGGCCGACTGGTCCAGGATGCTGAGAGGAGGTTCGGCGGTAGAAGTTGGAGCATCCTTGTCCAGTTGAGTACCCTCATCAGGCTTCTCAGGGCCTGAATCACGGGGTGGGTCCTAACCTTCGGGGTCAGACCCATCTGAGGGTGCCGTTGCTGAGGTTGGTTGGCGATCATTCAGCATGGCTAACATGGCAGCCCTCAAGTCATCCAAGGAACAGATGTCAGGCGGCTCTGAGTAGCCAATCTTGTTCGTTATCATCAGCTCCTCCTCATGGAGCTGTTCACAGGAGTGGTGTTTGATCAGCTTATTCAGGGTAGATCACTCCTGGAACCTAATCAACATATGGAGTCTAACCTGCCTTGCCAGTATGATAAGGTCAGTGTGGCTAGCTATCTCCGGGACATGTTCGGCAATCTCTCGGGAGGCTCTTGATTGCAGAGCAGATGCCTCCATCTCGATCGATTCTGACTCAGAAGCAGTCTCGGAATCTTCTACTTTAATCGGAGACTGTTGCTTATCGGCGGACGGAATCTTTGCTAAGTGGAGGAATATCCAAGGGGCTCTCGGTCGTAGGAATCCGTTCGGCTTCGATCCATTGGTCCCTTTGTCTCATCTCGTTCGGTGGAGACGACCTTCTCCGGCGGCCCGAGTTTTCTCGAGGACTCGGCCTCGTCCCTCGGTGCAGAGGTGGTTCGGCCAACAACCTGCGTCACGACCTCGGTCGACTTTCTTCGGTCTCTTGGTCGACGTCTTGGGAGTAGACTTGGGAGGCGACCTCTTCTTCGTAGGAGTGGAGGTCTTCTATGCTCCGGTCTTAGGATCGGTAGGCCCGGACCCAATCTGCTGATGGGCCGCTGCCCTGCTCTAGAATCGGACTTTCTTTGGGTTGAAATATTGCTTTTCGGCATACACCCCATTGTCCGATCCCACGAAGTCTTCTATCATGATGCGACGGGTTTCGAGTCCATATAATAATTTTCCCTTCACTTTGCTAGGCGTTGGGATAATTTGTCGAATTTGGCAGACTGCGTCATGAATTCTTTGAGGAAGAACTCGGTCCAATTGATCTTCGTGTGATCATATATGGCCATCATCATTTGTATCTTTGGCCTAGATACTTGATCAAAAGATCCGGCTTGACTCGTCGGGGAATGCGGGTGACGATGTGGCGAGGGCTCGAATTTAGGGGAGCATGGCGTTCTTTGGGAATCTTTGCTCACGAAAGAAGTTGGCTTCCCACAGAAGATCTCAAGATATTCATCCATCAGGTCATCTTTGTAGCCCACTGTACTGAATCCCTCCTTGGGAAGTTTGAAGCTGCGTTGAAGAGCTTCCTTCACAGACATTGTTTTGATCTCGAAATAGGCTTGGGATGGGTCGGCAACTGCATGAGTTATGAATTTGCATATGATGTCCCCTTCAGCCGACTCTGAGTTTAGATACAACTCAGCAATCTGTCGAGGGAGGAAGTACAATGGCTTCCTCGACAGAAATCCCTCTAAATCGGTCGCTCTGAGAGCATCGAAAATCTCCTCCATGTAGTCGAGCTCACAGGCGTCCAATTCCATCATGGGTTCGCACCAGACTCGATCCTTCTCAAGGATCTCCTTCATGTCCAGGGGAACGTTGACGAATGATCCTGCCATGTTTAATATTCTGCAAAGAAGAAGTATCAATCTCGAGCGAAAAGTATTAAAAATATCATATACGATGCTGAATATCATTAAAGATTTACCAAAGAGTTTTCTAAGAGATTTGAGAAAAAGTTTGCAAGGAGTCGGAAGAAAGTTCTCAGAAAATCTAGGGTTCGTAAAGATTGCAGAGTGCAAATGGCGGTTACTAACTTTGAACGTGTTTATATATGTTAAAGAAGATGAACAGTTAATAAATCCACGGTTCAGTTTGAAATAACTTTTGAAATGGACGGCTAGGATTTAATGTTATAAAATAGGTAATAATCAATTTAGCCGCCTAAGTCAAAATACAGTTATAAATAGCCAAAGAAGTAACTTGATACGACATGCATTTAATGCGCCGCAGAGTTCAGCATACTTTACATAGAATGTCGTGTATTTAATCTAAACCGTTAATATTAAATGACATTTTCTAAGGCATTGAATACGAAGCTGAATCTGAATCATAAATGCACATAATATTTCATTGGCTACTGAGTAGAGATACACAAACCTGTCAGCTGAACATCGTAGTCAGCTAATACATCGTGTAGATGGTTCCTTGAGTCTCTACGTCTTGAATTTACTTAGTGCGAGAGTGAACATTCCCCACTTCTTTGAATGCTCCTCTCCTCGAATCCACTTCTTGGCCGGAGTCGGTAGGGTCCAGCCAGAGCCTAGCTCTGCGAAAGTTCTGCGAATCGGCTTCGGCTAGAGGCTTGGTCGGTATATTCGCCCTTTGATGGTCGGTATGGATCTTTTCCATCCCGATATCCTTCTTTTCGACATGATCACGAATGAAGTGGTGTCGATGTCCACGTGCTTGCATCTCGTATGAAGTCTTGGGTTATGAGTGATTGCAGTTGCCTTTGGTACTATCACGAGAAGATCGGCACTTCATTTTGAATAACATCATAGTCGCGTAGGGGCGCGGCAACTTCCGGCGGCCATATATTCGGCTTCGGTGGTTGGCGTTGCTGCTGAATGTTGTTTCTTTGAAAACCATCAAATCGGCTTGCGCCAGAGGCGACAAGTTCCGAGTTGACTTTCGGTCGATTCTACATCTGCATAGTCGGCATCGAGAATAACAAGTTAGTTGAATATTATCATCAGTTTGGATTACATAAACCCGTATCGGGTGTTCCTACGAGATAGCGGAGAATCTTCTTTCTTGAGTCCATGTGACTACGCTTAGGATTCGCTCGGAAGCGAGCACGAGCACCTATAGCATAAGTTATGTCGAGTCGAGTAGGTGTTAGATATAATATTGAACCAGATAATAGCACGAAATTCGGTATGGTCTCTTGATACTCCCTCTTTATCAAGATCGATTTTCATGTTCGTGTTCATCGGAATCTTGATTGGTTTGCCGGATGTGCAACCGAACTTCTTGATGAAGTCTCGAGTGTATTTGCCTTGATTGATGAGCGTTCCCTTCTTAGATTGTTTGACTTGAAAACCGAGGAAGTAGTTCATCTCTCCCATCATTGACATCTCGAACTTATCCTTCATCATTTTCTCAAGGCTGGCGACATATGATGATGTTCTTCGATCCGAAGATTATGTCATCTACGTAGATCTACACAAGTAGAATATCGTCTTCCGGTCGAATCTTTGAATAATGTGCGGTCTTCTTGTGCCTTTACGAAAATCTTTACGAAGATGAAACTCGAGGCAGGGTATCGTACCAAGCCACAGGTGCTTGTTTTTAACCCGTCTGAGCCTTTCTAAGTGCGTAGACTGATGTCCCTGCGAAAGCCGGGAGGCTGTTCTACATAGACATCTTCTTTTAGCACGCCGTTTAAGAACGCATACTTCGCATCCATTTGATAAACTCTGAATCTCGATGTGTTGCGTAGACTAGGAATAGTCGATTGCCTCCAATCTTGCAACCTGGAGCGAAAGTTTCATCGAAATCTATTCCTTCGGCTTGACGGTAGCCTTTTGCCATGAGTCTTCCTTTGTTCCTTACTATAACGTTGTTTTCATCTCGCTTGTTCTTGAAGACCCATTTAGTTCTAATCACATGTTGATGCCGAGGTGCACTTGACAAGCTCCCCATACTTCGTTTCTCGTGGGCCGGATTTAGCTCCTTTTGCATAGCTATGATCCAATCGGCATCTTAAAGTGTGTCCTTAGGGCGGCGAGGTTCTTCGGTACACAAGAAGCGGGAATATAATGCGCTTTCTCCCGACGGAGAATCCGGATCTTATCTTAACGCTTCTTGAAGGATCTCCAATAATCAAATCGAAGTGTGAGCGTCCGGCCACGATCTACGATGCTTCTACTCTTCATCGAGATTTGTTCAACACGAGATAGTAGGTGAGTTAGGCATTTCGGTTGTACTATTACGAGATTGAAGAAATTTAGTTACTTGGAGTTGGGCATTTAGCTCCTGTCTTGATAGCAAACTCATTAAAAAAACATGAGGGCTTTCCTCCACCCCAAAAGGGTCAGATAGTTAAAGACTACGAAGGCTTTGTTGACACGGGAGTATCCTAAGAAGACTCCACTGGTCCGACTTGCTATCAAAAGTCTTCAAGCTGATCCTTCCCATTATTGTGGATAAAGCACGAACACCCCAAAAATATGGAAATAAGATAAAGAAGGCTTCTGCCGTTCCATAATTCATATGGTTTCTTCTTATCTTTGCTTTGTCGATAGATATACGGTCCGCAGTGTAACATGCGGTGTCGGTAGCTTACGCCCCGGAATTTGGGAGTCCCGAGTCTGCGAGTAGGGTTCTTCTTTGCTTCTTTGAGTGTTCTATTCTTCCTTTCGGCAACCCCATTTTGTTGAGGTGTGCACGCGGCAAGCGTCACATGCTCTATGCCTTCGGCTTTGCGAGAACTCTTCCACCATAAAATTCGGGGAACTCGGTTCCAGCGTCGGAACGTATCTTGATGATCTTGGTGTTCTTCTCGACCAACGAGCCTTTTCGAAGCGTTGGTAACTCTGTTTTGACGTCGAGACTTGTTGTGCGATAAATATGACCCATGTGTAGCGCGGTAGTCATCAATGACCACTAAAGCATACTTTTTGCCTCGATCGTCACCGGAGAGACTGGACCCGAATAAATCCGTATGTAGCGGTGAAGGATTCCATTAGTGGAAGGAGATGGAACAAGAGGATTTTGATTCCTTGTTTGCTTTCCCTTCGGGCATGCTTCACACTAAGTGTCTTTGTTGAATACTTCATTCGACGAGTCCTCTTGCTAGAGTGTTTACGGCTAGCTTGTTGAGCGTCTTGAAGTTGAGATGGCCGAGTCTTACGTGCCGAGCCACCCCGTTTTGTTGTCGTTCTTCGCCAGACAAACAAGCTTCGAGTTCGGCGAGTTCCGGTCGGCTACGTAGATATTCTTTTTGCGCGAACTCGACAACACTTTGTTTTCCCTGTAGATTTATCAATGACATCACGAAACCGGCGTAAAAAATTACTCTATTCGAGTTATCACAAAATTGACTAATAGAGAGAAGATTATCTTTGAAGTCCTTCAACATATGATACTCTTGGAAGCGTTGCGGTTCCAATGCTCGGTGTTCCATAGCCTCAGGTATAGCCTTTTGCGTTGTCTCCAAACTCGATTTGGGGTCCTTCTTGATAGTATAATTCTTGGTAGGTCCTTTTGGTATGTCGTATGTCTTGAGCATCCGTTGTCCACATACCAAGGGTCCTTGTGCACTTGCAAAACGAGAATTATATTTAGGTACCCTTTATTTTTGATTTTGGGTCCTTAGATGTTATTTTTGGAAACCCGGATACGTCATACGACCACGGTGGTCTCGGGCCGAGTTTCTTCCCACTTTGATCAACATACTTGACCACTGGGCGGTCGATGCTTGACTTCGAGGCTTCACGGGTTTAGGAGTCCTAATCTTCGAGTAGGTGGATTTGCTGACCTTTGCCTTATGCATGGCTTTCTTTTTCTTCTTCCGACCCTTAGGTCCTCTCCGACTATAGGATCATAGTAATATGACCCATCTTGAGGCTGGATGTGTCGGTTGCGGAGGTCCATCTTGATCGGACCCACTTAGCTTTGCTAGTTCCCCCTTGGTGGCCCGGGGTGATTTGGAGGCCGATATTCTTGTTAGAATGCTGATAGGCTGGGATGAGGTGCCTTCATCTTTTGTACGTTCTTGGCTAGGGGGTTCGGTATCTCTGCGTTGATAGTCTCCCCTTGAACAAATCTATCGGCTAGGCTGGTTTTACGAGCGTACGGGGGCAGACGAGGAGGCTCCACAGCTGAATCCAAGTCCCTCCTTGCAGTGCTTAGGCTTGTTGTTTGCTAGCATTGCCTCAAGCTTCTTTTCAGCGCCCATGTACCGCTCTGTCATCAGGTTCCTCCAGACGTCATCACTCTTCTTCGGCGGATCATGCTCGGTGCGAAGTCGACAACTCTTGCTTGATGGGCCTCGGTTTAGTATCTTTACGAGTCAAGTCGTTGGTCGATGCTTGAGATCTGATCTTCTTGGTCATTGGTCATTGGCCATCAGAGAGTTTATCTCCTCCCTGAGTCTCAACACAAGTCCTTCTGACTCAGTAGCAACCCGACTCTCCTGAAAAAGTCTTTGATTCTCCACTTTCAGGGTATCCAACTCTTGAAGAGTCTTACTGAGCTGCAGACTCATCTGAATCTGCTAGTCGAGTAGTTCTTCATATGCGATTGCGGATTCTCATCTGCACCTGAAATAGTGTCATGTGTGCAGTGTGAAGAGGAGTTAAATGGAGCGTGAGAGTTTACCTCATCCTCTTCTCTAGCCATGAGACACTTTTCAGCGTCTTCTTCAAGCTCTACGGCCATGAATGCCGCTTCATCGTCGGATGAATCCATGAAGGAATCGACTTCATCTGAGTCATCTGAGAGTTCACCAGCAATATATGCTTGTCGCTTCTTGATGAAATTCTCCCTTCGAGCTTTGCGTGCTGCTCTCTCGGCCGATGCGATCTCGGGACAATCATGCGATAGTGTCACGGCTTCTTCCGGTTGTAGCGGTAGTGACTCTCTCTTCTTTGCTTTCACTGTCTTTCGGCGAGCGAGTCCTCATGTATCCTGCATTCAGAAGTATGTGAGTCGGGAGTGCGCTTAGGTGTATACTCAGCCTTACCCTTGGAGTCTCTGACGACTCTTAAGAGTTTTCTGCGCCTCTCCTTCTCCTTTTGATACTTCACGGCAAGCAGCGCGTACTTCTTAGCCAGGTTTCCTTCTTGTAAATCAGAGTGAAGGTTCGGCCTTGCTAGAGGTTGGAGGCTGCTTGTCTGGCCCGATGCTTTGAAGGCATAGTCAACTTGGATGTCAGCTTAAGCTCGCTGCTTCCTTTGAGGTTGACCAAACTCGAACTCCTCAGCTTTAAGTTCTGAAAAGATATGGTCAGGAGTAACAATATCTAAATCAGAATATCTCAGTAAAGTAGCAAAGGGAGTCTAATGACCGTGCAGCGGTGTCCCTCAAAATCTTGAGATTTATCTCTCGGTTGGAGAACGTCTTTCCCGGCCCGTTGATAGAGTACATCGGATCGGTGAATCGCGTTGAGATCTTCAATGGCGTCGCCGGGCATGACGGACGGTCTCTCCGGTTACGAAGTTCCGGCGCCCGGCTTATTCGTTTTGATCTTCTGAGTCCCCCGACTCAGTAGCGCTAGAGCATCCCAGAGTTCCTTCGCGGACTTGTAGTCCTGAACTCTCCCGAGATAAGAATCGGTCAGAGTGGTCAGTATGGCGTTTCTGGCGACCAGGTCTAAGTTGTGAAGCTTCTTCTCCTCGGGGGTGAAGAGACTTCGTCTTTAGGGATCTTCTTCCCGGTCTCCATTCCTCCTCCTTGTGTTGGGTCTGAGTCGTGACAAGCTATCAACCATTGGAGCGATAGGTCCGTCCTCCGGTACCTGCGTAAATGCTTGTCGTGGAGGGAATTCGGATGTGCCTCCGTTCGACTCGCCATGCCCCGTAGTTCTCTCGAGAACATGGGTACCATCCGATTCACGACATATCGAGACATAGTAGATAATGACATGAATGAAGAATGATATGCAGTGAAAATGTTTTTTGGATCCGTTCAAGTAAACCAGTTTCAGAATAACAAGAGTCTTAGAGAACTCCTGCTCTTATATCAATTGTTAGTCCTGAGATTAAACGTTCAGGTGTAGAGGGGGGGGGGGTGAATACACCTGAAAATACTTTCTCAACTTTAAACACGAACAGTCCTTCTCAGGAGAGTGCCGTACTGAACAAGTTCAGTAGACCAAACAAGTTGTTACGGATTGTGTGGCGAGTGGGCTGACTTCATCGAGGCACGCTAGGCGACTTGAGTCGAGATTCGGTACCATTCAGATGAAGTTCAGTGTAGTGCGGAAATGAGTAGGCCCAAATTCAGTTGAGTTTAGAAAACGTTTTTAATGAAACAGATTCAGTATGTTAGTACGATCGATTAAGCTTTGCTGAAACTCAGTTGAATGATTTTAGAAATACTTTCAGTATGCACAATAATCAATGCAACAGTTAAAACAGAAAAACAAACACAGAACAAGAAGATTTTTAAAGTGGTTCGGATCCAACAATCCTACGTCCATTGTCCCGAAAGATCAGGAGGCTATGTGTTATACTGAGATAGTCTCAGTCGGTTTGTCTGTTTGGACAAACACTGGCCTTGATATTTATAGTGAGCAAGTCTCAGTTTACAAAGGATCAAACTAAAGCGTTTGACAAACTCTCCAACTATGAAGGAGTCCTTTACAATAAGGATCGGTTCAGATATGAACTCCTTCGTCTAAGCTATGGATAGAATCTGCTAAGCTTAGGTTAGAGGGATATGGAACGAGAAAGTGGCTTCTAGAGCGAAGAACAGTTTAAGTATGGACTTGGGTTCGTATTCAGTCACTTAGATACTAGAGGCTTTATACTCTAGTTCAGCTTGGTTCCCTATGGGCAGGTATGTCGTCTTTCGCCGGAGATTTCTCTTTGAACTTCTTGCGGAAGACTTAGGTCGTTTAGAGTTGCTCGTGAATGCTCTTGTGTTCTTGGATTTTTCTGTATTCGCATGTGAGCTTTAATTTGAATTGTATCCCTCTATTTATAGAGTAGAGACAAGGATAGATCCGTTGGAGACGACGATCCTTGTGTCTCTGTCTTTTGGGTAGCTAACGGCTCTTTCAAAGAATGGTGGCAGAGTACTTTCCCTCCATTTCTGGAAAGTTGTTGACTTGCAGCTTTAATCAGAAAGTTGACAGCTGGCTGCTCGTCATTGGTCGAGGATGAAGAAAGTAGGTGAGACAGAACAGACTTAAAGGTAGATCTGAAGCTGACTTCTCTCTTCCTCATATGACTCTGCTGATTTGACTTAGTAAATTCTGACATTTTAGAAGACTGTCTAGCCGTTGCTGAGTCTGATCTATATTCGATAGTATGCTCTGCGGAGTTGGCTCGATTGAAGATCAACTCCGAGTTCGGTGAACTACTCCGGTTGAGTTCGGTTCCATCGACTCCTTTCGATATCTTTGCTCCCGCCGAGTCCGAGATCAGCGAGTCTTCTTCTTACGAATCGGAGACGAGATAATCTACTAAGCGCTGAACCAAATGAAGAGTGTCTCTGAGTGCGAAACCTCGAGACGAACAACACATTACAGCCGAATGGTTTATCGGTCAAAGTAGGGTTTTGGGATCTTCAAAACTTGGGCAAATATTCGAGCACTTTGGGCTTCGAGGTTATCTCCCAATGAGTTGAGGGAGCGGCTGAATCATCTCCCAACGGTATCCTTCGAGTCAAGTCATTGGTTAGTGCTTGAGATCGATCTTCTTGATCTTTGAGACTTGGCCATCGGAGAGTTAATCTCCTCCCCTAAGTCTCAACACAAGTCCTTCGACTTCGCGGCAACCTGACTCTCCTGAGAAAATCTCTGATTTTCCACTTTCAGGGTATCCAAGTCCTGAAGAGTCTTACTGAGCTGCAGGCTCATCTGAATCTGTCGTCTAAAAGTTCTTCGTAGGGGATTGAGACGTCCAGATTCTCATCTGCACCTGAAATAGTATTGTGTGTGCAGTGTGAAGAGGAGTTAAATGGAGCGTGAGAGTTTACCTCATCCTCTTCTCCAGCCATAAGACACTTTTCAGCATCTTCTTCAAGCTCTACGGTCACAAATGCCGCTTCATCATCTGATGAATCCATGAAGGAGTCGACTTCATCTGAGTCGTCTGAGAGTTCACCGGCAATATATTCTTGACGCTTCTTGATGAACTTCTCCCTTCCAGCTTTGCGTGCTGCTCTCTCAGCAGTACTGAGCTCAGGAAAGTCATATTGATAATGTTCTGGCTTTTTCAGTTGTAGCAGGTGGTGACTCTCTCTTCTTTGCTCTCGCTGTCTTTCGACTGAGCTGAGTCCTCCTGTTTCCTGCAATCAGAAGTATGCGAGTCATGAGTGCGCTTGGGTGTATATTCAGACTTACCTTTGAAGTCTCTAACGACTCTAGAGAGTTTTCTTCGCCTCTCCTTCTCCTTCTGGTACTTCACGGCAAGTAGTGCGTATTTCTTAGCTAGGTTTCCTTCTTGTAGATCACTGAGTGAAGGTTCTGCCTTACTAGATGCGGGAGCCGCTGTGCTGGCTGGTGCTTTGAAAGCATGGTCGATTAAGTGTCAGTTTTAGCCGCTGCTTCCTTTGAGGTAGACCGAACTCGAACTCCCAGCTTTTAATTCTGAAAAGATATAATCAGGAGAAAGAATATCTAAGTCAGAATGTCTCAGTAAAGTAGCAAATGGATTCCAGTGTCCGTCCGACAGTGCTCTCAATATCTTGAGATTCATTTCTCGGTTGGAGAATATCTTGCCCAGCCTGTTGATGGTATTCATCATATCCGTAAATCTGACGTTAAGATCTTCAATCATGTCACCAGGCATAAGAGACAGTCTCTCTAGCTTCGGAAGTTCCAGCGCTAGTTTGTTCGATTTGATCTTCTGAGTCCCCCGACTCAGTAGAGCTAGAGCATCTCAGAGTTCCTTCGCGGAGTTGCAGTCCTGAACTCTCTCGAGATAAGAATCACTCAGGATGGTCAGTATAGCATTTCTAGCAACCCGGTTTAAGTTGTGAAGCTTTTTCTCCTCTGGAGTGAAGAGACTTCGATCTTTGGGGATCTTCTTCCCGGTCACCATGCCTCCTCCTTGTGCTGGATCTTGGGTTTCGACACTATCAATCATGGGAACGATAGGTCCGTCCTCTAGTACCTCTGTCATGTTATCGTAGAGGGAAGTCAGATGTGCCTCCATTCTGACTCGCCATACCCCGTAGTACTCTACTGAGAACATGGGTATCATCCTGATTCCTGCCATATCAGACATTGAAAATTGTGATATGAATGAAGAATGATATGCAGTGAAACGTTTTTACGGATCCGTTCATGTAGACCAGTTTCAGAAAACAAGAGTCTTAGAGAACTCTCGCTTCCGATGCCAATTGTTGGTCCGAGATAAACGTTCGGGTGTAGAGGAGGGAGGTGAATACACTTGAAAACTTAAAACGCAAAGCGGGTCCCTTTCGGGGAGGATGTTGTGCTTGAGCGAGTTCGATGGACCAAATAAGTTGTTTTGAATCGTGTGGCAGAGTGACTTCACTGAGGCCTGCTAGTTGACTTAGGTCAGAATTCAGTACCATTCAGCTGAAGTTCAGTATAGTGCGGAAATGTGTAGGCCCAAATTCAGTTGAGTTAGAAAACGTTTTTAGGAAAATGGTTTCAATATATTAGTGCAATCTGTTAAGCTTGCTGAAACTCAGTTGAATGATTTTGAAATATCTTAAGTATGAACAATAATCAATACAATAGTTAAAACACAGAACACAAGAAATTTTAAAGTAGTTCAGATCCAACAATCTTACGTCTACTGTCCCGAAAAGATCAGGAGGCTATTTTATTATACTAAGTTAGTCTCAGTCGGTTTGTTCACTGGACAAACACTGGTCTTGAGATTTATACTGAGCAAGTCTCAGTTTACAAGATATCAAACTTAAGTGTTTGACAAACTCTTCAACTATGAAGGAGTCATTAACAATAAGGATCAGTTCAAAGATGAACTCCTTTTTTCTAAGCTATAGATATGGTCAGCTGAGCTTATGTTAGAGGGAAGGGAACGAGAAAGTGGTTTCTAGAGCGACAAACGGTTAAGTATAGACTTTGGGTTCGTATTTAGTCGCTTGGATACTAGAGGCTTTATGATCTGATTCAGCTTCGTTCCCTTTGAGCAAGTATGTCGCCTTTCGTTGGAGCTTACTCTATGAAGATCTTGCGGAAAGCTTAAGTCGATTCTGAGTTGCTCGTGAATGCTCTTGTGTTCTTGTATGTGTTGTCGTGAGCTTCAATTTGAAATTTTCCCTCTATTTATAGAGCAGAGATATGGATAGATCCGTTGGAGACGACGATCCATGTGTCTCTCTCTTTTGGATAGCTAACGGCTCTTTCAAAGTATGGTGACAGAGTCCTTTCCCTCCATTTCTGGAAAGTTGTTGACTTGCATCTTTAATCAGAAAGTAGGCATTTGGTTGCTTGTCATTGGTTGAGGTGAAGAAAGTAGGTGAGACAAAGCGGACTTCAAGGTGGATCCGAGGCGACTTCTCTATACCTCGTATGACTCTACCGATTTGACTTATGAGATATCTTAACGGTCGAAGAGCCGTACGGCGTTCTTGAGTCGATCTATGTTCGTTAGCATACTCCCTGCTAAGTTCATTTCTACGAAGATCAATTCGAGTTCGGTGAAATACTCCTGTTGAGTTCGGTTCTACTAACTCCTTTCGGTATCTTGCTCTTGATGAGTCCGTCTACGAGTCTTCTTCTGCATGCGAGGGCGATAGTGCGGCGGAAGAACCGGCGGACGAAGCGAGTGCTCGAACCAAGTCGAAGAGTGTCTGCCGAGTCCGAAACTCTCATAGATAAAACAAACAATTACAGCCGAATGGTTCATCGGTCAAAGTAGGGTTTTGGGATCTTCAAATCTGCCGGCACTAGGCTACTGAGTCGTCTCCCAACCGGTTTGTGGAGGTGCTTTGAATCATCTCCCAACAATTTCTATGCTTATTCGGTATTTATGGTTACATGTTATGTATGATTCAATACGTGGTCTCGAATTTTGCGGTCGAGATATGGCGCGAAACAAACATTTCGGTTACTTCTCTAGTCAACATGATTGACATATTAGAGAAGGACCGGGTATGGTGTGAACCCATAGTGGAGTTCGACACGTGTGATCTGGATATTATGGTTGAGGTGTTCGATGCGCTCAGGGTATCAGGCCTCAAAGCGTTGTTGTCGAGGAAGCCGGAGTTCTTCCTTCCCCATCAGATATCTGAGTTATACCTAAACTCAGAAGTCGTAGATTGTGATATCGTCGGTAGATTCATTATCCATCACGTGGTTGACCCCACGGTAGGCGACGAAGAGATGAAGAAGATGTCCATCAAACAAGCTCTTGGATAAGCTTCAAGCTACTGACGGCGAGGATAAGTGTAGCAAGGTACAAGGACAACACGATCGATGAGTATGTGGAGATCTTCTATGGGGAACCCACAACCTTCAGAGCAGCGTTCCCCAAGGACTCGATGCCGCCTCGATATCGTGCCCTAGCCTACATCGTAACCGGAATCCCGACAAGCGAGTGGCTCGTTTGATCAGTGTCCGAGGCAAGCTCCGGATGATGATGGCAATTTACGATAGAGCTAAGGTGAGCTGGGCGGAATTCTTTCTCGGAGAGATTCCGGACACGTGCTACAAAATTTGACAAGTCCACATACGGCCTCGGTGTCGAGGGAAAGTTGTTATATAGGATGAAGGCGCCCCATAATGAAAGAAGATTTTTGTGGCTCTTCTTTTTTCTATCCCTAGGAGTGAAGACCCGGTAGTCTTTGGACTCAACAGGAGCAGGACATGCGAGAGGTGTTCACATTCGGTAGTCTTTGGACTGCGTCAGGAGCAACATGCGGAATGGAGTCGGTGGGGCCCGGACTCGGGAGGAGCGGTTCTACCTTGAACTCGTAGTCGACCTTCAGTAGAGTTGGACTCAGCTGGAGCATACTACTGAACCCAAGTTAGACTCAGCAACGGCCTGACAGTCTCCTTGATTGTCAGATGATCTTATATGTTAAATCAGTAGAGCCGTCTGAGGTTATCAGAGAAGTCAGCTTCAGTATCTGCCTAGAAGTCTGTGTGTCTCAACTGCTTTCTACGCCTCGGCCAATAACGAGCAGCCAGCTGTCAAAGTTCTGGTAAAAGCTGCAAGTCAACCTCTTTCTAGAAATGGAGGAAAAGACTCTGCATGATTCCTTAAAAGAGCCCTTAGCTACCCAAAAAGAGTGACACATGGATCGTTCGTCTCCAACGGATCTATCCATGGCTCACCTCTATAAATAGAGAGAAAATCAAATCGCAAGAACACACAGAACATACAGAACAAGAACGAGTGATTACGAGCATAACGAACAAGTTTCAAAGCTTTTCGCAAGAACTTCAGAGATGCACTAAAAGCGAAAGG
Source organism: Lavandula angustifolia (assembly GCA_028984105.1). Taxonomy (NCBI): domain Eukaryota; kingdom Viridiplantae; phylum Streptophyta; class Magnoliopsida; order Lamiales; family Lamiaceae; genus Lavandula; species Lavandula angustifolia. Next base: position 12,793,094 of record CM054818.1, on the reverse strand, counting down.
CGACATCCTTGCTCTAGGGAATTAAGCTGATTAGAATCAAAGCCTCTAGTATCCAAGTGATCGAACACGAACCCAAAGAGATTATTCCTCATTGTTCATCACTCTAGAAGCCACCTTCTTGTTCCCTTCCCTTTAAGCTAAGCTCCACTGAATATATCCATAGCTTAGACCCGAAGGAGTTCATTCCTGAACTGTTCTTATTGTTAAGAACTCCATCATTGTTGGAGAGTTTGTCAAACACCTCAGTTTGATCCTTGTAAACTGGGACTTGCTCAGTATAATCCTCAAGGCCAGTGTTTGTCCAGTGCACAAACCGACTGAGACTAACTCAGTATAATAAAATAGCCTCCTAATCTTTTCGGGACAGTGGACGTAGGATTGTTTGATATCCGAACCACTTTAAAATCGTTGTGTTATGTTTTTACTGTTGCATTGATTACTATTCATAACTGAAAACCGTTTTACAAAATCATTCAACAGAGTTTCAGCAAAGCTTAAACTGAATGCACTAATCTACTGAAACAGTTTTCATAAAAACGTTTTCAAACTCAACTGAATCGGGCCTACACATTTCCGCACTCTACTAAACTCTTACTGAACGGTACTGAATTCTGACATCAGTCAGCTAGCAGGGCTCAGTATAGTCAATCACTCTGTCCACGCGATCCATAATAGCTTGCTTGGTCTACTGAATTTATTCAGCAAGGCACTCTTCTGAATTGGATTGTTCGCGCTTTAAGTTGAGAAAATTTTCAGGTGTATTCACCCCCCCCCTTCTACACCTGAAAGTTTATCTCGGGACCAACATGACCGTACTACTCCCTCCATCCCATTGATCATGGCATCAAACTTCTAGCACGGTCATTAAGGTGATGTAGGTTTTAATGGTTTAGTATAGGTATGAGTCACATAATTTAAATAAAGTGATTTAGTAGAGGTATGAGTCATACAATTTTAAAAGTGGAGATTTACTTTCTCATTAATCTTGTCTTTCTTTTTTTCGGCACGGTTGCTAGTTAAGATTTATTAATCTATTGTTCTTTTGATTGTTTGAATTTCCTTTAGAAATAATAAATTAATATTTATATTCATCTTTATTTGCAAGCAACCCAATTTACAAAGCAAATACTACTTAATTTATCTTTTTGTGATTATTCTTCACTAACCTGCTTTCAGCAGCAAACATCATACCCTACATCCTCCTTTTGGACAATCCGACTCTCAATCCATATTTAGCTTGAAGGATTATGGAATCACAAGGCGAAACTGGATGCCCCTCCACAAGTTTGACGTCGTAATTATAGATGATCGCCGCCGCCACCATCTTCATCTGTACGAACGCCATTTCTTTACCCAGACAAGTCCTCGGCCCCGCGTTGAAGGCCGGGAATTTGTAGGACGGCTCGTGTTTGATTTTCCCGGTGGGAGTGATCCATCTCTCCGGGTTGAATTCTAAGCAGTCTTTCCCCCACACACTCTCCAATCTCCCCAGTGCGTAGAAGCAAACTATAAGCTTCGAGTTCTTCTTCAGGTAGTGGCCGCTCGGAAGAATATCCGGCTGGATCGGAGCTTTGTGCTCCAACGGCACCGGTGGGAATAGCCGGAGGGATTCACACAAAGCCCCATGCAGATATTTAAGCTTATGGGATTCCTCCGCCTTGAAATATCTCCACTTCTGTTCCTCCTTTAAATTCAATTCTCTCTCGATTTCTTCGCGAATCTTGATTTCTGATGTGGGATTCTGAGTGATGAGCCAGAAAAGCCACGTGAGGCACGTGCTCGTGGTGTCGCGGCCGGCGAACATTAAACTCAACGAAGTGTCCTTCAAGAAGTCCCTCACACCAGAATCTAATCCCAGATTCTTCTCTTTATATACTCTCTCGAAAGCTTTCAATATATTAAACCCATTTTCTTGTTCATCTTCCAATCCGAATTGGACGCGTGGGTATATGAACTCGTCCAGAGCCTCGGCCGCCTCAGCCAACTTTCTCTCTCTACCGATCCTCAGCCGCTTCTGCAGCTTCCAAATGAACTCCGGGATGACGTGCCGGTACAGCAAAGGCTCTCCCAAGGCGCTAAAAGCCTTTTCACAATCAAGATTAGGAAGATCAACAGATAAACTACAAGGATCGTAGGACAAAACAAGTTTACAAATATTATCAAAAGTAAGCCTCTGAAAAACATCTTGCAAATCGAGAGCCACCCCCTCCTCGCAGAAACGCTCAAGAACTGGGAAAAGCCCATTCTCGACTTTTCCCCAAACAGTCCGCTCTATATGACTCGAGAAGTCGGCGTGATTCAGCTGCGACATCGTCGTCTTCCTATGAACCTCCCATAGCTCGAAATCAGCGCCGAAAATCCCATCTCCGAGAACGCTAAAAATCTTTCTGAACTCGGGGCCTTTGGGGTAGTTGGAGAAGTTTCTGCTGAAGACGTGGTGGATATTGGCGGGGTCGCAGGTTAGGACCATGTTCATATTTCCGATCCATGGGCCTTTGAATTCGACGGTGGTGGCTTGTTCGCGGAAGACTTGCGTTAGAAAGTCGTGGAGGAGGTGAAGATTGCGGAGGACGCCCGGAAGCATTCCGATGAGCGGGAAGTTGGTGGGAGCGAGGATGTGTTTGCCGGCTCTACTGATCGTGTAGAGGAGGTAAAGCATGAGAGGGATTAGCAGTAAAAGCACGGGATATAATTCTGAAAGGGCCATTGCTCAACAAAAGGATGTGGATTTAGGTTTGCAGGTGCATATTTGTGTTGTTAATTATATAGATTTTAGGACAAGAGAAACATATGGCGGACAACTGCGGTCGTCTTGTTGTTTTTGCTGCATATTTTGGGACTTTAGCCTATGAAAACTAAATACCTGTAGGTAGAGTGTATGTGTCATTATGAAACGTTAAAACTATTTTAATTGAAATTACCTTCTATTATAGTGAAACTAAATGTGGTGTTATAATTTTTGGATGGACATTGTGTTAAGAGTTTATTTTCTATAATAAACTCCACAATTTAATTATTCATTTACTTCCTTTTATTTCTTCACGCTAGGGTATGTTCATCCGTGTGTTTTGGAGATTAATTTGTGGATTAGTTTCTATTGCTTTTGTTGAGTCTTTTATCTCATTTGTGTATGTACATAGGACGAGTTTTAGATTGGCTGGAGTTCATATCTTAATTAGCTTTTATTGTCTCTGTAATTCCCACAATAGAATTGCAAATTGTTTTTACCGGTTATACCTTGTAGAAAAATCATTCTTGTGTGTCAGCTTCATTTATTTATTTTCTGCTGTAAAGTTTTGTTACACCTCGAGTCGAATCGATTTGAGGCACGCACACTTTCGGGCGTCATATCAGTCGATGAAAGATTAGGTATTAGATTAACAATTTTGATGCAATATTTCAATTGAATGGGGTAGCATGGAAAGTAATACATGGAGCTTGATTTGGAATTAAAAGATTTTATTAGAATGCTAACTTTAAATATAATGAGAAAATAATCTTATTTTACAAACGCTCATGTCATTTCACAAGGGATGCGGATTTCTTGTTTCAAAATTCTTGTTCTCGTGATGCTCTATTACAAAATTATCTTATCTAAAGTCGGATAATTTTATGATGTACATAGTAATATATTTTAAAACTTTATGATCTTATAGTTATAATTGATTCGAACATGTGCTCTGATCCTCATTTATTAAATTTGGATTGTCCATTATTAAAAAATACAAATAAATTCCCAGTAAACCAATTGATGAATTTGTATGAAAAGAAAACATATCATGGACAGACAATTTTCTTCTTTTTATCAATTTAATTTAAATCCTTTTCTACTAATCATTAAATACTGTTGGTTATTATGCTCGGAATTTCGTCTCATGGTGTTCAAATCTCATTAATTAAGTACATGCATTTCTTCGTAATTAATCGCATTACCATACAACGGCGTGGATAAATGTAGCTCTAATAAATTGTTGAAGCTCTTTACTCTACGTATATAAAAATAAATTATAGACTAGTCCTTAATTTAATTACTACTTAATAGGTTTCTTTAAGAGGTAACGGCTCCTTAATTAGCTGGTTGAGAAAAACGGAAAGCCTTGACCACGGTCTAGGCGGCGGATATCAGCCTCAGTTTTGCTTCATCTGGGACATCCATACCTGTTTTAATGTCCCATTTTTAATTATAAAAATAACTATCTTATACAACGATTTTTATGGTCGAACCTATCACGCCATTTTAAATGCGAACTGCCCATGCAGTCGAAAATATTCAATATTGAAAAATAACATTTACTTATTTTTGTTTAAAATATGTCAAGTACCCATTGCATTGCAGTTTAACTAAATTCCAATTTAATTCAAGTTGCAAATCAGTATATAGGCGAATCACTCCAACGTCAAATGTCACGTAGTAAAAGGATAATCTTAACCCTATTAAAGATTATGTTATGATAATCTTTTATAATTATTTAATATTTTTTCTTAAACTCTGTTGTACGTGGATTTGTGTTTATTTGGTCTCAGGTCAAGTCTTTATTTAGTGAGTTAACCACCAATTAGTAAACGGAGGAGGTGAAGCAAGTAACGATTTGGAAGTCAAGAATTTAGCACATTTTTCTCAACAAAGTCATGGGCATTTTCTAAATTGTGGATAACTGGTTCTTGATCTCAAAAGTATTTTGTGTATAGCTATCAAGTACATAAACCAAGTTTCTATCTACAAAAGTGTTTTGTGTATAGCCGACTTTTCTTCTCACATTTCTCATTGTTCTTGTGTGAATCAGAATATTGATATTAATTCATAATTGTTATGAGAAATTGATTAGAAATAGGTTGTCTTTTAGCTTGTTAAGTCTCAGACTAATAGACTAGTACACCGGCGAAGCCAAAATTTAAAAAGGAGGCGTTGCTAAATAGGGCAAAAAAAAAAACAAGAAAACAAACTATTTTTAATGGGCTAGAAAGGACGCCTTTGAGTAATTCAAAAGGTGCTAACCAACTCTTCGAGTAATTGTTTTGATTATTTACACTAGGAAAACCTATCTATTTAAATTGTTTTATAGTTCATGTTTAGTGGATTCTATAGCTTTAAGACAACTCTATAATATGTACTCCCTCCGTTCCAATATTTGTGGCTCAATTGGTTTCGATATGGAAATTTAGAAAGTGGTGTTATTTGTTTGACTTTTTATAGTTAATTTTGGGCCACACAATCTTTACTTTTTTTGAAAGTGAGCCACAAATATTTGGACATCCATTTCGAAAAAGTGGGCCACAAATAATGGGACAGAGAGAGTATACAATAACAATGTTGGTCCAGAGACGAGTATCAAATGTAGGGGGGAGGGGGAATGAATGCACCTGATTCCAAGTTTTTGCTCAAATGCGAAGGTCAGTCTTGTACTGAGTTTGCTACTAAACGAGTTCAATTGCCAGTTAAGTCTTCTGATCGCGGGGCAGAGGGATTCGACGACTGAATTCTTTCTACTGACTGAAGTCTGCACTAAGAAACTCAGTAGATGAATAAGTGCAGAAATGTGTAGGCCCGATTTTAGTTCGTCTCTTTGAAAAACGTTTTATGCAAATCATATCAATTTTGGTTAGTGCACTTTTAAAGATGTTTTACTGAAAGTATGGTTTTGCAAGCAGTTTACAACAGATGCAATAAAACAGTAAATGACACGAGCAATTTTTAACGTGATTCGGATACGCAAGATCCTACATCCACGGTTCTGCTGAACAAGAGGTCTTGTTGATTAATCTGAGCAAACCTCAGAAAGGTTTTTGTGCACTGGACAAAACATTCTAAGTTATAATCCTTAACGACTTTACAAAATCAAACCGAAGTTTGAAAGGGTTTTGTCTCCAACTAGGAATGAGTTCTTAAAATAAGAACGTTTCACTAAAAGTGAACTCCTTCAAGTGTCTAAGCGTATGATCTAACAAGGTTAGCTTACAAAAGAGATCGGGGAACAACTCTAGAGTGAATAACCACTAGGATATCTAATGGACTTCTAGTTCTTCGCTGGATGTAACAGTGAGTTTGCTAGAGTGCTTGAGAATGTGTTCTTGAGCTTCTAAGGGTATCTGTTCCTCGTTGGTTCGTGTTGAACGTTCTTGAACTCTTCAAGATGATCTATTTATATAGTTATGACCCATGCATAGATCCTTTGAAGGGGACCATGCCACGTGTCACAAGACTCCAAGGAAAACGGCCATAAAATTTGAATGTCGCCGCAGAGAGTTGTTGGCTTTATGTGCGTGAGAGCAGCTTTTGTGTCAGAGTAGGTAAGCTTCACTTGCTTCTCATTGGTCGAGGTATGACGGTAGGTGAGACTTGTCAGACATAAGTCTTCTAGCTGAGTTGACTTCCTCTAAACCTCGGACACTAAGTATTCCTCTGCTGACATCCAACTGATAAAGGTCAGGCTGTCGATTTCCTCATACGGACTGCAACTGAGTCGCAGCTCTTCAGTAGATCAAGGTTGATCATACTAAGTCTTCTTTCTGAGTCGGCTGAAAAGTGATCTTCTACTGAGTGTTTCCAGCAACTGACTTGAAGACAAACAACTGAGCTCTTGTATCTGAGATGGTTGAAGCTGATCTCTGATTGAGTGCTTCCAACTGCTAACAGAGCTCTACTGAACCGATGACAGACGTAGGGTTCTGGAAACTTAACTTCTCTACTGAAGTTCAGTCCAACAATTTACCCCTTATAGGACTTAGACAAAAATAATCTAGAAAGATCAAACAGGTCTAGCCTATTACATCATGTCGGTTCTTCACACACTCAGAGGTTTTGAGATCTTCAATTTCTCATTAAAGTATACAACAACCAATTAATCATTAGAGGTACTGAATCATCTCCCTATAATTTCCCCCGTCGGCACTGACTCATATCCTTGGATAAAATCTAACAATTTCCCCCTAAGGAAGAACTATGAATCATCTCCTGACTCATAACCCTACAAAAAAGATAATGCATTTTTACCCATCACTACAATCGAACTCACCAAATTCGTCAAATTTTCCAAACGGACTAAAATTGGACTAAATTCGTCAGATTTCCCTTCTTTGTATAATGTTTGTAAGGTAGTGGAATGATCTTTCCTTTTCCTTTGATTTGTTGGATAGTCCTTTGATCCTTACAGCACACTTCCATTCACAAACATTTCTTTTAGACTTGTCTTAGCTTGCTGGAATCTGATGATTATATCTTATTCCTCCTTTGTGATTGGAGGTGTGTTGACATTCAAGCCAATGTTCAACTCTTTGTTCTCTTCAACGACCTTTATGAAGAACTTTTCTAATTGCTGATGGTCAACCATTAGGTGGTTGAGAATTTCTGGAGATCAAAATCACTAGTAATCCATGAGGCAAGTTTCTTCTTTGCATTCCATTGCCATTAAGACTGTGTCATCACTTGACGAGTCGAAGAACTTTACTTCCTCTTCCTTGCTAGCATCTGATGAAGAATATGATTTCTCATTGTCTTCAACTAAGAGGGCTTGTCGTTGTTTCGTTGCCTTATCTCATTGAGTTTTCCTTTATGTCCTTTCGTTGGTAGTGAGCTCTGGGAAGTCATACTGATAATGACCCGTCTTGTAGCAGTTGAAGCACTTGTGTGGCTCATCATTCACTAACCGTAAATCTTTGCGCCTTGAGGAAGAAGGTTCGACTTTGTTGGATCTTGAATCCTTATCCTTCTTTTGAGTCTATCAGGCTTGGCCTTTCTTGTAGAAAGACTTGTATTTTATGAACTTTTCATCTTTTCTTTGTGTATGTCTGGCCATGAGGTTAAATTGTTCGATTATTTGCTCTACTAGCAGTTGTCTCGGGCTTTCCTTAGTTGCAACAAATGCAACGCTTTTGGTGCTGACTTGACTCTCGCTTGTGATTGTGCTTTTTCTGAGACCAAGCAACTGCATCTTGAACTCCTATGCCTTGAGTTCTGAGAAGATGTAGTGAAGAGTCTTTCTGTCGAGATCCTCGTACTGTGTCGGGATTGTCTCGAAGTTTTCCAAATTGGACTTTGGAAGGCTTCTCAGTATTTGTTGGTTCTTCTCATGAATCAAACATTTCTTACCTATGATGCATATCTCATTAGTCAAATTAGTAAATTTTATATACATACTGTCAATGCTCTCACTTGGCAGCATAGTGAATCAGTCGTATTTTTGGATGGTGATCATTAGTTTGTTCTGCTTGGATCTTCTTTGTCCCACTACTGATGAATGCGAGAGTATCCTATATTGCTTTGGCTATTTTGTAGTGAACCACCCTTCCAAGATATGAGTCATCTAAGGTTTTCATGATATCATTGTTAGCGAACCAATCAAGGTTGTTGATTTTCCTCTCCTTAAGAATCATCTCTAACTTTGGCTTAGTAGTAGGCTTGGCGGTCGCCATCCTCCTGCTTCAGCAATCGTTACTGATGAGATAGTAATGGGTATTGGACTAGTCTCTTTGACATCCCACATATAGTCATGAATGGAGGCGAGATGTGCTTCTTGAAGGAATTAGGAATTCAATACCTGCTTCCTATGCTCGGCTTTGATTTTCTTGCTCGTGTGTTAAATCTTCTGATATGTGCCTCGACCTTTCTTCTCCTCCGTTTGGACAGAGAACGGAGAAAAAAAATTGTTTCTCTCTTGTTTCTAACGTTAGTAGCATGAGTAAAGATGAAAAGAAATGAAATAATTAACGCTATACCACGTTAATATAATCATAACTGTAGCCTATTAATTATTGTATTTCTAATGAGCTTCAGTACCAGCAAGCCCATAATATAATTGATTAATTTTCTTTGCTACACATATTTATCAATTAATTGGTTGTAATTAATTATAGATAAATAATTCTCTTATTATTAATTAATGTATAAATACATTATTCTCTTAATAATAATTCCTCGAGAATACAGAATAATTCATGGACATCTATTTGGGCCAGACTAGGGATCTAATATAAGAAATAAAGTTGGATCTCAAATTAATTAATTTTCTATCCTCAGCCCGGAGCAAAATTAATTAATAAACACGAATTCATTCCACTAGAGAATTCGTGCTGACTTACCCCCTTATCCTAATTTGAGAATGAGTAGTTATTTAGACTTAATCGATCTCCGTGTTTAAGATAGAAATATCCACTAATTAATTAAGCTTACTAACAGCTCAATCTAATTAGCATCTTATCCATGAGTAATATCATTTAACCTTATTAACACACCTGAACTTAATCAACCTGCAAGGTTTAGTGTGATAATCTTTTCGAGCTCCTCAGGGGAAATTATCAACCCAATTATTAGGGATACAGATGCAAGATACAGATAACCAGCCTGAGCTACAAGTAACTACTATCACCTAGATACGTCGATTCAGTCGCGATGACGTTCACCATACTAGGTCAAAGTGATAGATAATCACATGCACTTAGTTGAAATCATATCAAGCTTAAGACTAGCTAAGTCCTGAGATCTTTGGTTCTCCACTCATGTCAGTTAGGATAACATATCTGATTGGGATCCTTCAATACATCACCTTAAGTGTACCATAATAAACAAGTAGACAAGACAAACTACTTCTTGTCTAAACTGCAGCTTAAACCGACAACTTGTGCTAAAGTTGTCTCAGTTGTGATATCTGTTTATGTCTTATGTGATCTACAACATGCTACAAAACCTAACTTTTATACAAGATAAATGACCAAACATGTGTAAATATAAAAAATCAGATAGGAAACCAAAAGGTGGATATGATTAGCATTATATACAAGCATAAAAGTTTCTTCTAGTAAACAAAATTCTAGCATTTCTCCCACTTATAAGAAACAAACTTTTAGTCTACAATGTGTCTATTCAAGTACAAACTAGTACAAACAAACAACTCAGCTAACTATCATTATCTCTCCTAATATACAAAAGTTTATGTAGTCCTAAGTGGCCTTTTTACACAATCTAAGGCCACGAACATGCTTCTCGTAGACTTGTTGTGACAAACTCTTAGTGAAAAGTGACCTAGGTTATTTTCAGTTCCAATCTTCTCCACCACCACGTGTCCTTATTTTATGAATTCTCGTATAATGTGGTACTTTTATCTATGTGTGTTAGATGTCTTGTGAGATTTAGGTTCTGTGAATTTGCCACTGCACTCGAATCATCACAATTAATTGTGATACTCTTAGGCAAAGTAGGAACAATATCAAGATCCTTGAGAAAATTCCTAAGCCAAACTGCCTCTTTTGAAGCTTTTGAATAAGCAACATACTCTGCTTCCATGGTGGAGTCCGCAATGCACATCTGCTTTACACTCCCCCATGAGATAGCTCCACCTCCCAAGGTGAACACATAACCCGAGGTAGTCTATCTTCCTGGGAATCTGAGTCTGTATAACCCAAAGGTACTAGACTGCCTAACTGGTAAACATGTATATAGTCTCTAGTCCTCTTCGGGTACATAAGAATATGCTTGACCGCATTCCAGTGCTCCTTTCCAAGGTTAGACTGATATCCTAAGACCATACTACAGCATATGAGATATCTGATCTCGTATATAACATTGCAGACATGAGGCTACCGACATTGGAAGCATATGGAACAAGCCTCATGTTCTCTATCTCTTTAGCCATTTCAGGGCACCGACTCTTAGATGGAGAAACACCATGTCTGAGATGTAATTTTCCTCTCTTGGCATCTTGCATGCTAAAACGAGCAATACAATATCAATGTAGGATGCCTAGGATAAACTCAACATTTGGTTCTCAGATAATCTTGATCCCAATAAGGTAGGCGAATCCTTCATTTGAAACTGCTCAGATAGCCATTTCTTTACGTTTGATAACACTTCAGCATTGTTCCCAATGAGAATGATGCATCTACGTAAAGTGCAAGAAATACCACAGACCCATCAACACAGTAATGGTATATGAAAACCTGCCCTAACTATAGAGTGATGATCTTCAACCATTAAGAATATAAGTCAAGATACAGAGTTTAAGGACAAAACGTAAGGTATTCAGGATCGATACTAGAGTAGGCTAGACTGGTTGTGATACTAGTTGTTGATGGTCCTGAAAACAAGATACATAGGTGTACTGGGGCGGCGGGGGAAGGGAGGGTACACTTGCGCGAACACAAGGATAGAGCAGTCAGTGTCTAGCTTGTTGGCAACATGACCATATATCATTAAAGTAAGATTATTGACTCACTTAACATGTGGAATGTGTAAGCCCAAACTCATTTTATAAGAACATTTTCTGACACTTGAAAGACGTGTGCATGCTTGTGCTTCTACTTTCAAAGATGCTAACATAAAACCGTTTCTCCGGTTCTAATCTCGTTGTAATATTCGTTGATTCATCTTTGAAATCCTTTCCTTTAATGATTTAGTCTGTATATATTGGTATTATATTGACATAATACCCACCTCATTATTCTAGCACTGATAATTATTACCTTATTGAGGGTACATTTGGATTATGTATATATTACACTCTTTCTTTTGAGAGATTATTCTGTAGTCGATTCAAATAAAGGTTATGCCACATTTGTATGATCTAAAACAAATATGAGGAAGATAAATGTGAAGGGACAAGGTGATGAATATTAAGAGAAGATAAATTTTCAAATGACTAGTGAGTTCTCGAACAAACAAGCAACGCTCTTATGTTCGACATGAGATTTTGTCTACCAAAAAATAATTTAGAGATTGAAGAACGAGATCAGGAGCTCATAATATTCGATATAAGATCTAAAGAGGAGATACTAAGATGCACCGAGACTTGAGAAATAATTCTTGGTTAGAAGAAATGAAGAAGGGTGTCATTTAGTTCGTAGAACATTTTAATTTTTTATCGCGATAGGAGCTACACGAAAGATTAGGTCGTCGCAGTCATTCGAGATTCTAAAGTTTGAAGAAAGAAAATTGTCTTAAGCTTTATCTACACGCTGAAACACAGCTACAGGGGGGGCGATCATGTATTAAAGGGGGGGTGATCGGTCATGGCCGATCATGTATTTAGGTGGGCCGATCATGATCGGTCATGTCCGATCGATCGGACACACGACATGGTCCGATCGCGGTTCGATCAGGGACTGACACTTTTAGGTGAGAGAAATAAAAAAGTGTGGGTATTTTAGTAAATTTGGGTATATAATGGATAGTTTTTATAAAGTTGGGTAATTTTGTATTTAATATAGTGTAGATGGGTATATTGATATATGTATTTGATATATGTGTTAAGAAGATTAACATCTAGACGGTTTTGCCTTCGTTAATCACCTCAACTCGTGATTTCTGATTCACCACAAGATTGTGATTCACAAGAAGTAAGATTATCACTATCCTCTCATGAATCGTACCGACGATTGGAAATGACTATTGAAATTCTAGAAGACATGCAATAATTTTATAATATGGTGGAAATCGAGAAATATTTGTTCTTTAATAGGGTACACTGACTAGAGTAGCTATCAAGCTACAATTGACGTGGCAGCTTACAGAGTTTTATGACCGCAAATGTTTTTAGCTACTTTTTTAGAAAGAAGACGATAACACGAAAATGATTGAAGACAACTGATCCATAGATTGTTGAAAAGATAGCTCATGTTTAAATTGTCAATTCGATGATCATGATAAAATTTCTTCTCGAAATGTCAAAAAGAATTATACGATTTACAAAAGAGAAGTAAGTTACACCCTCGGGATATAGAACTTTTCAAAATATTAAGGAATTAAGCCCAGTAGCATATAGGTTGGTTCTATCACCTAATTAGAGATGCGTATAATGATTTTCATGTCTCTCAGTTTCAAAAGTATGCATAAATAGGTTATCAGGCGCGATGAAGTGAAGCTAAGTTCAGACTTAAGTTATGAAGAAAAATCAGTACGAATGTTTGACCGCAAGGTTCAAGTTTTGAAAAGTAAGCAAGTTCTATTGGTGGAAATACAAGAAAATTGATTTTTAGCGAGGCGTATTTTATTGTTAAAGGTATACTTTTAGCGACGAAATAGTTTATTCGCGAAGAACGTTGTTTTCTCGCCAATGTTGTGTCGCTAATGACTCTCCTCGCTAATGCCCAATTTTAGTAGCAAGGAAATAATAATTTTCCTTGCTAATGTATAACCTCAACAGTGAGGAACAATTTCGACGCCAATGTATGATGTGAAATTACTAAAACAGCCTTTTCAATTATGTCCTTTAATGTGAAAAGTTCAATACACCCCTCCTCGCCAATAATTTATTTTTCTAGCCAATGTATGATATGAAAATATCAAAATACCCTATATTAATGTGAAAAGCCTGTTATTCCCTTCCTCGCCTATAAATAGTTTTCCTCGCCAAATGGATGATATGAATATATCATAATACCCTCCATTAATGTGAAATGTTAAATATACCCCTCCTCGCCATTAATTAGTTTTCCTCGCTAAATAAATGTGTATTTTTTTTAATTATTAAAATGTAATTGAGATAAATTTTTATAATATTATTAAATATTATTATATATTTGAGACTAATTAGCAAGGATATTTTAGCAGTAATAACAACGATTTAATTCTTACAAAAAAATCTAAAATCAATTATTATTTTATTAATGAATTGATTAATTACAATGATATTTTGCAAAAAAATGGAAAAAATTATTCATCATTATAAAAGTAAGAATTACAATATTAAAATTAAAGATAACAATTAAAATAATAAAATAATAGTTAATCATCATTGACCTCTTCTTTCTTCCTCAACGAGACTTGCTTTTGTCGAAAATTCAGAAAAAGGCGGTGCATGAGTTTACGATTACTTTGGATACCTCTTCTCATAGCACCAAGGCGATGACGGTAGCTTCGCGGCCAACACAGTTTGATTCCGGCCCATTTTGTCTCGCCCTAAATGGAATGAGACTCTCTTAGTTGCACTGCTCCCCGACCCGAGTCCACACGTCCGCTTTTCTCCGCCCGAAACCCAAGAAGTTGGCAAAGCCAACACAACGGCCGTCCCCTTCATTCTACTATGCTGACCTCGGCCCGGGCCGGCTTTTTGGGAAGCCCATTCCCACCGCACTCACGGCCCGGCTGGCTTGCCAGCGGTCTCCACAGCATGCCGGCCCCAACTCCAAAACTCACTTGCATTCATCAAATGAAACACTACTCATCTCGAATCACCCCAAATCGAATAATGAGAGATGAAAAAATTAAAGCCCGATCTTTACTTTGTTCTCTTTTCAACGATCTCTGCGCCTTGCTTTCCCCTTTCTTTTCGCTCTAGGCCTGGTGGAGAGATCGAAAGCAAATGTTTTGATTAAGGAGTGACTGATTTACACTGCCACCCAAATCCGATCCCAAAGTATCTCCTGCGTGCTTCGCAGAAAATAAGGTGGACGCCGATATGAAGCTTGAAGATAAGGAAAAAAACCGTATTTTGTGTAGAGGAGTAGAGGAGTGGGAAGATGTTGATAAAAGTAGGCGTCTATTTTTTTTTTTTTTTTTTTGATTTATGGAACCCGCAGCCGCTACCTTCGGTGCGCACTGGGTAAACTACGTTTCTTGTGCAGTAGCCTGCGCAAACCACACAGGAGGTTTAACCACCCTTAATGTGACAGGTGACAGACAACACCTAACGATATTGGTGGGAATTGAACCCAGGACCTATCGATCCCGGGCCACCCACCTCGACCGCTAGACATTATATTATAGGTAGGAAGATATATTGAAAGTTGGAGCGGATTTTGAAAAATTTAAATATCCCCCCAAATTTTTTAGGAAAATTTTGAATTTTTTAGCTTTAAAAGAAAGGATAACATTAATCTTTATCAAATACGGTACTGGAGTATTTTTTTTAATTTTAGAAAAGAACTAATTAACGCTAATATTGAGGCCTAATAATATTTAATTAGTTCATTGTAATATTTTTAAGTATACGTGTTATTCTTTTTTATAATTTTATTTTTATTTTTATTTTTATTTCTATTTTCAATTCCATTTAATATTATTCTTTATCATAATTCATCATTTTATATAATTGATTCTTTATCTTAAATATTGAATATGTAATATATTTTTGATTTTATTATAAATTTAGTACTTAAAAATATACAATCAAGTTCAAACCCAATAATATTGTTTAATACGAATAATTTTACTTGCTAGATTTGTAAATGAATATGCATCAAATTTAATACTTCAATAATAAATTAAGGTCTTTTGAATATCGAATCGAATACGAATAGGATTGATTATATTTATTTACAAACATAGCTAATAAAATAGTATATATTAAGTAGTGATTGTTTTTGGGTCTTTTTATTTTTTCAAATACTCTATGAAATATTAGATTATTAGTTTTAAAACTCAAATTACTAGTTTAAGTAGTATAAAATATTTTTCTCGTAATAATGTATGTATATCTCTTTTAGTAGTTCTATACCTAGCATGATTAAAAAATTAAATCATTTTGGTTCGATTTTTTATTTGAACTCCAACTTTGATCTTCGTATTCGAGAACTTGATATTTGAATTTGAATATATATATTATATACGATTCGAGAAGCATTCAACTACAAATACAAATTTTATGATATTCGACTATATAAAAATATATATCATCTACATAAACTATATTCATATATACGTAGTATAGTTTAAATTTTATTATAAATTTAGTACTTAATTTTGATTCTATTTTCGGCTTGAATAGTTTCAAATTGAATTGAATAGGTGCTAAACCAAATCAAATTCAAACCGAGTAATATTATTTATGAAAAAATATAACAGACGAAGAAATAATTGAATAATTTGAATATCAACATTGAATCACATACAAATCAAATTTAACATTTGAATGAATACTTGATTCGATATTTTTACTACCACTATATATTATAATTATATAGAAGCCTTCCTTTTTTTAGATATATATGTAGTTAGATTAGATAATTATAAGATTATGGAATGTGTTCGATTCTTAGGATGATAAAATCCTTATATTCGGTTTTCAAGTATTTTCAATTGAATCAATTGGTTAACCGAATTAAATCGAACTAAAATATTTGAATTTTTTTTATCTATCTATTTATATATATATATATATATATATATATATATATATATATATATATATATTAATAAAACATTTTTTTTCTTATTGTTCTTGGAATTTCAGTTAAAAACGTACCGAACCGAGTTTTTAGTTCGATTTTACCAAATTAACACCCATATCGAAAATGTTAATTTTTACTACATACAAAAATATATGTTTTATGATCAAACTAATTAGTCGCTTTTAATTTTTTTTTTAATTAAGATACGTTAGCCAAGAAACATTTATAACAACAAATAATAAAGATAAAAATCAACATATATATATTAGGTATACATGTGAAGTTTGATATTAGATTATGGGTTTTGCAGGTTATATATAATAATATTCCCAGCCGACATATATGTTTATCTCCTATATCTATTTAAGTTCCAATATTAAATAATAATTGATATATATTTACAATAATGTTAATGATTTATAATATAGATATATATATCATATTTATATATATCTATAATATAATATACTAATATTAATATTATAATATCATTGAATAATAATATTTATAATATAATTATGCATAAAAATAATATAATAATAAAATATATAATATAACAGATATATATAAAAATATAATTATAATTACGTATAAATATAATTTAATAATTTTAATGATTTATAATATCATTGAACAATATTAGATATATATATATATCAGATACATATATAAATATATAATATTAATATAAACCAATAAATATATATGAGTAGTAGTAGCCAATAATACGAACTCTTAAATAATAGATATATATAATAATAATAATACAAACCAGTACATATAGATGAATATAGTAGCCACGAACTGTCAATTTTTTTTAAAAAATTGATCTTGAATATAGAATTAGATCCATTATCTTGTAAATCAAAATATTTTTTTTGGATAATTATCAAAATGTTTTTTTGGATAAATATCAAAATGGTTTTTCACATTAATTTAGTGGAGAAAAGTTATATGTGATCAACCTGTAGTGGAGAAAATAAACCCCGCTAAAAATACTCTTTTTCAATATCATGATCTCCCGCGAAAGATTTTTTTACGCCAAAACACAAAAATTTCTTGCGCTAAAATTATTCTCGTTCCTAAATTATATCATTACTAGTTGAAATCAAGTAAATATAGAGGGGAAGGAAGGGGTATTTACTTCACAAACTATCTTCATTGTATCTTCAATCTCCTTCCAGTGGGCAGCAATGAGGGCCTCGTCTTCCTACATAGACACAACATAAAGGAACACGATTTATGATGGATTTGTAGACGTCTGAAGCAATTGCCGTATATAACTATTGACAAGAGAAGACTGTGTGAAACGAACCTCAAGTGTCTCGTTGATACTGCCTTCAGGAGGCTGCTCAGGTTCGTTCTGTTTAGCAACACTGGTATTTGCTTTAGAGTTGTTCGGATTTTGTTGCCTATAACTGGTAGGTGACATGAGACCCGAAATGTGTTTAGCAACACTAGTAGGCTGCTCAGGTTCGTTCTTTTTTAAAACTATTAGCGAGAAGAACATGGTGAAGTTCATCACTAAAAAATATTGGTATTTTGAATTTAGTATTAGCGAGGAAAACATGATAAAGTTCCTCACAAAAAAAAATATTTGTTATTTTGAATTTCTTTTTTGGACTATTAGCGAGGAAAACATGGTGAGGAAAAAAATATTTTCTCGCTAATTATCTTAAATTTGAATTTCCTAGCTAAAACATTTTTTTAGCGAGAAAATTAAAAATGACTTCCTCGCTGACTTCCTCGCTAAAGACCATTTTTCCTGTAGTTAGAATCACCACGGTAAAAAAAGACTATAGGGGAGATGTAAGATAAAATCAACTCGCAGTACTCTAAACTATCCTATGAATGTATATAAATTTCGAGGACGAAATTTCTCTGGAGAATATAATATCTCGAAATTTCTATTGAGTGAATTAATGAATAAATTTGATTGAGTATGAAGTTATTAAGTGGTAGTCAAATCTAACTCGCAAATTTCTCTTGTATGTTTATGGGTAAAGGGGTTTTTAATACATAACTTTATTTGTATATGTATAGTAAACAAAAACATATATTACTATTCTAAAAATAGTATATGTGTATATACGCATGGGATGAGATTAGGAGGTTACCATTTTCTATAAACCTCAAGTTGCATGAAAGTAGATTTGTGAGCATTTGTACTTCTTACACTTCTTCCACATGTTTTATTTCCTACACTATCCATGTCCACGTGTCTTTGAAGCTTAAGTGTTAGTAGATAACTAAGTCTACAAAGTTGTTGCCTTTTAAGACAATTACCAAATTCTCTCTCCCTCTTCTATCTCTTTGTTGGTGTTTATTTATACAGAGAGTTGTCATAGTAAGTATTGAAGAATTTATGTTGAGATTAGGAGTCCTCTTCGATTAAGCCACTCGTAGCGACAAGCTAAAGTTCGAAGCTTTCAACGTGAAGTCGCAAGTTGTACAATCGAGTAAGATATCTTTCCTTCCTACCCTTTGAACTTTCTATATTTGTTGAAATCACCCGACATATGTCTATAATTAGAGCCCAGGTTCCAATTTAAGGGGGGAATTGATTAAGGAAGGGTTTTATGTGCTAATCTATGGCCAGAAAGTGAATTCAATCTCTTTGGCCTTCTTTCTCTTTGGTTGCATGTTTGACTGTCAAGAGTAGTATGGGAGAGTGTTTGCATGAATGATCTAAGAAATAATAGGTACATGCATGTGTGAAGGAATAGAATAATATGAGTTTCTTGTATAATCTTTAATATGCGTGAGTATCATCATCGTGTCGGCAAGGAGTAGGTGTAGTCTAGTAATATTCACGTTTAGGAATGAGTTTTGAGTTGCATAGTTATGCACAAGGGTTCTGCATGGTAGTAGTAATGTCTAATCTGCGTTGTAGAAGTAGGGGTCCATGAATGTAATAGCTTGATCTAGGAAGATAAATAGTTAAGCATAACTGCAACCGCCCTTTTCTGCTATGTATTTCTCCTAACTAATAGGTGACTTTGTGATACTTAAAAACTATGTAAAAAGATTAAAGGTTAAATTAAGAACGTCTTAGAGCTCTCTGTGAAATTTGGTAACATTTTGACGAGTCTTGATATTTTTTATGAATTTTTACTTTTCACTACCGGAATTTACGGTTTCTAGAGAGGGTTTATTAGACTGGTCATATCTCACTCCACACACAAGCTTTACTTCCAATTCTTTTTCCTAATTACTCTAGACATTTAGGGATTTTAAAAAATGTTTTGTTGGTATTTTTGTCATGCATGTACAAAAATAGTTTTGACAATAAACCTAGCCGATCGACAAGAACTTACATTCTGTAACTATGTTTTAGGTCGAGATTGTCCTTTAGTTTCAGAGGTCATCTCTGATCCAACTTATGTGAAATTTTGATATACACTTGCTTTACCAGTCCCCTGTTCATGTGTAAAATATTAGGATTTTTAGGATATACTGAAGTCCTGAACAAATGGTTCAAAGACAACCTACCAAAACTGTCTAAGTTTGAACTTTGTTTACCAATTGTGCTATATCTTCTTAATGGCTAACTGTTTTGGCATGAAACCAGTTTTGGAATGACATAGACGTTCTAAGGTATCTATATACATGTGGGTTGAATTTTTGGGCAAGCATATGATTTATGGCACTGTCTTTAATAAAGGTATTCTGCATTAACTTCAAGAGCAAAATAGAATTCGATCACATGAATAAGTAAATAGTTATGACCTTAATCGTAACATGGTGATTATATGAAATTTGTGGGAACGTTGTCTGTGCACGCACTTTTGGAACTTATCATTAGGACCACAAGATTTAGAAGACGAAAGGTAGGAGAACACCATTATACTTACCGCATTCTATAGGTCGAAATTCTTTCTCTAAACAAGGTCGTAAATTAGGTTAGGAAATTAATAGAGTTACAACGGCTTATGAAATGTAGACTTACATCTAAGGTTAGAAATTGTTGTAGGGCCAGTTGAAGGAGAGGAGTAACACCGAACGCAAAGAAAGCAAGTAGAATTATTGTGATATACTACAAGGTGGGTAATATTTTTCTAAAAATTATTTTTAAGTTATTAAGCTCTATGAAATATGTTTACCCGTGAAAATTTTTGTGCATTTACCTATTTAATGCTTCTACGTGAAGAATCGATCAAAGCTCTCCTCCTCCGTAAAACGCCAGACGAAGGTTTAGAAAGCGTATGCGTTATTAGCACTACAATGTGTGATCATCATAATTTGTAAAGTACTAACATGAGATGTGAACCCCTTGGGTTTGACTTGAGGGTCAAAACCCAAGTTTATGAGAATCCAAGTGGTAGAGGTAATTGGAAATGTGACACAAATGTGCGTACCCAATATATAATGTTTTATATGGTTGGAGCAGTTTCTTTTCATAACCCTTCAATGCATACTTAATGCATGGACAAACTATCTTAAATGTTTTCGAACTACTTTACCTACTGAGTACATTAGTGTTCAACCCAAATATTTTCAAATGTTTTCAGGTTGAGTGGCATATGATGACGGGGCTGATGATGGATTTTTTAGTAAAACCAGTGTTTCTTAATATATGTTGCAGGATATGAATTTTACCATTATCGGCTTTAAGTGTGTCTATTAACCTATTTTGGTATCTGAAGGATTTGAACATGTTTTGGCTTAGCCGGTTAGTAATTTTATGTAGAATGTTGATCTTGTATATAATCATTTGATATTATTTTTTCTAAAAAATATTATTCGAGAATATTTTATTTTATTTATCTGAAATTTTTTAAAATCATTTATATTTATTTTTCTGTTTTGTCTTGATCTCTGTGTCTTTTGCGGAAGTTGGGGCATTACAGTTAGTGAACAACATAAGGCTGGTTTAGTAATCTCTCAAGTAAAGAGATGATGTTGAATGATACCTTCTACTAACTATTGATGGTTTTTCAGCCTTCTTCCTTCAGGGTCATGAACCAAAATCTTGTCAGGACAGCTGCAACAACCAGGTGCAAATGATAAAACAAATGCGACATCCAAACACATTAGTCGCCTAAACCTGACAACTATATATCTGACATTGGTTCATCATCACATTATAGTTTGGGGATCTAAATCAAAAACTTATTATTAAAATTATATCTCAACAGACTGGTGCCCGACATGAAATCCGAGTCGGCCTAGATTTAAATTCTTTTTTGAATTAACTTGATGCGACTCTGTCGGGTCTCCAAGTTGACCTAGGACTCAGTGACTCTGTTGGGTGATGGTTTTTACTGTATAGGATTTTAATGATCCCAAAACTCTAGATGATGATAAACTAGTCACTATAATAGATCGGTCAGGATTAGTCAAACATATCTGTTAGGAAGCTTTTTAGTCTAAGTTATATTTTCAGGATGTCGCTGCTTAAGTGTATTCCCCCCCCCAATACATCTGAACGTCACGCTTGTAGACCAAGAATTGATATCAAAGCGGTTTTGTTTTAATCATCGTTTTTGAGAAACTTGCTAAGTCGTAACTAAGTGGTCTAGAACCTAAAAACGTTTTCATTCCATAACTCTTATCTTTTATTACATGATATTGTCAATCATGCCTTAATCTAGAATTAGAGCGATCCCTATGTTCTTAGTCGAGAAGCATGACATCTGGAGTGTCAGAATGGAGGTGCATCTATCATCCATACATGATCTCATGTGTGATGTCATAAAACCGACTGAGCCCCTAACACGGTCAATAATGTCAACTCTTTGTTAGAGAGAGGAGCAGTAAATGGGAAAGAAGTTTCCAAAGACAAAAACAAGGTACACAGTACGAAATTCAAAGATGATGGTCAACGAAGACATCTAACTATCAAATCCGAATTGACCAACCATAGAGCGCCACATTAGCCCTTGTCTGCCAAGAGATCTACAATACTTCGTCATCCTATAGAAAAAAGTGACTTTCAAAAAGCAACAGAGTCAAAGGCATTCACTACTTGCTTTACAACTCTAAAAAAAGGACTCACTTAACGTGTCAAGACTTTATTAGCTCGTAATCGATTGAATTAATTGCTAATGTTTACAAATGAACTAAATGAGTGATGTGATATTACGATTGGCTATAATACTTTTGGTCACTAATTTAAACAGGCTTGCTGGATTTGTCTCTATAATAGCTCCGCGACATCGAACTATTTTAGCGTATACTAACCTCGAGGCTCAATCAGGCCCACGAAGACAATACGCAATAAGAAACACGATCATACACAAATGCAATTTTTTTCTTTCTTTTTCTTAAAACTATATTCTGTAGTGAGGGATATTGAGGGCGGAAGAGAAGAAGAGATTATGGCGAATCTCATTTATCCCATACTATGCAAGGAGCAACTGGATTTGGAACTTGAGCTTGAAGAAGCATCAAGGGACTGGTGCTTCGGCGTCTAATTAATTATGTATTTATAAATTTTTTTAGTTGGTTAATATTAATAGTGAAGCCACAACTTCTCATTTAATATATTGAATTTCATTTCAGTAATCTTGTTCATTTACAGAAAATCAATAGCATCAAATTTAAATCCAAACATTGACTAGAATTATTATTTAGTTAACGTGTTTGGTGAGAAATATGTAATATATAATTTCTTATCTCGATTTGGGGTGAGGATCCTCTACCCTAGTAGGTGGACCACTACATGTCCCACCAACAAGGTGAGGACATGTGTCGTGTGGTGATAACTTGATGGCCCACCAATGCACGCGTGGCAGAACGTGATTAGTGGACCACCAAGTGGTCCACCAAATAATAGGATAGAGGATCCTTTGCACTCTATTTGAAGAAGAAGAGCTAAAAGAAGTAGGGAAAAAAAGAAAATGGTGAAGCGACAAAAAGAGAAGAGAAAAAATAAAAATAAAAAAATAACCGCAGCAGGCTCCCTCCCTGCCAATTAAAAACATCCGTACCGTAAACTCTAGTTTCAACGGTCCGCATTATGTACATAAATATGACAGTGATTAATGAAATTGGATCAAAATTCAAAAACAAGGCCCATAAACCTTTATTCATATCACATACGCACTTAACAAATGTCTAGAATCTAGTTTTCAAACTCACATTCTTAAACATTTCTTCTGGACAAAGTCACCCTCAATCCATGTTTGGCCTGTAGTATGATGGAATCACGAGGTGAAACTGGATGAGCCTCCACGAGCTTGACGTTGTAATGATAGATGATTGCTGCAGCCACCATCTTCATCTGTATGAACGCCATGTCTTTACCCAAACAAGTCCGTGGCCCCGCATTAAACGCCACAAACTTGTATGACGGCTCGTGTTTGATTTTCCCCGTCGGAGATATCCATCTCGCCGGCTTGAATTCTAAGCAATTTTTCCCCCACACCGCCTCCATTCTTCCCATTGAGTAGAAAGAAACTATGACTTTAGTATTTTCTTCTATGCAACTCCCACACGGCAGCTTATCCGGTTGCATCGGAGCTTTATGCTCCAATGCCACCGGAGGGAACAGCCTCATAGACTCGCACAATGCTCCGTGGAGGTAAACTAGTTTCCGAGACTCTTGTACGTTGAAAAACCTCAATTTCTTGTCCTCTTTTAGAATCATCAATTGGGCTTCTATCTCTTCTCGAATCTTAATTTCTGATGTGGGATTTTTGGCGATGAGCAAGAAAAGCCATGTAAGGCAAGTGCTTGTGGTATCTCTACCTGCAAGCATCAAATTCAATGCAGTATCCCTCAGGAATTGTTTCAAATCTGTGGAAGTAGAATTTATTTCTTTATGCGCACTTCTGAAAGATGCCATTAGGCTGAAATCGTCGTCTTCTCTCTCCTCTGTTTTGTTCAAACAGGGGTAGATGAATTCATCGAAATCCTTCCAAGCTTGTTTGAGCTTTTTCTCTTTTCCAATATGCAGCCATTTCTGCAGCTTCCAGACCGTCTCTGGAAGAAGGTGGCGATACAGCAGCGCTTCTAAGGTGTCGTTGAACGCCTTCTCGCACCGGTTGTACGGCATTTCCACGCACAAGCTTCGAGGATCGTGCTCTAAAACCAGTATACAGATGCTATCAAAACTGAATCGTTGAAATATATCCTGCAAATCAACATCAATCCCTTCTGAGCAGAAGTAATCAAGAACGGGTAGGAGGCCCGTTTCGATTTTGTGCCACACGGATTTCTCCAACAAAGTGTAGAAGTCGGGATGAGTCATGAACGCCATAGTCGTCCGCCGGTGAAGCTCCCACAGCTGGAAATCGGCGTTGAAAATCCCGTCTCCCAAGACTTCGAAAATCTTCTTGAATTCGGGTCCCTTTGGATAGTTGGAGAAGTTCCTGCTGAAGATGTGGTGAACAGTTGCAGGATCGCTAGTGAAGAAAAGCTCCATGTTAATGAAGGAGGGACCTTTCCAGTGGAAGCTGCCGCCGGATTCGGCTAAGATGTCTGTTACGTAGTCGTGGACACGGTGGGAATTTCGGAGAAGTCCCGGCAGCATTCCGACCAGCGGCCAATTGACCGGCAAAAAAGTGGTTTTCCGGCGGTGAGTTTTCCAGACATTGAGGAGAATTATGATGAGAGTAAAGAAGAAAAGGTGTGGGAAGATGGCCATGGGAGAGAGAGAGACAGTGAGAGAGTGGTTTTTCTTTTGTCTACGGCAGTTGTCCTCAAATAAACTGGTGCCTCACGGTCACTGCGCGGCAAAATAGCAAAACCGTAAAATCAGAAAGCATTAATAACATCACGTGCTTTAAAGTGACTATTGGATCGTCATGTAAGAGGATCGGATGGAACTGTTTCACATAAATCATAATCTAATCTTCAGACTGCAATTCACAATTTCATTTCTAGTTCTCTCATATTCCAATCCGTATATACTTGTTCAAATGAAATCTTTCTGTTTTGTTCGAAATTATAAAATCAGTTTAAGCATTTTTCTCTTAGGAGTTTTTTTTATCTTTTTTCTTTTTTTTTTTTTAAATTTTCTTATTCTACATTAATTTATCAATTAAGTAGGTAAAAAGGAATAGAAGATGTAATTACTCTAGTATTGAACAATTAACAGCTACACTCACAAATTTAAAGGAGTTAATAGCTTGTCTTTCTATTGTGTCTATAATTTTTGTAGCAATGGAATATTTTAACGCCGCCGCTACTACGTATAGTTTCTTCCCAACCTACTAACTTAAACCAGGGAAAGAAGTAAGCAAATGAAAGCTATCATATTTATTGAAGTTTTGTAAATCATATTTATAACGAAAGCTATCACATGCTTCTATATTTGTGTACCTACATAACTTTAAAAGTAGAAACCGTAAAATGCAAAGAGACGAGAGAGTGAGAGAGAGTCGAGAGAGATTCGAGAGATTCGATAGAAAGAACGTTTTTGCTTGCAGAGCGAGAGCCGAGAGCGGCCAGTACAAACTGAGAGACAGAGAGAGATTCGATGGAGTTAGAAAGAGTCGTTGCCGTTCAGTCGTTCACAACTCACGTATTTGACCATTTCACCATTTGTTAATTGTTATGTGGGCTGTGGGCAAAATGGACTCATATTAATTTAGGAATTAATGTTTGGACTCATGTTAATTTAGGCTCATATTTCACAACTCATAATTTTTTTTATATAAATGGGCTCAAATAAATATGGGATCATATCAATTTTTTTTAACGGACCACTTCGTATTGGGCCGTATTTTATACTCCCTCCGTCCCATTGGAAGCGTCTTGTTTTCAATGGGCACGGATGTTAAGAAAATGATAATGTGTGGTGTATATTGTTTGACTTTTGGATAGTTAAATCATATCCACATATTTTTGCCTTTTTTAGAAACAAGACGCTTCTAGTGGAACGCCCAAAATGGAAAACAAGACGCTTCCAATGGGACGAAGGGAGTATTTCGAGACCCCTTAAAATTGGGGGCCCTAGGCAAAAGCCCCACCCGCTATTCGGGTGGGCCGGCCCAGTAAATAGTATTCCCTCCGAACTCTAATAATACAGTCCTTTTTCTTTCTAGAGATTAAAAAGTATGGTCTTTATGTATAAATGATGTGGCTTACATAATTTTTGTGATTTTTAATTAGTTGTTTTCTTTTCATCCAATTAAAAATACAAGACAATATTATTAGCACAGAAGAAATACTATCTAAGCCTATTAGCATAGCGCCTCATTTGTAATTTAATTTACCCTTGTGCTCTCATTTTCCACACAACTAGAATTTATTGCACTTGACAAAATCCAGCCTGGATGACCTTAGCCGATGAACGATTAGGTATTAGTCACAAGTTTGATGTAATCTTTCATCTGAATGGGGTAGCATGGAAACTAAAAAACGTGGAGCATCATTTGGAATCAATATCTTATTTTCCAAATGCTTATATCATTTCACTCTGAACCCTTAATCCCGGGGGCACATATATTCACTTGAATGAAACCCAGTAGAATGCAGTCGAAATAAGTCGGAGGAATAATTTGTAGGAAGATTTTCCCAGTAAGTAAATTGATGAAACTGTATGAAAAAAAAAAATCAACTTTTGTTTTAATCGATTTACCATGATTGTTTATTAAAGCTAAATCTCTTTAAAGTTATATACTTAGAACCGAAAAAAGAAAATATTCTTTTAGCGAAGTTAGTTAATTACCGATAAATAAATTAATTGTTCATTTATCAGTAAATGAATATCTATTACTTTAGATAAATTTCCGATATAAAACAAGTTAAATGCGTGTATTAAACTTAATTTTTGTTACAACTTAGTTCTTGTAAATAGAAAAAAATGAAAAGTTTTATGTATTTGCTTTAGTAAAACCATGTTAAAAATGTACAAGAATATGTACTACTTATAAAACAATTCAAATTATTCAATTTTAGAAAAAATCAATACTTTTACAGAAGAACAAAGCTCATATACATAAAAAAACTTAAAAGTTCATTTTTGCTTATAATAAAATTATCCTAAAAGTATATTTTCGGATTTGCAAGATTCATTTAATAGAAAATATTCTACTTACAACCGTAGTCATTGAATTAGATAAAGATCTCCAAACATTAGGTAATGTCATATCTAATTTACGATACATAAATGTTATGAATGATCAAGATCTTTTAGCTATCTTATCAAGAATGATGCATCTATGAAATTATCGATGAATGAAGAAATTATTCAAACATTTATGAACAGTAATGATTATGAAGTGCATGATCCTAAACGATATGTTATGACATTTATTCCAATCATGTCATTAAAAGGAGAATTTTAAATAATCACTACCTTAAATAATTATCTGCTACAAAATATTTCAGAAGTTGTATATAATTTACATAAAGTTAAGTATCAAGGTTTAATTATGGTTTAGGTCCAAAGAAAAGGCTATGGATGTATAAATTCATAAGAGATTATTGTATTACTATAGTATCGTAATTGTCTATATATATTCTCTGAAATCAGTAATTATTAGTACTTTAAATTTTTATTGGTTCTTTAAAGATATAAGCTTTTTTATTACTTAATTTACTTAGCAAAATTATTACTTTACTACATTGGCTCAAGTCGGGACTGAAAGAAATTATTATTTATGTAAGGTTATTATTTTATCGAACATTACTTCCTAGAAATTTAAATGTAGTATATTTTTGTCTTCTGCTAATCAATGAATTAATACATGCACGTCTTCAAAATTAATTATATTAGCAGAATGGTGTTGGAAGATGGAATTTGGATGTGAGGCAAAAATCTAATGCTGACCTTCCATTTCATGTATTGATGATATACGGACACACATGTACAGTGATACATATATGCAGAGTCGGTAAAATGGGTCCGATCCGGTGGGTCGGTTTGGGGTACCTGAAAAAAGGGTTGGGTTGGATTTTGAAATTAGAAGTCTAAATGTGTGTTGGGCTTAAAAAGACCGTCCAAAAATACCACGAGCTCTATGAGTTTTGGGCTAAAAAAACCCGAAGCTTTTGGGCTGAAAGCTGAGGGAGAAAAACTTATCAAAGAAATATTCAAAATACAATTAATATATGTTGAAACTTGGTGATTTTAAGTTCTTTATTGTCTTAGTTTGAATTTTTGTGATGTTAATTTATATACGGCTTTGAATTTTGATATTTATTTGTACATAAATTTATAATATGATCTATTTAATTTGTTAATTACTTCTTAATTTAATACTTTATTCAACATTAACATATTTAATTTAAATTATATTTATTTATTTTATTTTTATACAAACAATATAAAATTAAAAATAATATTAAATAAATTAGTGGGCTAGGCCTGCCCTCCCGCCCGTAAACCTGGAGTCGGGTTGAGCTTCATAAATCAAGGTCTGATAAAGTACCGAAAGTGCTCGAGCGGGCCCAAAAATTGAGTTGACCCAATAGACCTGGGGCTGGGCCGGCCGGCCACCCATTTTGCCACCTCTACATATGTCATTAACTAAAGTAGGTAGAAATTGGTGAAGGTCTTTCTATATAAATTATTATTACCCTATATTATAAGAAGATACGAGGCTACTGTTACTACCAATAGTAGCCCCATCAAACAAAAAAACCCTAAAATTCCCGGCTACTGTTACTACCAACAGTAATTACCCTATATTACAAAGGGTTACTGGCTGGGCTACTTGCTCCCAGAAACCGTGCCAATATCAAGGGTAAAAGTGGGGCAATTTCATCAGCTCTGCCATTACATTTCCACCTCTTCCTCGGATTCTATCCCGTTGATAATTTCATCAACTCTGCCGTTAGATTTCCACCTCTTCCACTGATCCTCTTCTACTGTCGATGAATTGCTGCAACGCCACACGCTCTACCTCTTCCTCCTCCCCCCCCCCTCTCTCTTCCTCTAATTTTGTTCATGAGACGTTTCTGACAAGAATTGGGGGAAAACGAAGGAACGCCATAGTAATTTGCTTTTTAGGTATTCAAGCTTTTTTCTCCTCTCTTTCTAATTTCTTGAGAGTTGAGAAATGTGGGATCTGAACGATTAGCCGGATCGGCGGAACGTCGACGTATCGGTGGAAGATAAGGGCAAACGGGTCGAATCCGTCTCGAATTCGAGCTCATCCGCGGTGGCCATCGAGGACGCCTCCTCCTCCGACGCCGAGAGATCCGCTGCAAGAAAGAGAAGCAGAATCTTTGGGTTTCACATGAACGAAGACGACGACTCCTCGCCGGTGACGAGGCAGTTTTTCTCGGTGGAGGAGTCGGAAGCGGTTATAGGAGGAGAGCCGCTGGAGTTTTCTAGGGCGCACTCAGTCGGAGTCAAATTCCCCCAATTCGCTCTCTTCATAGTTCATACCCGGGCTTGGATTCTCATGGCCTTTTGGGCATGTTAATGAAGGCTTTTGATGTGCTAAACATGGTGTCAGCAACTAATCACATCAACTTGCAATTTACAATATGTGGATCATCGTGTTAATTTCATAAAGAATATGATTTGATTTATCCATGTAGCCAATTCCTTAACCAAGGAGTCGCTGCTTGGAGCTGGTAGATGAGGAGAGCCTGCAAATCTAGGGTTAGATGATATTCCTTTCTTTTACCTGACATTTTGTATTGATTCTCTTTACATACTGTTTTCTTATAGTTTTTTGTAAACACTACACCCTTTTACCTGTAGGATATTATCTCGATCTCCCTCTGTGTATGTAGATATTGGGTTCTGGTTTATTCTTACACGTTTGGTTTTTTTGTACCGTGCTTGCAGGTCTGCCAAAACGAGGACTTTTGAAATGGTAACGGACTGTTTAGGACGAGGAAATGCCATTGTAATCGTAAAATTATTCTACGTGTTGATTTTCTACTACCCCCTCCCCCTGTAGGAATTCTTTGTTGTATCATATGCGACATTCGTCTCAAAGAAATAATAATTTTATGATAATGCATTGGTTATTATGCCATTTTCATTTTCACTCCAAAGAAGCCTTGTTTTTTAACTTTGTTGCACCACATCATTTTGGTGTGTACATTACATGTACCAGTGCTGAAACAACAACGGCAGGAATGCCTATGTTGAAGCATAATATTACACACCACTCAGGTTTGCTGCTGCTGCTGCATTACTACAGTTGCATTCGAATCGGGTCTAGCTGGTTTCGCGTTTAGATGCGGTTGCAACGCCTTCACCACACTGGTCATGTTTACGCGGAATTCCGCTTCATATTGTACACTTTATTTGGCTAGGAACCGTTCTAGTGCGGTACGAAGTGGTGATTAATAGATAAAAATAGAGGATAATGTTATAGCAAGGCCCTGCTATAACATTAACTGTATTTCTATAGCTCTTGCTATATTTTATAGCAATGACTCCTCTAAAAGAGAATTCCAATGATGTCTGTACGTTATGTATGAAAATTATGGGCACTTATCTTTATCGGATTATCGCGTACAACCAAGTAATTACTAATGATTGTTGTCAGGTTTAGTCTCAGTTCTTTAATAAATTTAACTTTTATGTGTAAGTGATAGGGCCAACACAACTTTTTTTTAATTTGTATTGTTATCTTATTCTTTTTCATTAAAAGAGATAATATGAGTAGTACAAGAAAGTATAAATGAGACGGAAGGAGTATAATTTATTTATAAACTATTTGAATCGAATTTGGTCTACCTAGGCATTACTGAAACAATAGAGAAAGACTAAAAACTTTTTTTTTTTGGCTAGATTGATTTTTTACGAGTTCGTAACAAAAAAATTTGTAAAAAAAATTTTAGATAATATTTTAAAAAATCACACTGCTCCTGCTGAGTCCAGTACATACTGAGTCTTCTACATCCGGTGCTGAGGCTGATAATCTACTGACCGCCTGAACCAGTGCAGAGTGTCTACTGAGTCTGAATCCTCAGAGACAAAAACAATTACAAAGGAATGGTTCACCAATCAGATAGGGTTTTGGGATCTTCAAATCTTCATGGGATCACTCAGGGTATAAGCATACTGAGTGCATTTCAGTACGGAAGATAGAATCATTTCCCACTATGTAAAACCGTGCTGAGGACTGAATCATCACCCAACAATTTCCCCCTATTTGATGATGCCAAAACCTAACACTATCAAAAAAAATATAACACTATCTATGCTATCAAAGCACTAAACTTATACAGAAACAGAGCTCCTTACAATATTACAAGAAGAATCGGTGGAGTTGTTCGCAAGTTCTAGACTCATCGAAGGGAGCAGGAGCGGGAGTCGAATAAAAAGATTAAGCATAACCCTGCTTAACAATTTCCCTTATTACAAGGAAACAATTTCCCTCTATAACATATCAGCTAGTCTAACAGAATCTCAGCAGCTACTGACAAAAGATCAACAAGTGAGTGTGTGTCAGTAATCACTTCAGTGATTCTGAGTGTTAAGCATAAAAACAGAACATGGCTTATAGAGACAATAAGGTATTGTCAAAGCCAAAGAAAGAGATATGTGTATCAGATAAAGAAAGTTCAGTACAGATACATCTCTTGCTAAGCTAGGAAAGTACAAGAAAAGTCTAAGAACTATGAACGCTTGTACTGCTTGATCTTGTCCATGAAATTTTGCGATTGAGTCTCGGGAAGGGGCAGTCCATACATTCTGAAGGTGTACTTCCTCAGCTTCAGATACTCAGCGAAGTCTGCAGGCTCATCTTCTTCAAGTCCTTTGTGTGCAGCAGCATCCTTCACTTCCTTCTCTATCACTCCAAAGTGAATAGAATCATCAAGTCTTCTTGGTGGTGGCAGAATTCTGGGTTTAGGAACCTTGACTTCAATGTTTGTTCTTACAGCATTTTCCATGTAGGGATATAAGTCCGGTTCAGTGATCATCATCCATTCCACGTAGGCATCAACCTTTGTCTTATCTGACCAGAAATTCCAAAAATAATTCCTCTTGATGAATTCTATTTTCTGTGATTCCCATCTTTGAGTGAACTGAGCAGGAATCCACTCATCCGTCCTAGGCCATCTCTGAATCTTCATGTCTGTTGGCTTCCTGAACCTTCTGTATTTGTATGGAATATCAGCTTTGGAAGGTACTCTCAGCCTGGCCTCTTGTTCAGTGTGGATTTTGAGTACCTCTAAGTCTGCCATATGAATCCTATGTCTGGCAGCTTCTATCTGTCTCGCCTCTTCTCCTTTGTAAAGATACCGATCCATCTGAGCCAAGATGGCCTCGATCTCAACATCTTGTTCTTTTGATCTTGTGTATGAGAGCTTCTGAGACGACTGTTCTTCTGAGTCAGCAGGGGTACTAGATTTGTCTTTAGATGTACCCTGCTTCTCAATACTTTTCTGTTGTTGCTGCTGCTCCCTGTCTTCATCATCCTGAAGTACCGGTTTTTACGGGAGGCAACCTAGCAGGAGCTTTCTTCTTTCCTCTACGAGCAGGGAGCCTTAGTTTTGGCGGTTGTGGTTTTGGCCTTAGGCTTATTCGCCGCTTCGCCTTCGCTATCTCCCCGGCTAGCTTTTCATCACCGCGATCCGAGCCGCCTCCTCCTTACTTATATATCTCTTCAGTTTCTTGGAGGGAGGGGTCGGGAGTTTCAAGGCTTTCTTGCCTTTGCCTTCTACTGGAGGTGGGAGAGGTGCCTCTTCCTCTTCAAACTCATCCTCCTCAGCATACTCAGCAATTTCTTTGACCATATCAAACGGGGTCTGAGTTGCCTGAGTTGCTTGTGTTCTGGTTCCTGAGCCACTTGGGCCAGTCCCTGCTGGGATTCCAACAGAGACACACTAGGCCTCACCAGTCGGTTCAGTGCTTGCTCCAGCCACTGACCTTGTCTTCCTTGAAGACTTTGGTGCCTGTTCCTGAGCCTTCTGGGTTTTCTCTTCCCCCTTGCTTGATGGTTGCTTTTCAGGTGTCTTTTCCTTTTCAGGCTTCTTATTCTTTTCCCCCTTTTTGGCATCAGCAAATTGAGCCGGGTTAGGAACAGTTACCTTAGTGTTTAGGCTTTTGTAGGATGCTGACAACTCATCAAGTCGAGTGTGGATCTTGTTCAGCTCCTCGTGCAGCTCATTCTTCTCATTAATCAGTTCATCTTTGTATTTCTGGTGAGAAGTGTCTGCTGCAGCCTTGAACTCATTCAGCTTCAGACTGACCGAATTGTCCAGAGCCTTCTGAATAGATGTGAGACGGAGCTCATTGGCCTGAGATAAGGTGGAGACTGACTCCGTATGAAGGGACTGAGAGGCCTTGAATTCAGCAAGTAGTTTAGCCTGTCCCTCCTGGAATAGTCTGAGCTGTTCTTCAAAGTCAGCTTTCTACTGGGCTAGTGCGTTTGATACGATGGAGGAGACATCAGGGACGACTGATTTTGACAATGATTTCTTCAGCCCCTGAAGCTCTGCACTAGTGGCCTGAGCAGTGTGCTTCCATGTCTTTTGGACAGCCTTGGCAAGGGCATGATTCTGAGTGCCTTGGCTTCGGAGAGCCTTTGCCACTGACTTTGAGCGTCGACCTCTGGAGCTGGGCGCTACTTCGTAGGTCGACTCCAGCAAGAGTTGAGCAGGCTCTGCTGAGGACGAAGTACCAGCCACCGACTTCACAGGAGCAAGGATACGCAGTGGTAGGTCTGGTTGAGTAGTTGTATCCTCGTCCTGGTGAGTTTCCTCATCAGGCTTCTCAGGGCCTGAATCATGGGGTGGGTCCTGACCGTCGTGGTCAGACCCATCTGAGGGGGCAGAGCCAGTTGCCTGCTGTCTATCATTCAGCAGGGCCAATATTGCGGCCCTCAGATCGTCAAAGGTTCCAAGGTCAGCAGGCTAGGAGTAGCCTATTTGCTGCCTTAAGAACTGCTCCTCCTTATATAGCTGGTCGCAGGAGTAGTGTAGGATGAGGCGGAGCTGAGGATGCCACTCCTGAAACCTTAGGAGCATGTGGAGCCTGGCCTGCTTGGCAAGAGATACCAGATCAGGATGGCCAGTAATCTCCGGTATGAGTTCAGTAATCTCTCGGAATGCTTGAGATCGGAGAGCTGAAGCTTCCATTCCGATCGATTCCTGTTCAGACGCCGTTTCTGAATCTTCAATGTCTATGGCGGACATTTGTTTCTCAGCAGATGGCAAACTGCTGAGTGGAGGGATGTCAAGGGGACTGTCCAGAGTCTCCAAATCACCACTCTGGACCTCTTCAGTCTGAACCCCATGGTCCACTTCTTGTGCTTGTTCAGTTGAGATGGCCTTCTCCACTGAGTGAGTCTTTTCAGAGGACTCAGATTCATCAACCAACTGCAGTGGTTGTGTCTGTTCAGTAGGGATCTCAGGAACTTCAGCAGTCGCCTCTGATTCAGTAGGCACGTCAGTGAATGTTTTCTTCAGACGTTTGGTCGGTGCCTTAGGAGATTTAGCTTGAGGAGACCGCTTCTTCATGGGCGCGGCCTTCTGAGGCGGTGTCTGCTGAGCTGAGGGTCCTGACCCTATTTGCTGAAGTGCTACGGTGCGGTTCTGGAACCTGACCTTTTTCACATTGAAATAAGTCTTGTCGTGGAAGGTGATCTGGTCATCGCCGCAAAAATCTTCAATTATTACTGAGAGCTTGAGCCCATATAGTAATTTTCCTTTAGCGCTCAGTATGAATGAGGCTTTGTCAAACTTGGCAGCCTGGACCATGAATTCTCGGAGGAAGAATTCAGTCCAGTTAATCTGGGCATGATCATGTATCGCCATCATCAGCTGAATCTTTGGCCTAGATACCTGATCGAAAGAGCCGGCTTGGCTCGTCAGCAGTTGAGTGACTATGTAAGCCCGTGCCCTGTACTAAGGCAGCATGGTGTTCTTTGGGAAGGCCGCTCTGAAGGCCGTGGGCTTCCCACAAAAGACTGAAAGGTAGTCATCCACCCGATCGTCCAGATACCCGACGGTGCTGACTCCTTTCGAGGGTAGGTTGAAGCTCCTCTTCAGTGCTTCCCTCACTAACATCTTCTTTATCCTCATGGCAGCCTCACCGATTGTGTGAACGGTGAATGTTCCGATGATATCGCCCGCTACTGAGTAAGAGTTGAGGTAAAGTTCAACGACTTGCCTTGGGAGGAAAAAGGTGGGCTTCTTGGAGAGAAACGCCTCCAATCGAGATTCGCGAAGGGCCGCGAATATCTCTTCCATATACTCCAGCTCGCATGCATCAAATTCCATGACTGGTTCGCTCTAGACACAGTCTTTGTCAAGGATCTCTTGCATGTCTTTAGGGACGATTACAGAGAGGCCTGTATCCGCCATTATATCTGTTACAAGAAACGTTGTCAGTATCGAGTTTGATAAAGTAGTTATTACGACGATGCTGAACAAATAATAGAATAAAACTATAACAGATATACAATCATACCAATGAAAAATCTGAGTGTTTATAAAAGGATTTGCAAGTAGGGTTGCTAGAGAGATCTCGGATTTTTCGAAGTTGAAAAGATTTAAGTATGCTAATGGCGGTTTCAAAGATACGATCGAATATTTATATCTAAGAAGAAGATGGACAGTTATCGATCTATGGTTGAATTTAAACTTGCTTTATGAGATGTGCGGTTAAGATAGGATGACATATATAGGTAATGATCAAATAGCCGCCTAAGTCAAAAGCCAGTTGTAATATGCCTAAGTAGTAACTATGATACGACATGCATTAAATGCGTGGCAGAGTTCGGCAAAACTTATGTATGGAATGTCGTGCATTAAATGTAAGCCGTTAATATTAAATGACAATTTATAAGATATTTAATACGATGCTTTGAATCCGAACAATAAATGCATATTACTTGTTTTATTGGTTACTACCGAGTGGAGATACGCAAACATGTCGGTGAACATCGTAGTCGGTGATACCTCGTGTAGATGGTTGCTTGAGTCTCTATGTCTCGAAACTATTCAAGACCGAGAGCGAACATTCCCCCTTCTTGAATGATCCTCTCCTCGAAACCTCTTCTTGACCGGGGTCGGTAGGGTCCATAGACCTAGCTCTACCGAAAGTTCTCTCGAATCTTGCTTCGGCTAGAGGCTTGGTCGGTATGTCGGCCCTTTGTCGATCGGTATGGATCTTTTCCATCCCGATGTCCTTCTTTCGACATGGTCCCGAATGAAGTGATGTCCGATGTCCACGTGCTTGCATCTCGTGTGAGGTACGGGGTTCCGAGTGATTGCAATGGCACCGGTATGCATTGCGGGAAAATCGGCACTTCATTCCGAATGACGTCATAGTCGCGTAGGCTGCTGTCTCGGCCCAAAGGATTTGGGCGCGAAGCAACTTCCGGCAGCCCATGTATTCGGCTTCGGTAGTTGACGTGGCTGCCGAGTGCTTTGTTTCTTTAAGAACCATGAAATTAGCTTGCTGCCAAGGAACCGACACGTTCCCGAAGTTGACTTTCGGTCAATTCTACATCTCGCATAGTCGGCATCGAGAATAACCGAGTTAATTCTATATTATCATCATTGGATACCATAAACCTATGTCGGTGTTCCTCCGAGATAGCGAGAGAATCTTCTTTCTTGAGTCCATAAGACTACGCTTGGGATTCGCCTGAAATCGAGCGCAGACACCTACAGCATAAGTTATGTCAGGGCGAGTAGCCGTTAGATATAATAAAGAACCAATTATAGCGCGAAATTTAGTTTGGTCTACTGATACTCCCTCCTTATCAAGATCGATTTTCATGTTCGTGTTCATTGGGATCTTGATAGGTTTGCCGGATGTGCAACCGAATCTTTTGATGAGGTCTCGAGTGTATTTGCCTTGGTTGATGAACGTTCCCTTTTCAGATTGCTTAACTTGAAAACCGAGGAAATAGTTCATTTCTCCCATCATTGACATCTCGAACTTGTCCTTCATATTTTCTCAAATTGTTGGCACATGATGACATTCTTTGATCCAAAGATGATGTCATCCACATAGATCTGCACAAGTAGTAGATCATCTTCCAGTCGAATCTTTGAGCGAGTGCGGTCTCATCGTGCTTTTCGAAAACCTTTCTGAAGAAGAAACTCAGATAGGGAATTGTACCAAGCCCTGGGTGCTTGTTTTAACCCATACAGAGCCTTTCTGAGTCTATAAACCTGATGTCCCTGCTGAAAGCCGGGCGGTTGTTCCACATAGACTTCTTCTTTCAGCACGCCGTTCAGGAACGCAGACTTCACATCCATTTTGTTGGTCCCGTGAGTGAGTTCAGGTGTAGAGGGGGGGGTGAATACACCTGAATCCAAATTTCTCAACTTTCGAACATGAACAGCCCTATTCAGGAAGGTGCCGTAGAAATAGTTCGGCGAGACCGGCATAACCGTTACGAATCGTGTTAAAGGCTAAAAGAGTACCGACTCGGTCGAGATCCGCTAACCGACTAGGTCGAGTCGGTATCGATCAGTGAGAGTTCAGTGTGCGGAATTGTGTAGGCCCAAATCAGTTTTAATGAGGAAAACATTTTATGCAAGTCTCAGTTCAGTAGATAAGAGGTTCAGAATACTGAGACAGTTAAATCGATTTTAAATATGATGTTCAGTATGCACAGTAAAACCAATGAAACAGTAAGTAAACGACACAGATATTTTTAAAGTGGTTCGGATATCAACAATCCTACGTCCACTATCCCGATAGATCAGGAGGTTATTTATTATACCGAGTTAGTCTCAGTCACCTTGTACACTGGACAAAGCATTGGCTTGGGGATTATACTGAGCAAGTCCCAGTTTACAATTCTATCAAACTTTAAGTGTTTGACAAACTTCTCCAACAATGAAGGAGTCCTTATACAATAAGGATTGGGTTCAAATGTGAACTCCTTCGTCTAAGCTATGGATATAACAAGTGAGCTTAGGGTTAGAGGGATAAGGAACGAGAATGTAGCTATCTAGAGCGACGAACAACTGAGGGTGTAGCTATAGGTTCGTGTCAGTCGCTTGGATACTAGAAGCTTATGTCGGTTCAGCTTGGTTCCTTTTGAGCTAGATGTAGTCTTTCGCCGGAGATAACTTGGTTGATTCTTGCGGAAGACTTAGTCGTTAATTTCGCTAGTTTGAATGCTCTGTGCGTTTCTTGCTTCTATTGCATTAGGTTCTTGGGTTGGTGAGCTTCAAATCTTGAATGATCCCTCTATTTATAGAGTGGAGAGAAGAATAGATCCGTTGGAGACGATCTTCTTCTTTTTCCCTCTTTTGTGGTAGCAAACGGCTCTTTTGTGTAGTAGGTACAGTGTCCTTTCCCTCCTTTTACGGAAATATGTTGACTGTAGCTTTAGTAGGTGAGACGACATGTGTATGCTTGTCATTTGTGGAGGTGGATGTGGTGGTTGAGACAAAACAAACTTCGAGGCAACTGAAGTTGACTTCTCTCTTCCTCGTACTTGACAACACTGATAGCTTATCAAAAGATTAAGACAGTTCAGAAGACTGTCGGCCCGATCTTGAGAGTCGATTTTGTATTCGGTAGATAGACAGTGAGAAGGGTCTACGAAAATCAGCTCGAGTCCGGTGAACTACTCTGCCGAGTTCGGTTCAACCGACTCTCTCGCATATCTTGCTCTGCTGAGTCCAAGTATTCACCGAGTCTTCTGCACCGGTGCTGTGGGGCGATGAGCTACGGCGCCTTGACCGGAGCGAGAGTGTCTACCGAGTCCGAAACCCGAGAGACAAATACGAATACAAAGGAATGGTTCACAAATCAGATAGGGTTTTGGGATCTTCAAATCTTCTCAACAGTCAGAGCACGAGGCTACTGAGCGTGATTCAGTATAGAAGATAGAATCATTTCCCACAAGTATGATCATGCTGAGGATTGAATCATCACCCAACAATTTCCCCCTATTTGATGATGCCAAAACCTATCATCTATGCTAACACTAAACGAGATAGAAACAAAAACTCCTTACAAATATTACAAGTAGGATCGGTGGAGATGTTCTATCGGTTCTAGACTATAAAGCAAACAGGGTAAACGAACAATTTCCCCTATTGCAAACAAAACAGGCTAGCGAGAATCTATCAAAGCAATCGGTGACATGTAATAAAGAGAGTGTGAGCCGGCAATCACTTCGGTGATTACGAGTGTTAAATCATAAAACAAACACGGCCGTATAGACAACAAGTAGTTGTCGAGCCAAAAAGCGGATTGTATAAATATAAGAGAAATTCGATACATATACAATCTTGCTATGCTAAGAGAATGAGCTAAAGATCTAAGGAGGAGGGCCACCGAACTTCTTGATTCCGTCCATGAACTCTTGAGTCGATCTTCGGGGAGCGGCACTCCATACATCCCGTATGTGATCTTCCTTAGCTTCGAAATTCCGCAAAATCGGCGAGGCTCATCTTCGACAAGTTCTTTCTTCGTCTGCTGCATGCTTCACTTCCACTTCAATCGTACCAAAGTGTACTTGAGTCATCCCTGTCTTCTTGGTGGAGGTATGATTCCGGGTCCGGAACACCGACTTCTATACCTTCGAGATATGGCTTTGTCGAGGTATGGGTAGAGTTCGGGTTCGGTAGCGAACATCCATTCCATGTAAGCTTCAATCCTTGTCTGTTGGACCGTAACCTCCGAAAATAGTTCCTCTTGATGAACTCAATTTTCGCATTTTCCCATCTTTGATTGGTGAGCCGGTATCCATTCATCTGTTCTTGGCCATCTTTGAAATTTCGTGTCAGCGGCTTCCCGAATTTCCTCGTATCCGTATGGAATATCGGCTTTAGAAGGCACTCTCGGCTGGCCTCCTCTTCGATCCTTTTCATCGAGCTTCAAGGTCCGCCTTCCAAATTCGTCTCCGCGGCTGAATCTATCTTGCCTCCTCGCCTCGGTATAGATATCTCGTTCATCGAGATCAAATATGGCTTCGATTTCATCTCCTTGTGTATCGGTGGCTTGCTTGAGGGGCTTCTTCGATTCGGGAGGGGTACTAGATCTAGATTTGGACGTACCACGCCTTTCGGTACTCTTACTGCTTTGCTCCTTTTCCTTTTCTCTCGTCCTCTTCATCGTTATGATGAGCTTTCTCGGAGGCGGTCTAGCAGTTTTCTTTCCTCCTCTGGATGGGGCTTTAGTCTTTCCTTTAGCAGGCTTAGACTTTGGCTTGTTAGCTGCTTCGGCCTCTGCAATTTCTTTGGCCAGCCTCTCATCCGCAGCTATTTAGGCTTCCTCCTCAGCAGATATGTACCTTGATCGCTTTGCTGGAGGGGTTGGAATTTTAAGCTTTTGTTTGCCCTTGCCTTTTTGAACTGGTGGTGGAAGAGGAGCCTCTTCTTCTTCTGAGTCCTCCACCGCCTGTTCAGCGTACTCAGCAACCTCCTTAATAATGTCTTTGGGAGTGCGGGTTGCACGAGTAGTCTGCTGGGGTCTCGAGCTACTTGGGCCGGTTTCACTGTGCTCGCGGCGAAACACCCCCGGGCCTTACCGGAGTCCGAGTCTGAGCTTTCTGAGACTGAGTTTTGCTAATGTCAGCGATAGATTTCTTCTTCTCAGTCCCCTTCTTTCCTTCAGTAGCTGTCCCCTTCAGTAGTCTAGAAGGTTTAGTGGGAGTAAGCTTCTCAGTACTCTTTTTCTTTCCTTCACTTCCTTCACTTTCTTTCTCAGTACCCTTCTTCTTTCCTTCCCCCCTTTTTGGCATCATCAAGTACAGTAGGGGTTGGGATGAGTACCTTCTTCTCTTGCTTCGATAAGCGGTGGACAAGTCGTCCCGATGCATTATGCACTTTCTCCAATGCTAGATGCAAGCACGTTCCTCTCGAAAATGAGTGCGTCCTTGTATGCTGTATGAGAGAGAACGGCTTCGACTTCGGTTCAGCTAGTTTCTCACCGATCTTGTCCTCCACAACCCGGTTGAATGAGGTCTAGTTTGTTCTCCGTGGCTCGGGCTTGCTCGGTGAATGACTCGGTATGAGCGGACGGGGCGTTACGAAATTGTTCAAGGAGCTTGGCTCGTCCCTCTCGAATTGTCCTTAGGCGAGTCTCAAACTGCTGTTTGCTTTTGGGCCAATGCTTCAAATATGAGAGCGGAGACATCGGGGGCGGCGATGTAGAGATGCTTTGGATTTCGGCCCACTGAAGCTCGAGTTGGTGGCCAATGCGAGACTTCTTCCACACCTTGTGGATCGCCTTCGCCAATTCCCGATTTTGAATTCCTTGTGCGGTTAGAGCTTTGGCAACTGAACGGGATCTCTTGGTAGATGGGCTGGGCGCTGCCTCGTATGTCGACTCGAGCGGGAGCCGAGCGAGGCTCTGCGAGGATGAGACACCGGCCGAAGGCTTCTCGAGCCCAAGGATGCCGAGTGGTGCTGCTTTGCTTCGGTATGGGTATCCTTGTCTCGTGGATGTCCCTCATCAGGCTTTCCAGGGCCTGAATCACTGGGTGGGTCCTGACCGTCGTGGTCAGACCCATCTGAGGGCAACGAGCCAGCTGCTTGGCGTCGATCAGCAATGATTGCAAGCATGGCTGCCCTTAGATTCTCCATCGTATTGAGGTTCTCAGGCTCTGAATAGCCTATCTCCTCACGCAATCTCAGTTCCTCCAAGTGTAGCTGCTGACAGGAGTAGTGTAGAACAAGGCGTTGAAGCTGAGGCCACTCCTAAAAGCGTAGGATCATATGGAGCCTTGCTGACTTGGCTAGGACGAGCAAATCTGAATGGCCAGCAAGCTCTGGAATGAACTGGATGATCTCTCGGGAAGCTCTAGAGACAATAACTACTGCTTCCATCCCGAGAGTCTCTTCTGCAGACGCAGAATCTGACTCGATATCAACGAAGTCAGTCTCAGAGTCAGCAGGTGGGCGACTGCTGAGCGGAGGCACAGAGAGAGGGCTATCCAGACGTTGGACTTCTTCGCTTTGGGCTTCAATAGCCTCTCCCTGTTCCTCTTGAACTTGTTCCTCAGTGGAGACGGCTTTCTCCACTGACTTGGTCCTCTCAGATGAGGAAGACTCATCTACCAACTGTAGTGGCTGAATAGGAGTTGGTTCAGTAGCCACTTCAGTAGTAGTCTCTGGTTCAGCAGGTGTATCCGGTATGGCCTTCCTCAGCCTCTTGGCTGGTGCCTTAGGGGATTTTGCCGGAGGTGTCCTTTTCTTAGGAGTCGCCTGCTGAGGCTTAGATGGCTGAGCTTCTGCGGTCGGTCCTGAACCAATCTGTTGCAGGGCCGCGGACTTGTTGTGAAAGCGGATTTTCTTCACATTAAAATATTCCTTGCCGTTATATGTGATCTGCTCAGCCTCGCAGAAATCCTCGATCATGACTGACAATTTAAGTCCGTAGAGAAGCTTTCCTTTTGCGGTCAGTGTTCGTGTAGCTTTGTCGAACTTGGCTGCCTGAGCCATAAATTCGCGAACAAAGAAGTCGGTCCAATTGAATTTCACGCAGTCATAGATCGCCATCATCATATGGATCTTGGGTCGGGAGACCTGATCGAAAGAGCCGGCTGGCTCGTCAGCAGTGAGTGACGATGTACGCCGGTGCTACGAACTGCGGTAGCATGGCATTCTTCGGAAATGCTTGCTCCGAAGGTTGTGGGCTTGCCACGTAAAACGGAGAGGTATGTGTCGACAGCGTCGTCATTGTACCCCAAGGTGCTGACACCTTCAGACGGGAGGTTGAAGCTCTTCTTCAGCGCTTGTTTAATAGACATCTGCTTCAGTATTCTCGATGCGTCGTCAATGGTGTTAACAGCGAACCTCGCCAGAATGTCTCCTTCAACTGAGTTGGAGTTCAGATATAGTTCCGCCACTTGTCGAGGAAGGAAGAAGGTCGGCTTCCTCGATAGAAACTCCTCAAGTCCGGATTTCCTCAGATATGTGAAGATCTCGTCCATGTACTCGAGCTCGCACGCGTCGAACTCCATAACTGGTTCGCACCAAATACGGCCCTTGCTGACGATTTCCTCTATCTTGTCAGGAGAACTGACAGATAGACCAGCCATAGTACCTGTTACAAGAAATGAATCAGTACCGTTTCTTAGATAGAACAGTGCTTTACAATGCGATACTGAAAAATATAATAAATACATTAACAGATATAATCATACCAATAGATAAAATTCGAGATAAGATGGAGAGTGAAGTTGCAAGTAAGGATTGCGTATGCAGATCTCGGATTTTTCGGAATTTGAAGGTTATGAAGTATGCTAATGGCGGTTTCAAAGATATGATCGAATATATATATCAACTATGAAGATGAACGGTTTTCGATCAAAGGCTGAATTTAAACTTGCTTTATGATATGGACGGTTAAGATTAGAAGTTAAAAATAGGCAATGATCACAAAAGCCGCCTAAGTCAAAGCCAGTTGTAAAATAGCCTAAGTAGTAACTGTGAAAGACATGCATTAAATGCGTGCAGAGTTCAGCAAGCTTATGTATGGAATGTCGTGCATTAAATGTGAGCCGTTAATAATAAAGACAAACCAAAAGATATTAATGTCATACTGAATCTTTGTCATAAATGCAAAGTACTGTTGTATTAAATTACTACTGAGTAGAGATACGCAAACCTGTCAGCTGAACATAGTAGTCAGCTGATACCTCGTGTAGATGGTTTTACGTCTCTACGTGCGAATGTATCGATGCGAGAGTGAACATTCCCCCCTACTTGAAATGTCTCTCTCCTCGAAACCTCTTACTTGGCCGGGGTCGGTAGGGTCCAACAGAACCTAGCTCTATTGAAAGTTCTCCGAATGCGGATTCGGCTAGAGGCTTGGTCAGTATATCAGCCCGTTGCTTGTCAGTATGGATCTTCTCCATCCTGATATCCTTTTTCTCGACATGGTCACAAATGAAGTGATGTCTGATGTCCATGTGCTTGCATCTCGTGTGAAGTACGGGGTTCTCGAGTGATTGCAATAGCACTAGTATGCATCGCGAGAAAATCGGCACTTCATTCCGAATGACGTCATAGTCTCTCATTGCTTGTCTCGGCCCAAAGGATCCAGGCGCAACAACTTCCGGCGGCCATGTATTCGGCTTCGGTAGTCGATGTGGCCACCGAGTGCTTTGTTTCTTTGAAAACCATGAGATCGACTTGCTTTGCGCGAGGAACCGACATGTTCCCGAAGTTGATTTTCGGTCTATTCTACATCTCGCATAGTCGGCATCGGAATAACCGGTTAGTTCAATATTATCATCAGTGGATACCACAAACCCATGTCGGGTGTTCCTCGTAGATAGCGGAGAATCTTCTATGCTTGAGTCCATATGACTCGCTTGGGATTCGCCCGAAATCGAGCACGACACCTACAACATAAGTTATGTCAGGACGAGTAGCTGTTAGATATAATAAAGAACCAATTATAGCACGGTATTCAGTTTGGTCTACTGATACTCCCTCTTTATCAAGATCTATCTTCATATTTGTTTTCATCGGGATCTTGATTGATTTGCCGGATGTGCAGCCGAATCTTTTGATGAGGTCTCGAGTGTATTTGCCTTGGTTGATGAACG
Source organism: Lavandula angustifolia (assembly GCA_028984105.1). Classification (NCBI taxonomy): domain Eukaryota; kingdom Viridiplantae; phylum Streptophyta; class Magnoliopsida; order Lamiales; family Lamiaceae; genus Lavandula; species Lavandula angustifolia. The sequence continues at coordinate 12,748,653 of CM054818.1, read as the reverse complement.
TTCCCTTTTCAGATTGCTTGACTTGAAAACCAAGGAAGTAGTTCATTTCACCCATCATTGACATCTCGAACTTATCCTTCATCATCTTTTCAAATTGCTGACACATGATGACATTCTTTGATCCGAATATAATGTCATCCACGTAGATCTGCACAAGTCATAAGTCTTCTTCCAGTCGAATGCTGAATAGAGTGTGTTCTACTGTGCCTTTCTAAAAACCTTTCTGAAGAAGAAACTCAGACAGGGTATCGTACCAAGCCCTGGGTGCTTGTTTTAACCCGTATAGAGCCTTTCTGAGTCTATATACTTGATGTCCCTGCTGAAAGCCGGGCGGTTGTTCCACATAGACTTCTTCTTTTAGCACGCCATTCGAGAACGCGAGACTTCACATCCATTTGATAAACTCCGAATCGTTGATGTGTTGCGTAGGCCGGGAATAGTCCGATTGCCTCCATCTTGCAAATCGGAGCGAACGTCTCATCGAAATCTATCCCTTCGGCTTGACGGTAGCCTTTAGCCACGAGTCTTGCTTTGTTCCTTACTATAACGTTGTTTTCATCTCGCTTGTTTTTGAAGACCCATTTAGTTCTAATAACATGTTGATGCTGGGGTCTGTCTACAAGCTCCCATACTTCGTTTCTCGTGAACCGATTCGGCTCCTCTCGCATAGCAATGATCCGGTCGGCATCTTTCGGTGCATCCTCAATGGTGCGAGGCTCTTCGATAGACAAGAAGCGGGAAAATAATGAGCTTTCTCCTTGACGAGAATCCGGATCTTGTCTTGACATTTGCTTGAAGGATCTCCAATGATTAAATCGGCGGTGTGAGCATCGAGCCACGATCTACGATGTTTCAACTCTTCATCCGAAACTTGTTCAACACGGATAGTAGGTGAGTTAGGCATTTCGGTTGTACTATTCCGAGATTGAAGTAATTCAAGTAACAAGAGTATGGTCTCTTGAGTCACCGGGTTTAGGGGCATTCGGCTCGGGAACATTACTAGACGTTCCCCCCGAGGTGTTGCTCTCGGTAGTGTTGGTCTCGATTACCTCAACGGTTTCTTCATCGACCTGAGTTACACAGGGATTGATTACGTTCGGGAGAATCAATGCGTTCGCCTACTTGCTCGGCGGGTTGAGATTCGGTAGATTTGTCTTCGGTTTCTTCGTCCGAATCATCATCCCAACATAGCCGGATCTTTTCGCATTTGTCTTTTAAGCTTAGATCCTCGTAGTTGCTTACCGATGTCCTCGGATTCGAGAATTTGAGTTATTGCTCCTGTCTTCGATAGCAAACTCGTTAAAAACAACATGAGGGCTTTCCTCCACGCAAAGAGTCCGATAGTTGAATACTCGAAAGCTTTGCTTGACCCGAGAGTATCCTAAGAATACTCCCCGATCCGACTTGCTATCAAAAGTCCTCAGCTGATCTTTCCCATTATTGTGGATAAAGCATGAACAACCAAAAATATGGAAATAAGATAGAGAAGGCTTCCTGCCGTTCCATAGTTCATATGGTGTCCGCTTATGCTGCTTTGTCAGTAAAGATCGGTTCTGAGTGTAACATGCAGTATCAGTAGCTTCTGCCCAGAATTTGGTTGGGAGTCCTGAGTCTGCGAGTAGAGTCCTAGTTGCCTCTTTTAGAGTTCCGTTCTTTCGTTCGGCAACTCCATTCTCGCCGAGGTGTGCGTGCGGTGAAGTCTCATGCTCTATTCCTTACGCTGCGTAACTCCTTTACCATAGAATTAAGGAATTCAGTTCCTCTGTCTGAACGTATTTTTCTGATCTTGGTGTTCTTCTCGACACTGAGATTTTTCAAAAGCGTTGGTAACTCTGTTTTGACGTCAGACTTGTTGGCAATGAATATGACCCATGTGTAGCGCGAGTAGTCATCTATGACCACTAATGCATATTTTTACGCCTCGATCGTCACTTGGGGAGACTGGACCGAACAAATCCATATGTAGCGGTGAAGGATTCCATCAGTGGAAGGAGATGGAACTGCTGGATTTTGATTCCTTGTTTGCTTTCCCTTCAGACATGCTTCACACTGAGTGTCTTTGCTGAATACTTCATTCGGTAGTCCCCTTGCTAGAGTGTTTCTTGCTAGCTTGTTGAGCGTCTTAAAGTTGAGATGGCTGAGTCTTCTGTGCCATAGCCACCCCGTGCGGTTGTCATTCTTCGCCAATAAGCAAGCTTCAAGTTCAGTCGAGTTACGATCGGCCCACATATATGTTCTTTCTGCGCGAACACGATAACACTTGTTTTCCTCGTGGATTTATCAATAACATCACGAAAACCGGCGTCAAATATCACTCTATTTGAGTTATCACAAAATTGACTAACGAGAGAGAAGATTATGCTTGAAGTCCTTCAACATATGATACTCTTGGAACGTTGGCGGTTCCAATGCTTGAGTGTTCCATATCCTCCGGTATAGCCTTTTGCATTGTCTCCGAACTCAATCGGGGTCCTTCTTCAATGATATAATTCTTCGATGAGCTCCTTTGGTATGTCAAGTGTCTTGAGCATCCGTCGTCCACATACCATGGGTCTTTACGCACTCGCAAAAGCGAAATTATATTCGGGTACCCTTTATTTTTGATTTTGGGTCCTTAGATGTTAGTTTTAGTAACCCAAATCGTCTAACAACCCCGGTGGTTTCGGACATTTTCTTTCCACTGGAGTCAACATATCTCGACCACCGGACTGGTCACGTGACTGACTTCCGAGGCTTCGAGGTTCGAGGAGTCTTGATCTTCCGAGTTGGTGGACTGCCGACCTTTGCCTTCCGTGCGACCTTTTTCTTCTTCTCGACCTTTGGAGCCTCTTCGGACTATAGGTTCATAATAATATGATCCATACCGAGCGGGATGCGTCGGCTTCGGAGGTCCATACCGATCCGCCAAGTTTGATTTCTTTGGTTCCCCCCCTTGGTAACCCGGAGTTTCTTGGCATTGATCTTCTTGTCGAATGCTGATGTGTGGGATGAGGTGCTTTCATCTTCTCGTTTGTTCTTTGCTAGGGGGTTCGGTATATCTGCGTTGATAGTCTCCCCTCGAACAAATCTATCGGCAAGCCGTACTTCGAGTGTCTTGGGGGCGAGATGAGGAAGCTCCTGGACCGAATCCAAGTCCTTCCTTGCGGTGCTTTGGCTTATTGCTTGCTAGCATAGCCTCCAATTTCTTCTCTCGCGCCCATATACCTCTCGATCATCGGGTTCCTCCAAACATCATCACTTTTCTTCGGTGCGTCGTGCTCGGTGCGAAGTCCTGACGATTCTTGCTTCGATAGACTCGGTTCGGTATCTTTACGAGTCAAGTCATTGGTCAAGACCGAAATCCGATCTTCTTGATGCTTGAGACTTGGCCATCGAGAGTTTATCTCCTCCCCGAGTCTCAACACAAGTCCTTCGGCCTCGGTAACAACCCGACTCTCCCGAGAAAGTCTCCGATTCTCCACTTTCGGGGTATCCAACTCCCGAAGAGTCTTACTGAGCTGCAGACTCATCCGAATTTGTTCATCTAGTAGATCTTCATATGCGGTCGAGATGTCCAAATTCCCATCCGCACTTTGAAATAGTGTCGTGTGTGCGGTGTGAAGAGGAGTTAAGCTGGTTCATGAGAATTTACCTCATCCTCTTTGCTCGCCATCATGCACATTTCGGTTGATTCATCCGCTTCATGCTCTAAGGCCATGAAAGCCGCTTCATCGTCGAGATGAATCCTTAAAGGAGTCGATCTCTTCGAGTCGTCCGAGATTTCGCCCGGCTATGTAGGATTGTCTTTTACGGGCGAATTTCTCTCTCCTTGCCTTGCGTCTTTGCGCGTTCGAAGCACTATCGAGCTCGGGACAATCATACCGATAATGTCCCGGCTTCTTGCGGTTGTAGCAAGTGATGACTTTTTCTTCTTTGGTTGCACTATCCCTTGAGGGTGCTTTGAGTCATCTTTCTTTACGCATTCGAAGATTGAGTATGAGGAGCGCGTTTAGGTGTATATTCGACTTACCTTTTGTATCTCGGTATGCTTTGGTCGAGTTTTCTACGCCTTTCTTTCTCCTTCGATACTTCACTGCGAGCGTAGCGTACTTCCGAGCTAGACTTCCTTCTTGTAGGTCGGTGAGTGAAGGCTCGGTCTTACTCGTCGTCTTGCTCGTAGCGGGAGATGCTTGTGCTTCTTTGTAGCTTTGAAAGCATGGTCAATCTTCGTATCGGCTTTAGCTCTCGGCTTTCTTTGAGGTCCGTCGAACTCATACTCCTCTCTGCTGTAATTACGAAAAGATATGGTCGGGAGACACGATATCTAAATCGGAATGTCGTAATAAAGTGGCAAAAGGTGTCCGGTGTACGTCCGAGCGGTGCCCTCGGAATCTTCGATTCATCTCTCGGTTCTTCGAATGTCTTTCCCGACCCATTGATAGAATTCATCGATTGGTAAATCGACGTTTAGATCTTCGATTTTGTCCCCGGCGTGAGAGACAAGCTTTCCAACTTTTGGAGTTCCAGACGCTAATTTGTTGGCTTTAATCTTCCGAGTCCCTCGACTCGGTAGCGCAAGAGCATCCCGAGTTCTTTAGCGGTCTTGCATTCCCCGAACCCCGCCAAGATAAGAATCACTAAGGGTGGTTAGTATAGCATTCCTGGCGACTCGATCTAGATTGTGAAGCTTCTTCTCTTCAAGAGTGAAGAGACTTCTGTCTTTGGGGATCTTCTTCCCAGTCACCATTCCTCCTCCTTGGGCTTGGTCCTGAGTCACGACACTATCAATCATAGGAACGATAGGTCCATCTTCAAGCACTTCAGTCATACTGTCATGGAGGGATGTCAGATGAGCTTCCATCCTGACTCGCTATACTCCGTAGTTCTCCACCGAGAACATAGGTACCATCCTTATACCTGACATATCGGCCATGAAGAATAATGATATGAATGTAGAGTGATATGCAGTGAAAAACGCTTTCCCTCGGATCCGCTCGAATAGACCAGTCTCAAAGATAACAAGAGTCAAAGAACTCCTGCTCTGATACCAATTGTTGGTCCCGTGAGTGAGTTCAGGTGTAGAGGGGGGGGTGAATACACCTGAATCCAAATTTCTCAACTTTCGAACATGAACAGTCCTATTCAGGAAGGTGCCGTACTGAAATAGTTCAGCAGACCAGACAACTGTTCTGAATCGTATTAAAGGCTAAAAGAGTACTGACTCAGCTGAGATCTGCTAACTGACTAGGTCAGAATTCAGTATCGATCAGTAAGAGTTCAGTGTGCGGAATTGTGTAGGCCCAAATCAGTTTTAATGAGGAAAACGTTTTATGCAAGTCTCAGTTCAGTAGATAAGAGGTTCAGAATACTGAGACAGTTAAATCGATTTTAAATATGATGTTCAGTATGTACAGTAAAACCAATGAAACAGTAAGTAAACGACACAGATATTCTTAAAGTGGTTCGGATATCAATAATCCTACGTCCACTGTCCCGATATCAACAATCCTACGTCCACTAAAATCTAAACATGTCATGTAAGATATGAGATATGAAATGGAAAGGTTACGACCGAATGGATGCACCGCTATAAAAGATCAACAATAAAGCATTTGGTTTTGGGAATCAATATCGGTTGATTTGGAAAACAACCACCCTAATTATATATCTACAAATGTTTTTAAAGATGTTTATCTCATTATCTGTTCTGTATAAATAATTTTTTAATATTATAAGTTCAGCTGTGTGATCGTTTCTCTATGATAAAACTGTCTAATTGTTGAAAGTTATAAGCATTAATCGACACATTTTTTGTTTCTCCAAAGTGCTTTTCTTATTTTTTGTTTTTTATTAAAATTTATTTATATTATTTTCAGTTTTTTTTTTTTGAAAAATAAAATTAATACACAAAGCCACCTGACTTTGTTCAAAAAAGTATTTTTTTTGACTTTAGACAAAAAATAAATAAATATTTTATATAAAAATTAATTTGCAAACTCATGCATATAGGAGAGGAGCTAGAGATAGCAATACGAACAAATCCGACGGACACACTTCACGATGGGACGGGTAATACCTATCCCTAAAGAAGATTGGGACGGACACACTTCACGATTGGGACGGATTTCAGTCTTGCTCAGCCCCACCTAAATCTGCATTATTATTATTTTTATGTAATTTAATTTTAATGTTATTTGAATTTTTTTATCCTACAATTCATACTACTTGATAGGGATGGCAATGGACCGAATTTGGAGCGGATCCTCCTCGGTCCAGATTCAGATTCGGGATTTTTTATTTTGGTCCAAATCCAGTCCAGATCCATTGGATCTCAAAAAATGAGATCCAGACCCAGATCCATTGGATCCACAGGGTCTCGGATCTAGACCCGGATCCATAAGTTTTTTTAGCTAAAATTAAAAAAATTCTAAATCAATTAAAATTTAACTAAGTTAATTAATTATACGATAACACGATAATCTATAAGAGCATTACTATCATTAAAAAAAATCTAACTACTCATGATATTATAAAAATATTACAATCCTCTATAAAACTATGACGTTCTCTCTAAAAAAACTTCTAAATTCGTAGACAGTGGGTACTCAATCTCCTCCCTCTTTTATATTCATTAGATTACTAGTTAAGTATTTCAAGCTCAACAAATAATGTAATGTGATATTTTAAGTAGAAAAATATAAATATAATATTTTAGATATGATAATAAAATAATATTTTAGTTATAAAAATTAGCGGATCTGGACCGGATCCGGATCTCAGATCGTAAAGTCCAGATCCAGATTCATAATTTCTAAAATTAGTCCAGATCCGATCCAGATCTAATGGATCCAATTTTTTAAGATCCAGATCCAGAAAAATGGATCTGAATCCACGGATCTGGAACGGGTCCAAGATCCATTGCCATCTCTACTACTTGATAATATTAATAGATACAATTTTTTTTATCCTACAATTTTTTTTATGAATCGTAATAAGAAAATTCAAATAAAACACTCCCACCAACAAAAAATAATAATAAAAAAAGGACAATTCAAATTAAAGCATTTCAAATTCCATCAACGAGTTTGGGGCTGTGTATGGATGAGCTGCTATTTGTAGAATGAATATTAATTTTTGAAATTATATGTATGTATATAAAATCCCTATTTTCTCGTGAAAGTAAAGAATTAATATTAATCTATTTGTTTCTGTGTGCTAATTTCTTTATTGATAATTTGGTAGGGTTACATATACTATATTATCTTCATATTATACAAATTTAAAATAAAATATTAAATAAATCATATATGGTCATATACCTATTCTGCCATCTTAAATACTGTGTATGGCATCCTACTAAATCAATGAACATGCATACAACGAACCCACTCAGTATATATAGAACAGTAGATATTTACCAAGATTAATGTACTTTAAACTGCTAGGCGCTAGCTGTAATCCCATCAATATCTCATCTGCTAGAAGGAAAAAACAAAACAATAGACATTAATGTATTTTAAACTGATTGTCGGTGGAATGCACTTTATTGGATATTAGACAGTGAATTATATTTTCATTGATTTGGACAAGACATTTTCCTTCTAGTTCTGGAGGAGTACATGCTCTAAAATCAATTAGGATCTTATACAGTATTTAAATTTAAAAATAATAGATCAGGGAAATCACTTGAATCTTTTGACATTATGGCTATCGATCAGTTACGTACTAGGTAAAAAATCAATTGAGTTCAATATTTCCCATTTTTTACTTAATTTTTCTTTTGTTTGAGGTGTAAAAGAACATGTGATTGATCCAGTCAAAAACATTGACGTTTAACTTAGTAAATTTGGATTAAGCATAGCCCTTGATCTGTGTTGGTCCCGTGAGTGAGTTCAGGTGTAGAGGGGGGGGGGGTGAATACACCTGAATTCAAATTTCTCAACTTTCGAACACGAACAGTCCTATTCAGGAAGGTGCCGTACTGAAATAGTTCGGCCAGACTGCATAACCGTTTCGAATCGTGTTAAAGGCTAAAAGAGAACGACTCGGTCGAGATCTCGCTAACTGACTAGGTCAGAATTCAGTATCGATCAGTGAGAGTTCAGTGTGCGGAATTGTGTAGGCCCAAATCAGTTTAATGAGGAAAACGTTTTATGCAAGTCTCAGTTCAGTAGATAAGAAATTCAGAATACTGAGACAGTTAAATCGATTTTAAATATGATGTTCAGTATGCACAGTAAAACCAATGAAACAGTAAGTAAACGACACAGATATTTTAAAGTGGTTCGGATATCAACAATCCTACGTCCACTGTCCCGATAGATCAGGAGGCTATTTATTATACTGAGTTAGTCTCAGTCAGCTTGTACACTGGACAAAGCCGTGGCTTGGGGATTATACTGAGCAAGTCCCAGTTTACAATTCTATCAAATTTTAAGTGTTTGACAAACTTCTCCAACAATGAAGGAGTCCTTATACAATAAGGATTGGGTTCAAATGTGAACTCCTTCGTCTAAGCTATGGATATAACAAGTGAGCTTAGGGTTAGAGGGATAAGGAACGAGAATGTAGCTATCTAGAGCGACGAACAACTGAGGGTTTAGCTATAGGTTCGTCTCAGTCGCTTGGATACTAGAAGCTTATGTCGGTTCAGCTTGGTTCTTTTTGAGCTGGATGTAGTCTTTCGCCGGAGATAACTCCGTTGATTCTTGCGGAAGACTTAGTCGTTAATTTCGCTCGTTTGAATGCTATGTGCGTTTCTTGCTTCTATTGCATTAGGTTCTTGGGTGTTAGTGTTTTTCAAATCTTGAATGATCCCTCTATTTATAGAGTGGAGAGAAGAATAGATCCGTTGGAGACGATCTTCTTCTTTTTCCCTCTTTTGTGGTAGCAAACGGCTCTTTTGTGTAGTAGGTACAGTGTCCTTTCCCTCCTTTTACGGAAATATGTTGACTGTAGCTTTAGTAGGTGAGACGACACGTGTATGCTTCTCATTTGTCGAGGTGGATGTGGTGGTTGAGACAGAACAAACTTCGAGGCAACTGAAGTTGACTTCTCTCTTCCTCGTACTTGACAACACTGATAGCTTATCAAAAGATTCAGACAGTTCAGAAGACTGTTAGCCGATGTTGAGTCTGATTTTGTATTCGATAGATAGACAACGTAGAAGGGTCTACCGAAAATCGGCTACGAGTCCGGTGAACTACTCTCGCTGAGTTCGGTTCAACCGACTCTCTCAATATCTTGCTCTCGTTGAGTCCAAGGTATTCACCGAGTCTTCTACACTGGTGCTGAGGCTGATGAGCTACTGAGCGCCTTGACCAGAGCAGAGTGTCTACTGAGTCTGAAACCTCAGAGACAAATACGAATACAAAGGAATGGTTCACCAATCAGATAGGGTTTTGGGATCTTCAAATCTTCTCAACGGTCGAGCACGAGGCTGCGGCGTGATTCAAGTATAGAAGATAGAATCATTTCCCACAAGTATGATCATGCTGAGGATTGAATCATCACCCAACACATTTGATAGACTCTGAATCTTTGATGTGTTGCGTAGGCCAGGAATAGTCTAATTGCCTCCAATCTTGCAACTGGAGCGAAAGTCTCATCGAAGTCTATTCCCTCAGCTTGACAGTAGCCTTTTGCCACGAGTCTTGCTTTGTTCCTTACTATGACGTTGTTTTCATCTCGCTTGTTCTTGAAGACCCATTTAGTTCCAATAACATGTTGATGCCGGGGTCTATCAACAAGCTCCCAAACTTCGTTTCTCGTGAACTGATTCAGCTCCTCCTGCATGGCTATGATCCAGTTAACATCTTTTAGTGCATCCTCAATCGTCTGAGGTTCGTCAGTAGACAAGAAGCAAGAAAATAATGCGCTTTCTCCTTGACAGAATCTGGATCTTGTCTTTACACTTGCTGAGGGATCTCCAATAATTAGATCAGCAGTGTGAGCGTCTAGCCACGATCTACGATGTTTCAGCTCTTCATCTGAAATTTGTTCAACACAGATAGTAGGTGAGTTAGGCATTTTAATTGTACTATTCTGAAATTGAAGCAATTCAGTAGTGAGAGCATGATCTACTGAGTCACCAAGTTCAGGGGCATTCAGCTCAGGAACATTACTAGATGTTCCCCCTGAGTCGTTATTCTCAGTAGTGGTCTCAGTTACCTCTAGGGTTTCTTCATCGACCTGAGTTACCTGGGATTGACTCTGTTCAGGAGAGTCAATCTGTTCAGCTAGGTTTTCTTCTGGTTGAGATTCAGTAAACTTGTCTTCAGTTTCCTCATCTGAATCATCATCCCAACAAAGCTGGATCTTTTCGACTTTATCTTTTAGGCTTAGATCCTGTAGTTGTCTACTGATGTCCTCAGATTCAGAATTAGAGTTATTTCTCCTATCTTCAGTAGCAAACTCATTAAAAACAACATGAGGGCTTTCCTCCACGCAAAAGGTTCGATAGTTGAATACCCTGAAAGCTTTGCTGACCCGGGAGTATCCTAAGAACACTCCCTGATCTGACTTGCCATCAAAGGTTTTCAGCTGATCTTTCCCATTATTGTGGATAAAGCACGAACCACCAAAAATATGGAAATAGGATAGAGAAGGTTTCCTGCCGTTCCATAGTTCATATGGTGTCTTCTTCTGTTGCTTTGTCAGTAGAGATCGGTTCTGAGTGTAACATGCAGTGTCAGTAGCTTCTGCCCAGAATTTGGTTGGGAGTCCTGAGTCTGCGAGTAGAGTTCTGGTTACCTCTTTTAGAGTTCTGTTCTTTCGTTCAGCAACTCCATTTTGCTGAGGTGTGCGTGCAGCTGAAGTCTCATGCTTTATTCCTTCAGTTTTGTAAAACTCCTCCACCATAAAATTGAGGAACTCAGTTCCTCTGTCAGAACGGATTTTGATAATCTTGGTGTTCTTCTCGACACTGAGCCTTTTCAGAAGCCTTGGTAACTCTGTTTTGACGTCAGACTTGTTGGCAATGAATATGACCCATGTATAGCGCGAGTAGTCATCGATGACAACTAAAGCATATTTCTTGCCTCTGATCGTCACTGGAGAGACTAGACCGAACAAATCCATATGCAGCAGCTGAAGGATTCCATCAGTGGAAGGAGATGGAACAGGAAGATTTTGATTCCTTATTTGCTTTCCGTTCAAGCATGCTTCACACTGAGTGTCTTTGCTGAATACTTCATTCGGCAGTCCTCTTGCTAGAGTGTCTCTTGCAAGTTTGTTGAGCGTCTTAAAGTTGAGATGACTGAGTCTCCTGTGCCATAGCCACCCCGTTCGGTTATCGTTTTTCGCCAACAAACAAGCTTCAGGTTCAGCTAAGTTCCAGTCAGCTACATATATGTTCTTCTTGCGCGAACCTGATAACACTGTTTTCCCTGTGGATTTATCAATAACATCACAGAAAACAGCGTCAAATATCACTCTATTCGAGTTATCACAAAATTGACTAACAGAGAGAAGATTAAGCTGAAGTCCTTCAACATATGATACTCTAGGGACTGTGGCAGTTCCAATGCTGAGTGTTCCAAATCCTCTTGTGTAGCCTTTAGCGTTTTCTCAAAACTCGATTTTGGGTCCTTCTTCAGGGATATAATTCTTCAGTAGACTCTTTTGGTACGTCATGTGTCTTGAACGTCCGCTATCCACGTACCATGGGTCTTTGTGCACCTGCAAAACAGAATTATATTCAGGTACCCTTTATTTTTGATTTTGGGTCCTTAAATGTTAGTTTTGGTAATCCAAATTTGTCTTACGACCCTGGTGGTCTCAGACATCTTCTTTCCACTTGAGTCAACGTACTTGACCACTGGACTGGTCGAAGCTGACTTCTTAGGCTTTTCGGGTTCAGGAGTCCGGATCTTCTGAGCTAGTGGACTGCTGACCTTTGCCTTTTGTGCGATTTTCTTCTTTTTCTTCTGACTCTTGGGTCCTCTTCTGACTATAGGATCATAATAATATGACCCATACTGAGCAGGATGTGTCAGCTGAGGTGGTCCATACTGATCAGCCCATTTGGATTTGCTAGTTCCCCCCTTGGCCGAACCGGGGTATTTTGGTGCCGATCTTCTTGTCGGAATGCTGATGTGTATGATGAGGTGCCTTCATCTTTTGTTTGTTTTTGGCTAGGGGATTCGAAGTATTTCAAGCATTGATTGTTTCCCCTCGAACAAACCTATCAGCAAGTCGCACTTCTGAGTGTACGGGGGCAGATGAGGAAGCACCCTGGCTGAAACCAAGACCTTCCTTGCAGTGCTTAGGCTTGTTGCTTGCTAGCATAGCCTCCAGCTTCTTTTCAGCGCCCATGTACCTCTCAGTCATCAGGTTCCTCCAAACATCATCACTTTTCTTCAGTGTGTCGTGCTCGGTCTGAAGTCCTGATAGTTGTTGCTTCAGTAGACTCAGTTCAGTATCTTTCTGAGTTAAGTCCTTGGTCAGAACTGAGATCTGATCTTCTTGATGCTGAGACTTAGCCAATAGAGAGTTTATCTCCTCCCTGAGTCTCAACACAAGTCCTTCAGACTCAGTAGAGACCTGACTCTCCTGAGAAAGTCTCTGATTCTCCACTTTCAGGGTATCCAATTCCTGAAGAGTCTTACTGAGCTGCAGACTCATCTGAATCTGTTCGTTTAATAGTTCTTCATATGCTTTGGCCGACGTCCGTATTCTCATCTGCACCTGAAATAGTGTCATGTGTGCAGTGTGAAGGAGAGTTAAAAGATGCATGAGAGTTTACCTCATCTTCTTCTCCTGCCATCAGACACTTTTCAGTACTTCCTTCAGCTTCAAGCTCCAAAGCCATGAAAGCAGTTTCATCATCTGATGAATCCACGAAGGAGTCGACTTCTTCTGAGTCGTCTGAGAGTTCGCCAGCAATGTAAGCTTGTCTCTTCTTGGCAAACTTCTCTCTCCTTGCTTTGCGTGCTTTGCCCGTTCAAGGCACTGCGAGCTCAGGACAATCATACTGATAGTGTCCTGGCTTCTTGCAGTTGTAGCAAGCGATGACTCTTTCTTCTTTGTTTTCGCTTTCTTTTGAAGGTGCTAAGTCATCTCTTTTCCTGTATTCAAAAGTGTTCGAGTCAGGAGCGCGTTTTGGTGTATTTTCGGACTTACCTTTTGTTTCTCGATAGGCTTTAGTCACTTTTCTGCGCCTCTCCTTCTCCTTCTGATATTTTACAGCGAGCAGCGCGTACTTCTAAGCTAAACTTCCTTCTTGTATGTCAGTTAGTGAAGGTTCAGTTTTGCTTGATGCGGGAGATGCTGTGCTGACTGATGCTTTGAAAGCATGGTCAATTTTGGTGTCAGCTTCAACTCGCTGCTTCCGTTGAGGTCTGTCGAACTCGAATTCCTCTGCCTGAAGTTCTGAAAAGATATGGTCAGGAGTAGCAATATCTAGATCAGAATGGCGTAATAAGGTGGCAAAAGGAGTCCAATGTCCATATGGCAGTGCCCTCAGTATCTTAAGATTTATTTCTCGGTTGGAGAATGTCTTTCCCAACCCGTTGATGGAGTTCATCAGATTCGTAAATCTGACATTTAGATCTTCTATTTTGTCACCAGGCATGAGAGACAAACTCTCCAGTTTTTGGAGTTCCAGCGCAAGTTTGTTAGCTTTGATCTTCTGAGTCCCCCGACTCAGTAGCGCTAGAGCATCCCAGAGCTCTTTTGCTGTCTTGCATTCCTGAACCCTGCCGAGATAAGAATCACTAAGAGTGGTTAGTATGGCATTCCTGGCAACTCGGTCTAAATTGTGAAGTTTCTTCTCCTCAGGAGTGAAGAGACTTCTGTCCTTGGGAATCTTCTTCCCGGTCACCATTCCTCCTCCAGCTACTGGATCCTGAGTCACGACACTATCGATCATAGGAATGATAGGTCCTTCCTCAAGTACTTCGGTCATGCTGTCGTGGAGGGAAGTCAGATGAGCCTCCATTCTGACTCTCCATACACCATAGTTCTCTACTGAGAACATAGGTACCATTCTTATTCCTGACATATCAGACATGTTAAATAATGATATGAATGAAGAGTGATATACAGTGAAAACGATTTTCCGGATCCGTTCAAGTAGACCAGTTTCAAGATAACAAGAGTCTTATAGAACTCCTGCTCTGATACCAATTGTTGGTCCCGAGAGCACGTTTAGGTGTAGACCTAAAACCTATTTCTCAACTTGTAACACGAACAGTCCCGTTCAGGAGTGTGCCGTACTGAAAGAGTTCAGCAGACCAAATAGCTGTTCTGAATCGTTTTAAGGCAAAGAGGTACTGACTCTTTTGAGATCTGCTAGCTGACTAAGTCAGAATTTAGTATCTTCATATGGAGTTCAGTAGTGTGGAAATGTGTAGGCCCAAATCAGTTGCGTGGAAAAACGTTTTCTTAAAAATAGTTTCAGTTCAGAAGAGTGAATCAGATAAGTATGCTGAAACTTAGTTGAATGATTTTAAAGATATGATATTCAGTATGAACAGTTAAAATCAATGCAACAGTAAATAAGAGACACAGAGATTTTTAAAGTGGTTCGGATGCACAGGATCCTACGTCCACTGTCCCGAAAGGTCAGGAGGCTATTTATTATCCTGAGTTAGTCTCAGTCAGCTTGTACACAGGACAAAGCCGCGTCTTGGAATTTATACTGAGCAAGTCTCAGTTTACAAATGGTATCAAACTAAAGTGTTTGACAAACTTCTCCAACTATGAAGGGGTCCTTATACAATAAGGATAAGGTTCAAAGGTGAACCCCTTCCTCTAAGCTATGAATAAATTCAGTTGAGCTTAGGGTTAGAGGGATAGGGAACGAGAAAGTGGCTTCTAGATCGACGAACAGCTGAGTTGTAGCTTTGAGTTCGTGTATCGTCGATTTGGATACTAGAGGCTTTTATATCTGTTTGGCTTGAAACCCTAAGAGCTAGAAGGTAGTCTTTCGCCGGAGAATGTTCTTTAAGTTCTTGCGGAAGACTTATGCGATATTCTGTTTTTGCTCGTTTTTCCGTTTTCTTGCTCAAGAGTGTGTTGGCTCGTTCGTTGCTTTTTGGCTCTCTGCATATATGAAAAAAC
Organism: Lavandula angustifolia; assembly: GCA_028984105.1. Lineage (NCBI taxonomy): Eukaryota > Viridiplantae > Streptophyta > Magnoliopsida > Lamiales > Lamiaceae > Lavandula > Lavandula angustifolia. The sequence goes on along the minus strand of CM054818.1, from coordinate 12,733,611 downwards.
TTGAATCATCCCTCTATTTATAGAGAAGAGATTTGGAAAGATCCGTTGGAGACGATGATCCCCTTATCTCACTCTTTTGGTAGCTAACGGCTCTTTTGAAAAAGGTGACAGTGTCCTTTCCCTCCTTTTCCGGAAAGTTGTTGACTTGCAGCTTTAGCAGGTAAGGACAAGTGTTGGCTTGTCATTTGCCGAGGTTTTGCAGAGTAGTTGAGACAGAACAGACTTCGAGGCATAATGAAGCTGACTTCTCTCTTCCTCGTATTTGACTATGCTAATTGTTGTTCAAAAGATCCGGCAGTTCGGAAGACGCATGCGCCGTTACTGAGTCCGATCCTCGTAGAGAGTACTTGAATTTACTCTATTGAAGGTCATCTCTTAGTTCGATGAACTACTCTCGGGGAGTTCGGTTCCACTGAGTCTTTCGATATCTTGCTCTCGCTGAGTCCAAGATCATACCGAGTCTTCTACATCCGGTGCCGAGGCCGATAATCTACTGACCGCCTGAACCAGTGCATAGTGTCTACTGAGTCTGAATCCTCAGAGACAAAAACAATTACAAAGGAATGGTTCACCAATCAGATAGGGTTTTGGGATCTTCAAATCTTCATGGGATCACTCAGGGTATAAGCCTAATGAGTGCATTTCAGTACGGAAGATAGAATCATTTCCCACTATGTAAAACCGTGCTGAGGACTGAATCATCACCCAACACTGAGTATACACCTAAGCGCACTCCTGACTCACATACTTCTGATTGCAGGAAACAGGAGGACTCAGCTCAGTCGAAAGACAGTGAAAACAAAGAAGAGAGAGTCACTACCTGCTACAACTGCAAGAAGTTAGGCCACTATCAGTATGATTCTCCTAAGCTCAGTACTGTTGAGAGAGCAGCACGCAAAGCTCGAAGGGAGAAGTTCATCAAGAAGCGACAAACATATATATTGCTGGTGAACTCTCAGATGACTTAGATGAAGTCGATTCCTTCATGGATTCATCCGACGATGAAGCGGCATTCATGGCCGTAGAGCTTAAAGAAGACGCTGAAAAGTGTCTCATGGCAGGAGAAGAGGATGAGGTAAACTCTCACGCTCCATTTAACTCCTCTTCACACTGTACACACGACACTATTTCAGGTGCAGATGAGAATCTGGACGTCGCAATCGCATATGAAGAAATACTCGACGAGCAGATTCAGATGAGTCTGCAGTTTAGTAAGACTCTTCAGGAGTTGGATACCCTGAAAGTGGAGAATCAGAGACTTTCTCAGGAGAGTCAGGTTGCTACTGAGTCAGAAGGACTTGTGTTGAGACTCAGGGAGGAGATAAACTCTCTGATGGCCAAGTCTCATCATCAAGAAGATCATATATCAATACTGACCAATGACTTGACTCAAAAAGATACTAAACTGAGTCTACTGAAGCATAAGTTGTCAGGACTTCAAACCGAGCATGAACTGCTGAAGAAGAGTGATGATGTCTGGAGAAGCCTGATGACAGAGAGGTACATGGGCGCTGAAAAGAAGCTTGAGGTGATGCTATCAAGCAACAAGCCTAAGCACTGCAAGGAGGGACTTGGATTCAGCCATGGAGCCTCCTCATCTGCCCCCGTACGCTCAGAAAACCGGCTAGCTAATAGATTTATTCAAGGGGAGACCATAAACGCAGAGATACTAAAACCCCTAGCTAAGAACAAACAAAAGATGAAGGCACCTCATCCCAGCTATCAGTATTCTGACAAGAAGATCAGTTCCAAATCACCCCAATTCAGTCAAGGGGAACTAGCAAAGCTAAGTGGGCTGATTAGTATGGACCTCTGCAACTGACACATCCAGCTTAGTATGGGTCATATTACTATGATCCTATAGTCAGGAGAGGACCTAAGAGTCAGAAGAAGAAAAAGAAAGCCGTGCAGAAGGTAAAGGTCAGCAGTCCACCTACTCAGAAGATCAGGACTCCTGAACCTGTGAAGCCTCAAAAGTCAGCATCGACCAGTACAGTGGTCAAGTATGTTGATCAAAGTGGGAAGAAACTGTCTGAGACCACCAGGGTCATAAGACAGATCTGGGTTTCCAATCTAAGGACCCAAAATCAAAAATAAAGGGTACCTAAATGTAATTATGTTTTGCAGATGCATAAGGACCCTTGGTATGTGGACAGCGGATGCTCAAGACATATGACATACCAAAAGGACCTACTAAAGAATTATACTACTGAAGAAGGACCCCGAATCGAGTTTCGAGACAACGCAAAAGGCTATACCAAAGGCTATGGAACACTTAACATTGGAACCGCAACAGTTCCAAGAGTATCACATGTTGAAAGACTTCAGCATAATCTTCTCTATGTTAGTTAATTTTGTGATAACTCGAATAGAGTGATTTTTTACACTGGTTTATGTGATGTCATTGATAAATCTAAAGGGAAAACAGTATTGTCAGGTTCGCGCAAAAAGAATATCTATGTAGCTGACTGGAACTCAGCTGAACCTAAAGCTTGTTTGTTGGCGAAGAACAACAACAGAACGGGGTGGCTCTGGCACAGAAGACTCAGCCATCTCAACTTCAAGACGCTCAACAAGCTAGCCAGAAACACTCTAGCAAGAGGACTGTCGAATGAAGTATTCAGCAAAGACACTCAGTGTGAAGCATGCCTGAAGGGAAAGCAAACAAGGAATCAAAATCCTCCTGCTCCATCTCCTTCCACTGATGGAATCCTTCAACTGCTACATATGGATTTATTCGATACAGTCTCTCCGGTGACGATCAGAGGCAAAAAGTATGCTTTAGTGGTCATTGATGACTACACGCGCTACGCATGGGTCATATTTATTGCCAACAAGTCTGACGTCAAAACAGAGTTACCAACGCTTCTGAAAAAGCTCAGTGTCGAACAGAACACCAAGATCATCAAGATACATTCAGACAGAGGAACTGAGTTCCTGAATTTTATGGTGGAAGAGTTCTGCAAAGCTGAAGGCATAGAGCATGAGACATCTGCCGCGCGCACGCCTCAACAAAATGGGGTTGCTGAAAGGAACAATAGAACACTCAAAGAAGCAGCAAGAACCCTGCTCGCAGACTCAGGACTCCCAAACAAATTCTAGGCAGAAGCTACTGACACTGCATGTTACACTCAGAATAGATCTCTACTGACAAAGCAGCATAAGAAGACACCATATGAATTATGAAACGGCAGGAAGCCTTCTTTATCTTATTTCCATATTTTTGGGTGTTCGTGCTTGATCCACAATAATGGGAAGGATCAGTTGAAGGCTTTTGATAGCAAGTCAGACTAGGGAGTCTTCTTAGGATACTCGCGGGTCAGTAAAACCTTCAGAGTCTTTAACTACCGGACCCTTTGCATGGAGGAAAGCCCTCATGTTGTTTTTAATGAGTTTGCTACTGAAGACAGGAGCAGGAACTCTAAACCAGAGTCTGAGGACCTCATTAAGCAGCTACAAGATCTGAGCTTAAAAAATAAAGTTGAAAAGATCCAGCTGTGTTGGGATGATGATTCAGATGAAGAAACTGAAGATAAGTCTATTGAATCTCAGCCAGCAGCAGAAGTAGCTGAACAGATTGACTGTACTGAACAGAGTCAACCCCAGGTAACTCATGTCGATGAAGAAACCCAAGTGGTAACTGAGACCTCTACTTAGGATAATAATTTAGGGGGAACAAATGAAGTTCCTGAGCTAAATGCCCCTGAACCTGGTGACTCAATAGACCCAACTCTAGTAACTGAATTGCTTCAATCTCATAATAGTACAACTGAAATGCCTAACTCACCTACTATCTGTGTTGAACAAATCTCAGATGAAGAGTTGAAACATCGTAGATCGTGGCTAGACGCTCACACTTCTGATTTGATTATTGGAGATTCTTAAGCAAGCGTAAAGACAAGATCTAGATTCTGTCAAGGAGAAAGTGCATTATATTCCTGCTTCTTGTCTACTGAAGAACCTCAGTCAGTTGAGGATGCACTTAAGGACACTGATTGGATTATAGCCACGCAGGAGGAGCTGAATCAGTTCACGAGAAACGAAGTATGGGAGCTTGTTGACAGACCCCAGCATCAACATGTGATTGGAACTAAATGGGTCTTCAAGAACAAGCGGGATGAAAACAACGTTATAGTAAGGAACAAAGCAAGACTCGTGGCAAAAGGCTACTGTCAAGCTGAAGGGATAGATTTCGATGAAACTTTTGCTCCAGTTGCAAGATTGGAGGCAATCAGACTATTCCTAGCCTACGCAACACATCAGAGATTCAGAGTTTATCAAATAGATGTGAAGTCTGCGTTCCTGAATGGCCTGCTGAAAGAAGAAGTCTACGTAGAACAGCCTCCCGGCTTTCAACAGGGACATCCAAAAAGGCTCTGTACGGGTTAAAATAAGCACCCAGGGCTTGATACGATACCCTGTTTGAGTTTCTTCTTCAGAAAGGTTTTCAGAAAGGCACAGTAGACCGCACATTATTCAGCATTCGACTGAAAGACGATATCCTACTTGTGCAGATCTACGTAGATGACATAATCTTCGGATCGAAGAACGTCATCATGTGTCAGCAGTTTGAGAAGATGATGAAGGATAAATTTTAGATGTCAATGATGGGAGAGATGAATTATTTCCTCAGGCTGCGAAGTTCGATCACTCAGACAAGTATCGCGATCGAAGATTCAGCTTATGATGGCCATTCACGATCATGCAAAAATTAACTGGGCTGAATTCTTCCTGAAGGAGTTTATGACTCAGGCTGCGAAGTTCGATCACTCAGACAACTGCCTGTCAGTCAAGGGAAAATTACTATACGGCATGACGCTATCCGTTATGATAGAAGACCTCTGCAGAGCTGATAATATGGTGTATGCTGACAAGCTATATTTCAACCCGAAGAAGGTCCAATTCCAGAGCAGGGCAGTGGCCCTTCAGCGGATTGGGTCTGGGCCTGCTGATCCCAAGACCGGAGCACAGAAGACCTCCACTCCTACGAAGAAGAGGTCGCCTCCCAAGTCTACTCCCAAGACGCCAACCAAGAGACTGAAGAAAGTCAGTGAGGTCGTGACAGAGGTTGTTGCTGAACCACCTCTGTAGCTGAGGGACGAGGCTGAGTCCTCAGAGAAAACTCAGTCAGTGGAGAAGGCCGTCTCCACTGAACGAGATGAGACAGTGGACCAAGGGGTCGAAGCTGAACAGATTCCCACATCTGAGAGCCCCTTGGATATTCCTCCACTTAGCAGCATTCCGTCTGCTGAGAAGCAACAATCTTCGATTGAAGTCGAAGATTTTGAGACTGCTTCTGAGTCAGAATCGATCGGGATGGAGGCATCTGCTCTGCAATCAAGAGCCTCCCGAGAGATTGCTGAACATATCCCGGAGATAGCCAGCCACATTGACCTTATCATACTGGCAAGGCAGGTTAGACTCTATATGCTGATCAGGTTCCAGGAGTGGTCTACTCTGAACAAGCTGATCAAACACCACTCCTGTGAACAGCTCCACGAGGAGGAGCTGATGATAAGGAACAAGATTGGCTACTCAGAGACGTCTTACGTCTGTTCCTTGGATGACTTGAGGGCTGCCATGTTAGCCATGTTGAATGATCGCCAACCAACCTCAGCAACGGCACCCTCAGATGGGTCTGACCCCGATGGTCAGGACCCACCCCGTGATTCAGGCCCTGAGAAGCCTGATGAGGGTACTCAACTGGACAAGGATGCTCCAACTTCTGCTGCTGAACCTCCTCTCAGCATCCTTGGACCAGGTCAGTCGGAGGCTGGTACCTCGAAGTCAGTAGAACCAGCTCAGCTTCTACTTGAATCTGCGTTCGAGGTAGTGCCCAGCCCTAAAAGCCGATGATCGAAGTCAGTGGCCAGGGCCCTGAGGAGTCAAGGAACTCAGCACAGACTCCTCGCCCGTGCCGTCCACAAGATGTGGAGGCAGACCACTCAGGCTCAGAGTGCAGAGATCAAGGGGCTCAGAACTTCTATTGAAAACACGCCTGCCCTCGACTTCTCAACCATCCTGACTGAAGCACTCGCCACTCAACGAGCCAACTTCGAAGAGCAACTGAAGTTGATGGAGGCTGGCCAAGCGAAACTTCTAGAAGATTACAAGGCCGCCCAGTCAGCTCACACTGCATCCGTCTCTTCTATCTCTCAGGCCTCCAAACTCAGAATCCAATCAATTTAAAAGGCTATGGAAGATAAGGTGGATCAGAAGTTGCAAGATATTCAGACAGCAGTAGACGCCTCTCATAAGAAGTACAGCAAACAGCTAACAGATGAGAGAAACGAACTGCATGAGAGACTCACAAAGCTGCAGTACGCATTAGATGATCTTTCAGCAGCCTATAAGAGTCTAGATAAGAAGGTGCAGATTCCCACCCCTAGCTTATTTGCTGATGTCAAAAAGGGGGAAGGAAAGCTGAAGATTACTGAAGGGAAAGAGAAGGTACTGAGAGTACCTAAAGGAGTAAGGACAGTGACTGGAGCAACTCAGATTCAGCAATCTGCTCCCACTGGTTCCTCTACTCAGACTGTACAAGGCGAGGCCCAGGGTGTGTCAGCAGCAGGAGATGTAGTGCCTGCTGAGATTGGCCCAAGTGGCTCAGGACCCAAAGATTCTGCTACTCAAGCAACTCAGACTCCCAGAGATATAATCAGGGAGATTGTTGAGTATGCAGAGGAGGACTCAGAAGAGGCAGAGGTTCCTCTGCCTCCTCTAGTGCAAGGAAAGGGCAAGAAAGTACTGAAGCTTCCCACTCCTCCCAAGAAGAAAACTAAAAGATACATCACTCCTGAGGAAGAAGCTCAGATAGCTGCAGATGAAAAGCTTGCCAGAGAAATTGCCGAGGCTGAGGCTACCAACAAGCCAAAGAAAAAGCCAGCTAAAGGCAAGACTAAGACCCCAGCAGAAGGTAGGAAGCCTGGGACAAGGCTGCCTCTAAGGAAATTAAAGCTGAGTGATGAGGCTGACAAAGAGAAAGAGAAGGAACAGCAGCAGCAGCAGCAGAAATCTGGTCAGCAGGGAACTTCAAAAGAAAAATCATCTACTCCTGCTGATTCAGAAGAAGAAGAGCATGTACCTTCCTATGTTCCCTCGAAGAAACAAGAGCTTGAAATGCAAGAGATGGGATCAGATGGAGAGGTATCTAGACAGAGGAGCTGACGCAAGGCAAATAGAAGCAGCAAGAGAAAGGCTCAGATTGGCAGATCTAGAAGCTCTGAGGCTGAAGGCTGAGAAGGAAGCTAGCCAAAGGATTCCTGAGAAAGCTAACATTCCCTACAAATACAGAAGACTCAGGAAGCCTACTGACCTTAAGATTCACAGATGGCCCAGAGTAGATGAATGGATGTCATGGGAACGGACACAGAGGTGGGAGTCACTGAAGGCAGACTACATCAAGAGATACTACTTCTGGAGATACTGGCTTGAAATGCACCCATCGCATTTGCTGAATAGCTTCTGAAAATTGACCCAGAGATATTTGCTAGAGTTCAGAAGGCCATAGCAGATAAAATTTATGTCAGAGTCCCAGCTCCAAGGATCATGCCTCCCCCACTGAAACTTGATGGCTCTGTTCATTATAGGGTGATTGAGAAAGAGATTAAAGATGCTGCCCAAGCAAGACACTTAGATGAAGATGAGCCTGCTGATTTGCCAGAGATACTGAAGCTGAGGAAGACTAGTTAGAGAATGTATAGACTGCCACTTCCTGAATCAAAATCAAAGGACTTCAAAGATAGGATTCAGCAGTTCAGATGATAGATAACTTATGTATTTCTTTTCTGTTCTGTTTTCTTAGAATAGCAGTCTGATGTATCTGTACTGAATTTCATTATATATAAAACATCATTGTTGTTCGGCCCTGACAATTCCTTATTGTCTATATGGCCTTGTTTACTTTATGCTTAACACACAGAATCACTCAAGTGATTACTAACTCACACACTCACTGAATATCTTTCTTCTGTTAGTTTTTACCTTGTTAGATTCTAGTCAGTTAGATTGCTTATAGATGAGGGAAAATGTTGTTAGAAAGGGAGAAGTAGTTGTTAGTTTTCTGTATAGGTTCTGATATTTCTTCCCTGACTCCCTCAGTAGTCTAGGACTTGAAGAACAACTCCACTAATTCTACTTGTAATACTTGTAAGGAGCTCTGTTTCTGATAGCCATAGTGTTAGGTTTTGGCATCATCAAATAGGGGGAAAATGTTGGGAGATGATTCAGTCGCTCCTCAACTCATTGGGAGATAACTCAGCAGCCCAGTGCTCTGAATATTTGCTGAATATTTGAAGATCCCAAAACCCTACTTTGATTGACGAACCATTCAGTTGTAATGTGTTGTTCTGTCTCTGAGGTTTCAGACTCAGTAGACACTCTTCATTTGGTTCAGGCGCTCAGTAGATTATCAGCCTCAGTACCAGAAGAAGAAGACTCAGTGATACTTAGACTCGGCGAGGAAGCGATATGCGAAAAGAGTCAGTGGAACTGAACTCAGCAGGAGTAGTTCACTGAACTCGAAGTTCATCTTCAGTAGAGCTGACTCAGCAGGAGCATGCTACTGAATATAGATCAGACTCAGCAAAGGTTGGACAGTCTTCTAACTGTTAGAATTTACTAAGTCAAATCAGCAGAGTCATACGAGGAAGAGAGAAGTCAGCTTCAGATCTACCTTGAAGTATGTTCTGTCTCACCTACTTTCTTCAGGCTCGACCAATAACGAGCAGCCAGCTGTCAACCTTCTGATTAAAGCTGCAAGTCAAGAACTTTCCAGAAATGGAGGGAAAGTACTCTGCCACCATTCTTTAAAAGAGCCGTTAGCTACCCAAAAGAGAGAGACACAAGGAGCGTCGTCTCCAACGAATCTATCCTTTTCTCTGCTCTATAAATAGAGGGATACAATTCAAATTGATGCTCACGACCGAACCTACGAACACAAAGAAATCCAAGAACACAAGAGCATTAACGAGCAACTCTAAACGACCTAAGTCTTCCGCAAGAAGTTCAAAGAGAAATCTCCAGCAAAAGACGACATACCTGCTCATAGGGAACCAAGCTGAACCCGAGTATAAAGCTTCTAGTATCCAAGCGGCTGAATACAAACCCAAGTCCATACTTAAACTGTTCGTCGCTCTAGAAGCCACTTTCTCGTTCCCTATCCCTCTAACCTAAGCTCAGCAGATCTTATCCATAGCTTAGACGAAGGAGTTCATATCTGAACTGATCCTTATTGTAAAGGACTCCTTCATAGTTGGAGGGTTTGTCAAACGCTTTAGTTTGATCCGTTGTAAACTGAGACTTGCTCAGTATAAATCTCAAGACCAGTGTTTATCCAGCGTACAAACTGATTGAGACTATTTCAGTATAATACCTAGTCTCCTGATCTTTCGGGACAGTGGACGTAGGATTGTTGGATCCGAACCACTTTAAAAATCTTCTTGTTCTGTGTGTTTTTCTGTTTTAACTGTTGCATTGATTACTGTGCATACTGAAAGAATTTCTAAAATCATTCAACTGGGTTTCAGTTAAGCTTAATCGATCGCACTAACATGCTGAAACTGTTTTATTAAAAACGTTTTCTAAACTCAACTGAATTTGGGCCTACACATTTCCGCACTATACTGAACTTCAGCTGAACGACACTAAATTCTGACTCAAGTCAGCTAGCCGGCCTTAGTGAAGTAAGCCACTCTGCCACGCGATCCAGAACAGCTTATTTGGTCTACTGAACTTGTTCAGTACGGCACTCTCCTGAAAAGGACTGTTCGTGTTTAAAGTTGAGAAATTGTTTTCAAGTGTATTCACACCCCCCCTCCCCTCTAAACCTGAACGTTTAATCTCGGGACCAACAAAGCAAACACCTCTTCAATGGAAAATTATAGTTATACCACCATGTTCGAAATCAATCCTTCAACACGTCTTCAATTACGATTACGGTTCAATTACATTCATTTAAAACCACAATCAACACAAATTAGAAAGAAAGATTCAAAATTAGGGTTCTATACTTCTAAACCCAACAAGGTACACATTCAATTAGGTCCAAATTCGACACTAGATAGGAGAAATGGTTTCGGTTCTTTCCTACTTGCGTCGCCGTCGGCCATTTTCCTTCTCGCCATTGTCCAATGGCAGCGCCGCCGTCAACAAGTACTGGGCCTCCGTCCGCCAACCGCTGCCCACTGTCCGAAAGCTGTCCACCGTCAAAAGTCTACGCCAGCGCCATTCGTTCCTGAAATGGTGTGGGTATGGATATTTAAAGACAAAGTAGAAGTAAGGAGGTTATGGAGGAAGTGGAGGTAGTGGAGATGGTGTGGCTGAACGAAAATCGCAAGGTGGAGGTTATGGAGATGGAGTGGGATTCGAAAATATCGAAATGAATTCAATTTCACTCTTTCTCCCCTTTTTGAATCAACATTGATGGTAAAAGTTAGATTTGCTCTTAAGTGTATCAGTTTTGCAAAGAAAGTGTATTGTCACGGATTTGGATCTTTTTATGCGGGAAATGATCTAACATCGTTGGATCGATCCAACGACTATTGTTTGTTTCTAGTTCACAATATACCCTTTGTTCCCATGGGAACCTAACCCTATATATATATATATATATATATATATATAGTAAGGATCTGATGAAAACCCACATTCAACGTGAGAACTAAGAAACATGCATAATCCTTATATATTTTATGCAAAAAACTTATAATATTATACTCTTTTGCATAAAACTTATTACGATTATGCATAATGTGAAATTTGATATTTTTGCATAAAAAAATATAAGTATTATGCATAAAACATATAAGAAAAAGTCTTGGTAGAATAGAATTAGCACTCCACTCTCATTGACGTCCTGGATCTGAATTTCTTTATGAGCCCGGATGTGAAATGTCCATCTGGGAAAAGACAAACACATTTATACCCAAATCTTATATTTAACTACACTATATACCCAAGAAGACAAAAATACCCCTATTATGGGATGGTCCGATCACGGTGAACAGAGGGCCCGATCACGGTCCGACCGGTCGGACCGGTCCGACCGGTCGGACACATCCGACCAGAGGGGGCCGATCACTACTCTAAAAGTGGATAGTGGGGTATGATCGGTCACTACTCTAAAGTGGCCCGATCACTACTCTAAAGTGGGCCGATCACTATCAGGCCATGATCGGTCATGTCCGACCGGTCGGACACATCCGACATGGTCCGATCACGGTTCGATCATGGTCTGACACTTTTAGGTGAGAGAAGTAAAAAAGTGGGGGTATTTTAATAAATTTGGGTATATAGTGGATAGTTTTTATAAAGTTGAATAATTTTATATTTGATATAGTCAAATAGGGTATATTGATATATTACTACTTTCTTTATCTACATTTGTACTGTCCATTTTTTTGTTTGCTCACCGGTGGATATAATATAATGTACCAAAAAGAACTAGTAGGTGGACCAAATAAAATCCAAGTTCATCGTGCTTTTACGGCTCAACTTCAATCATGCATATCTACGGACTACGGATGGGTTGGATCAACCCATCAAGTCACAGATTATTTCAGCCAATTTTTATAGCTCTAAAAATGGGTAATGAACTCGATGGATAAAATGATATTTTCTTCTACCTTTATTAAAATGATATTTTATTATATAAAATGAAAACATGTGAGTTAAACAATGATTAATTATATGAAGAATTTCTCGTCACAATTAATTGGTGATCATTTCAATTGTACTGTTTGATACATAATAATATCAATTAAAATCTTGCGTGCATACATAAGCATATATTATCATTTCTAAAAAACAAGATTCCCATAATAGAAATGGTAAATTAAAATGCTTATAATTTTCCAATCTAAACTATGGTATTATTTCTTACCCTAATGTGGTGAAGTAACTAATATGTTATCATTGCATTTCAAATATATCAAAAATTAAATAATTTCTTGAAATTTATTGTATTTTAAAGAAAAGAGATAGTAATCCGCCGTCCAATTTTTCGTGTTCAATTGATGTTTTGTATAGTAATAGAAGGGTGACATGTGACTTCATTCCATCAAAAGTAAAGAGAAAATAGCACTCTATTCTATCCTGAAGATGATATATTGATATGCTGCTGTCTATAGGGGCCCTCCAGCCACAGTCTCTGCAGCTTTGCACTGTGAGCCTAGATTCAGTGGCCTAGATTCAGTGGCTTTTTGCAAAAGTTTAAATTATTGAACTTATAGTTTAATTTAAGAAAAAATTATTTTTTGATGTTTTTAAAAGTTTAAATTTAAAAAAAAATTTACATTTAAATTGAATAAGTTGAAATTGGTTAAGTTGATTTTTACCAACTTCTCCAACTTAATAGCATATTTGTAATTTTAGATAAGTTATGATTTGACATTTTACTTATAAATCACAAAATAAGCTACTACGGTATAAATTTTGCAAATACTAGTTTTTCAACTTTTTCTTCTCTTAAGCAATTTTTGCAAACACACCGTAAATTCTCTAATAAGCCACTTTTACCAACTTTTCCTTAATTTATACACTTAAAAAAAATTTAAGCTATTACAAACACCCCTCAGTTTGTGTTATGGGTTCTTTTGCTTTTGCCAGATATAGAGTTCCAGACCATTGCGGTAGAATCTTTTAATAGCATTTGAGCTTAAACATCTCCTACCTAAGAAAAATAACGGCCTAGCACAACAATAAAAAATATACCTCAAAATGATTCAAAGGTGACCATGTCTAGAAAGAAAAATAAAGAACAACTAAAACAATTATAGAAAAATCCTTGAACTAATACCGTCAATTTTCAAACTTATAACTATAAATATCAATTGCAGATTGTTGGGTGATGATTCAATCCTCAGCATGATCATACTTGTGGGAAATGATTCTATCTTCTATACTGAATCACGCTCAGTAGCCTCGTGCTCTGACTGTTGAGAAGATTTGAAGATCCCAAAACCCTATCTGATTGGTGAACCATTCCTTTGTATTCGTATTTGTCTCTGAGGTTTCAGACTCAGTAGACACTCTGCTCTGGTCAAGGCGCTCAGTAGCTCATCAGCCTCAGCACCAGTGTAGAAGACTCAGTGAATACTGGACTCGGCAGGAGCATAATATGCGAGAGAGTCAGTTGAACTGAACTCAGCAGGAGTAGTTCACTGGACTCGGAGCTGATTTTCGGTAGACCCTTCTCACCGTCTATCTATTGAATACAAAATCGGACTCGAGATCGGGCCGACGGTCTTACGAACCGTCTCGAATCTTTTGATAAGCTATCAGTGTTGTCAAGTACGAGGAAGAGAGAAGTCAACTTCAGTTGCCTCGAAGTTTGTTCTGTCTCAACCACCACATCCACCTCGAAAAATGACAAGCATACACGTGTCGTCTCACCTACTAAAGCTACAGTCAACATATTTCCGTAAAAGGAGGGAAAGGACACTGTACCTACTACACAAAAGAGCTGTTTGCTACCACAAAAGAGGGAAAAAGAAGAAGATCGTCTCCAACGGATCTATTCTTCTCTCCACTCTATAAATATAGGGATCATTCAAGATTTGAAAAACACTAACACCCAAGAACCTAATGCAATAGAAGCAAGAAACGCACAGAGCATTCAAACGAGCGAAATTAACGACTAAGTCTTCCGCAAGAATCAACCGAGTTATCTCCGTGAAAGACTACATCCAGCTCAAAAGGAACCAAGCTGAACCGACATAAGCTTCTAGTATCCAAGCGACTGACACGAACCTATAGCTAAACCCTCAGCTGTTCGTCGCTCTAGATAGCTACATTCTCGTTCCTTATCCCTCTAACCCTAAGCTCACTTGTTATATCCATAGCTTAGACGAAGGAGTTCACATTTGAACCCAATCCTTATTGTATAAGGACTCCTTCATTGTTGGAGAAGTTTGTCAAACACTTAAAGTTTGATAGAATTGTAACCGGGACTTGCTCGAGTATAATCCCCAAGCCACGGCTTTGTCCAGTGTACAAGCTGACTGAGACTAACTCAGTATAATAAATAGCCTCCTGATCTATCGGGACAGTGGACGTAGGATTGTTGATATCCGAACCACTTTAAAATATCTGTGTCGTTTACTTAGTGTTTCATTGGTTTTACTGTGCATACTGAACATCATATTTAAAATCGATTTAACTGTCTCAGTATTCTGAATTCTTATCTACTGAACTGAGACTTGCATAAAACGTTTTCCTCATTAAAACTGATTTGGGCCTAAACAATTCCGCATACTGAACTCTCACTGATCGATACTGAATTCTGACCTAGTCAGTTAGCAGATCTCAGCTGAGTCAGTTCTCTTTTAGCCTTTAACACGATTCGAACGGTTATGCAGTCTGCGCCCGAACTATTTCAAGATCCGGCACCTTCCCCGAATAGGACTGTTCGTGTTCAAAAGTTGAGAAATTAGAATTCAGGTGTATTCATCCCCCCCCTCTACACCTGAACTCACTCACGGGACCAACACAGATCAAGGGCTATGCTTAATCCAAATTTACTAAGTTAAACGTCAATGTTTTTGACTGGATCAATCACATGTTCTTTTACACCTCAAACAAAAGAAAAATTAAGTAAAAAATGGGAAATATTGAACTCAATTGATTTTTTACCTAGTACGTAACTGATCGATAGCCATAATGTCAAAAGATTCAAGTGATTTCCCTGATCTATTATTTTTAAATTTAAATACTGTATAAGATCCTAATTGATTTTAGAGCATGTACTCCTCCAGAACTAGAAGGAAAATGTCTTGTCCAAATCAATGAAAATATAATTCACTGTCTAATATCCAATAAAGTGCATTCCACCGACAATCAGTTTAAAATACATTAATGTCTATTGTTTTGTTTTTTCCTTCTAGCAGATGAGATATTGATGGGATTACAGCTAGCGCCTAGCAGTTTAAAGTACATTAATCTTGGTAAATATCTACTGTTCTATATTTACTGAGTGGGTTCGTTGTATGCATGTTCATTGATTTAGTAGGATGCCATACACAGTATTTAAGATGGCAGAATAGGTATATGACCATATATGATTTATTTAATATTTTATTTTAAATTTGTATAATATGAAGATAATATAGTATATGTAACCCTACCAAATTATCAATAAAGAAATTAGCACACAGAAACAAATAGATTAATATTAATTCTTTACTTTCACGAGAAAATAGGGATTTTATATACATACATATAATTTCAAAAATTAATATTCATTCTACAAATAGCAGCTCATCCATACACAGCCCCAAACTCGTTGATGGAATTTGAAATGCTTTAATTTGAATTGTCCTTTTTTATTATTATTATTTTTTGTTGGTGGGAGTGTTTTATTTGAATTTTCTTATTACGATTCATAAAAAAAATTGTATCTATTAATATTATCAAGTAGTAGAGATGGCAATGGATCTTGGACCCGGTCCAGATCCGTGGATCCAGATCCATTTTTCTGAATCTGGATCTTAAAAAATTGGACCCATTAGATCTGGATCGGATCTGGACTAATTTTAGAAATTACGGATCTGGATCTGGACTTTACGATCTGAGATCCGGATCCGGTCCAGATCCGCTAATTTTTATAACTAAAATATTATTTTATTATCATATCTAAAATATTATATTTATATTATTCTACTTAAAATATCACATTACATTATTTGTTGAGCTTGAAATACTTAACTAGTAATCTAATGAATATAAAAGAGGGAGGAGATTGAGTACCCACTGTCTACGAATTTAGAAGTTTTTTTAGAGAGAACATCATAGTTTTATAGAGGATTGTAATATTTTTATAATATCATGAGTAGTTAGATTTTTTTTAATGATAGTAATGCTCTTATAGATTATCGTGTTATCGTATAATTAATTAACTTAATTAAATTTTAATTGATTTAGAATTTTTTTAATTTTAGCTAAAAAAACTTATGGATCCGGGTCTAGATCCGAGACCCTGTGGATCCAATGGATCTGGGTCTGGATCTCATTTTTTGAGATCCAATGGATCTAGACCGGATTTGGACCAAAATAAAAAATCCCGAATCTGGATCTGGATCGAGGAGAATCCGGTCCAAATTCGGTCCATTGTCATCCCTATCAAGTAGTATGAATTGTAGGATAAAAAAATTCAAATAACATTAAAATTAAATTACATAAAAAAATAATAATGCAGATTTAGGTGGGGCTGAGCAAGACTGAAATCCGTCCCAATCGTGAAGTGTGTCCGTCCCAATCTTCTTTAGGGATAGGTATTACCCGTCCCATCGTGAAGTGTGTCCGTCGGATTTGTTCGTATTGCTATCTCTAGCTCCTCTCCTATATGCATGAGTTTGCAAATTAATGTTTATATAAAATATTTATTTATTTTTTGTCTAAAGTCAAAAAAAATACTTTTTTGAACAAAGTCAGGTGGCTTTGTGTATTAATTTTATTTTTCAAAAAAAAAACTGAAAATAATATAAAGAAATTTTAATAAAAAACAAAAAATAAGAAAAGCACTTTGTAGAAACCAAAAATGTGTCGATTAATGCTTATAACTTTCAACAATTAGACGGTTTTATCATAGAGAAACGATCACACAGCTGAACTTATAATATTAAAAAATTATTTATACAGAACAGATAATGAGATAAACATCTTTAAAAACATTTGTAGATATATAATTAGGGTGGTTGTTTTCCAAATCAACCGATATTGATTCCCAAAACCAAATGCTTTATTGTTGATCTTTTATAGCGGTGCATCCATTCGGTCGTAACCTTTCCATTTCATATCTCATATCTTACATGACATGTTTAGATTTTAGAATGATTTAACAGCTGAGTAGAAAACAAAACAAGACCCACCTCTAAGAGTTGTGTTTATCAATCATTAACATCAAACCCACGCTCCACCTAATATCAACTCTTAATTTGTTTTGTCCGAACACATGCATGTGATATTAAATCATAATAATAAATATGGTATGACTCATGAGTATACATGCTTAACTTAGTTAGCTACACGTATAATTGTTGGTAGTTGAATATTTATGCCTTATAACGACCTCTCTTACCGTTGCAGCAACACTTCCTCAACAAAAATTTGTTGCAGTTTGTTTATTAATCAAACTGAAAGCAATATGCATGATTTGCTTAAATCATATATATCAAATTATCCACTGAATTAATAGAATTAAATAATTCGTAAAATCACGAGATGGAAGATGTTATAACAATAAAGGTTTTTTCGCCGCTATTTGAAGTGCATACTACTCAAGAACTAGTATACAACATAAAAAATAATTTATAAAACTAATTATACGTGATGGATTCATACATACATAGTTGCTTTGATAAATATCAACCGTGACCTTCAAATTTGGCCACAAAACAAGAACATCAACCGAACTTTTCTTTAGATGAAAGATGAAGACAAAGGTTGTATGGCCGTCATCCGGAACAAATAATTTGCCATAACTTCGCATCTATCTTCATATCTCCAACTTGAACAAATATGAATTATTAAAAAAAGTGGGAATAACAACATCCTTAAAGATCTTGAATTTGTGGCTTGGAAAATAAATCACGATATATGTCTTCGGTGTAGAATCCATAACTTGCAACTATGTGTCTTTTCCTTTTCTTTTTCACCTTGATTTACTGCAGCAACTGCAAGGCTCAATTCGACGAAATGAATTTGAAAAAAAAAAGAGTAATTTATGCCGACTCCCATAATTAAAAACATAAATTTAGTTACTTCCATGATATAACAAAGATTACTATAAAATCCTCAAATTTTTTTTTTTACTTTTTTTTATTTATCAGACGGGTATCATGTCAGACATGATATTGGACTTCCGTAGTCTATGAAAAAGCATACAGGTACCATAATTGCTGTGCATTCATCATACTTAATCAATGCATAAAAATGAATAAAAAAACTTGAAAATGATTAGAATAAGACGTGTCTAAGTTGAATATTGGAAAAGTTAATTGTTTTCAATAATATGGTTGATATTGTAAATATTATAGAAATGTGATTTAAGCATTGATTTCGAATTAGCATAATTAAGTTAACATTGAATTAGGTTCACAGTAAGTAATTTAAGCATTGATTTCGAATTAGCATAATTAAGTTAACATTGAATTAGTTTCACTGTAAGTTGAATAATTTTTTTGTCTGATTTTTTTTTTGTGTGTAATAAAATATTATCTAAATATGATTTATAAGTATTTTATCATTTTATTGGTTAAAAGTTTAGAGTACTGTATGTTAAAATTGCAATATCCAAATATCGAATTATAATGAAATGACAAGGCCGTCGATAATATCTGACAATAAATATTACATAGAATCTGGTGAAGAAAGAGAAAACCGCCACCTTCTCTTTCTCTCATGGCTATCTTCCCACACCTTTTCTGGTCCTTCTTCTTTACCCTCATCACAATTCTCTTCTATGTACGGAAAACTCGCCGCTGGAAACCCACTGCGGTGCCGGTCAATTGGCCGCTGGTCGGAATGCTGCCGGGACTTATCCGCAACTCCCACCGTGTCCACGACTATGTAACAGACATCTTAGCCGAATCCGGTGGTGGATTCGATTGGAAAGGCCCCTCCTTCTGCAACATGGAGATTTTCGCGACGAGCGATCCTGCAACTATTCACCACATCTTCAGCAAGAACTTCTCCAACTATCCGAAGGGTCCCGAATTCAAAAAGATTTTCGAAGTCTTGGGAGACGGGATTTTCAACGCCGATATGGATCTTGTTAATACGGGAGTGTCGAAAATGACGATTATAACATTAGCCGAGGCAAGAGTTGGACTCTTTCTCCGCAAGACGATAATGCTCCGCTACTCGGTGCAAGCGGTCTATAGCACTCGTCTCCAAGATACAACGGCTTATCAATTACGAGTAGTTGCACTACTTCTCGTAATTCAGGTGAACTACTAGATATTTGAGACTAAGGAAAATGGAAGATATGTATGTGATGAATGAACATAAAATAAAATGGAGAAAGTGAATTTCTTATTATTCCTCTCGGTCATGTCTAATTTATAGACAATAGGTGGCTCTTCATAAATCAACACAACTTTTAGTAATGCAAGAGGTTGCTCATCGAATTAACGTTTCCATTGTATTTAATGTGTCTCTTATGAAGCCATGCATGATATCATTCAATTTGTCCTTTGTGAGCATGAAACAACGTGGCTAATTTCTCAAATGGTTGCATTCAATGAATGTGACCATCAATCATTTCAAAGCCACATATGTAACATTGCTTTTCATTGAAGGAAGCCAACCTTTCAACCATTATGCATGAGAAGCAACGTCCTCATGAAGCCACGTTTCATGACAAAAGATTACAAGATGAAGCCACGTTATTTCATGCCAACGTTTCAAATAATAATTTAATAATCTAATATTAATTATTCTAACAATCCCCCACATTAGATTATTAAATGCAAGTGCAAAATGTTATGCAATTCCTTAGTCCCAATGACCTATTATTGCATCAGGATAGGTAGTTTTTTGCTTTGAACCTTCCTTAGTATAATGTTATCGGATTTACTCGCTGCTCGGTGAACGCGATGTCTTGAATCGGTCAGCTTTTGTGTAAACCAAGACAATAACATATACACAATAATAGATACAATATCTTTCGTTCTCACGTTGTGTCCATTTTGGCCTTTGACCATATCTTGGATTCATAAGTGTTTTTCTATTTGAAGCGGCCACACTTCTCACTTATATAGGTGATCTCCTATAAAGAGTATCCTGCCATACTCCACCAATAAGGCTATAGGAATCATTAAAAACTTATAGCTTACCCTTTTACCACAAGCTACAGGTTAGCACTTGGGGCAGCTTCGAGAATGGATTTTTAGTTGTATTTCCAAGTGCACAACTTGAACATTCTTAACTTAGTTGTCTCTTTGAATCATGCTCATGGGATCTCCAATTATCATGGTAGAGTTACCATTAAGAGCGTTCTTTTAGTGTGGATTTTAATCCCATTCCCCTAACTGCATTGTACAATTGATCACGGTTAATACCTTTAGTAAACTGATCCGCAATATTATCTTTTGACTTTACATAGTCAATGCATATTATTCCACTAGTGATCAATTGTCTAATGGTATTATGTCTTCAACGAATATGTCGAGACTTACCATTATACATACTACTTTGTGCTCTCCCTATTGCAGACATACTATCACAATGTATTAAAACGGGAGGCACTGGTTTTTCCCAACAAGGAATATCCTCTAAGAAGTTTCGTAGCCATTCGGCTTCTTCGCCAGCTTTGTCTAGAGCAATGAATTCCGATTCCATTGTAGACCGAGCTATACAAGTCTGCTTAGAGGATTTCCATGACACTGCTCCTCCACCTATGGTAAACACAAAATCACTCATGGACTTGGAATCTTTTGTGTCGGATATCCAATTTGCATCACTGTATCCTTCTAACACAGCGGGATACCTTGTGTAATGCAGACTATGAGTTAAAGTATGCTTTAAATACGTTAGAACTCTATTTAGTGCGGTCCAATGATCCTTTCAAGGATTACTTGTGAACCGACTTAGTTTGCTTATAGAATATGCTATGTCGGGCCTTGTACAATTTGCTAAGTACATTAGGCTTCCAATGACCCTAGCGTATTCCAATTGGTAAATTGGATCTCCTCGATTTTTGGCTAAGTGTAGGCTTAAGTCCACAGGAGTCTTAGCCGGAGGTAGATCAAGAGCATTGAATTTCTTAAGCACATTCTCTACATAGTGAGATTGTGATAAAGTAATTCCTTCGGATGTTCTAGAGATCTTAATCCCTAGAATTACATCAGCAATTCTCATATCTTTCATGTCGAACATTCTTTTCAACATTGCTTTAGTATTCATAATTATATTATGATTACTTCCCATAATAAGCATGTCATCAACATATAGACATATAATAACAAAGTTTTCAGATGTACCTTTAATGTACACACACTTGTCACACTCGTTTATTTTAAAACCATTTGATAACATAACATTATCAAATTTCTCATGCCATTGTTTGGGAGCTTGTTTAAGTCCATATAATGACTTAACAAGTTTACAAACTTTCTTTTCTTGTCCGGGAATCACAAACCCTTCTGGTTGTTCCATGTATATTTCATCTTCTAAATCTCCATTTAGAAATGCCGTTTTAACATCCATTTGATGTATCTCAAGGTTATGTAACGCAGCAATGACAATTAGCGTTCTTATGGAGGTTATCCTCGTTACGGGAGAGTATGTATCAAAATAATCAACCCTTCCTTTTGCTTGTAACCCTTGGCTACTAGTCGTGCTTTATACTTGTCAATAGACCCATCGGCCTTATATTTCTTCTTTAGAATCCATTTGCATCCTAAAGGTTTACAACCGGGAGGAAGATCAACAATCTCCCAAGTGTGATTGTTCATAATTGACTCGATTTCGCTATTAATCGCTTCTCTCCATAGAGGAGCATCAGGACTTGACAATGCAGCCTTGATTGTTTGCGGTTCATCTTCTAATGAATATACTACAAAGTCTGGACCAAAAGACTTTGCTATTTTCACTCGTTTTCCTCGTCTTGATTCTGGTATTGACCCATCACTTTGGTCAATCTTTTCTAGTGAGCTTTCTTCATAAGTTCGTTTCTTAGAACTCACATCATTCTTTTCTTTCTTAGGGAATATAGATTCAAAAAAGACAGCATTTCTGGATTCTATAATCATTCCCTCATTTATGTCGGGTATTTCTGACTTATGTACCAAAAACCTATATGCGCTACTATTGCTTGCATATCCTATGAAGATGCAATCAATAGTTTTAGGTCCTAGCTTTACTTGTTTAGGTTTAGGTACTTCAACTTTTGCTAGGCACCCCCACACTTTAGTGTATTTGTAGGATGGTTTCCTACCTTTCCATAGTTCATATGGAGTTTGTTCTTGTTTCTTTGAGGGCAACTTATTTAAAATTTTATTTGCCGAAAGAATAGCTTCCCCCCACATGTTATGTGGTAAGCCCGAGCTTATCAACATAGCATTCATCATTTCTTTTAATGTTCTATTCTTTCGTTCAGCAACACCATTTGATTGTGGTGAATAAGGTGCAGTTGTTTGATGGATAATGCCATTTTCACGACAAAAGTCCACAAAAGGTGCAACATACTCACCGCCTCGATCACTTCGGATCATTTTGATCTTGGTGTTAAGTTGATTTTCAACTTCATTTTTACAGCTTTTGAAAGCATCGAAAGCTTCGTCTTTGCTTCTCAAAAGATATACATAACAAAATCTTGTGCAATCATCTATAAATGTTATGAAATAATTCTTTCCACCTCTAGTTTGCACAAGTTTTAAATCGCATAGATCGGTGTGAATTAATTCAAGAGGTGTAGTCGATCTTTCCACCGAATGGAAAGGTTGTTTAGCCATTTTTGCTTCAACACAAATTTCACACCTTGAATGATTGTCAAAAGACATTTTTGGCAACAATTCTAAATTCACTAATTTTCTTAGTGTATTTAGATTTACATGTCCTAATCTATCATGCCATAAATTAGGAGACTCAATCAAGTAAACAACGGGGGTCTTTTTATTATCACGGATAGCATTTACATTGATACAATTTAGCTTGAAAAGGCCGCTATCAACATAGCCTTTTCCAATAAATTGTCCATTCTTGGACAATACAACCTTATCCCCCTCAATAACTATTCTAAATCCGGCCTTGCTAAGAATAGAGCCGGAAACCAAATTCTTGCGAATGTCGGGAACATGCATCACGTTTTGGAGAGTCACATTCAATCCCGACGTCATCTTGAGTACAACTTTTCCAATTCCATAGACCTTGGAAGTAGAGGAGTTTCCCATGTATAACATTTTCTCCTCCTTGACAACTTCATAAGTTGAAAACATAGATTTATCCACACACACGTGCTTGGTAGCGCCGGTATCAATCCACCATCCTATCGGATTACCGACCATGTTTATTTCATCTACGACCGCAGATAGGTCGAGTTCAGACATGTTGATGGGAACATAATTTTCTTCCGCCATATTTGCTTGTGGACGGCCTTTGTATTCCTTCTTTGGCTTTCGGCAATCTTTTGCCATATGGCCCGTTTTTCCACAATTGTAGCAATTCCCTTTGATCTTTTTCTTTGTTAGCCATTTTTGCTTCATTTCAAAGAACTTGCGTTTCTTTGAGTTAGTGCTAGTGCTGCACTCGGCTAGATTAGCCCTTGCCTCTACAGACGGCTTGTTAGTCTTTCGATCTGCCTTGCGATTGTCCTCTTCAATTCTGAGACGGACTATCAGATCTTTGAGACTCATCTCTTTGCGTTTATGCTTGAGATAGTTCTTGAAATCCTTCCACATAGGTGGTAGTTTCTCTATCACAGTTGCAACTTGAAATGATTCAGAAAGGACCATACCTTCGGCAAGTATATCATGTATGATCAATTGAATCTCTTGCACTTGTTCGATTACAGTTTTGGCATCCACCATCTTGTAGTCTAAGAATCGTCCAACGACGAACCTCTTTAGATCGGCATCTTCGGTCTTGTATTTTGTCTCCAAAGAATCCCACAATTCCTTCGACGTCTTTGCAGTCGAGTAGACACTATAAAGAGTGTCGTCAAGTCCATTTAGGACATAGTTGCGACATATGTAGTCGCTGTGAGACCATGCATCATACGCTATGCGTTTCTGCTCATCAGTTTCATTTTCCCCCATAATTGGAGGTGATTCTTTCAAGAATCGAGATAAATTTAAAGTAGTTAAATAAAACAACATTTTAGATTGCCAACGCTTAAATTCGGAACCTGAGAATTTCTCCGGCCTTTCCGCATGAACAGGGGCGCTTGGAATCTGATTGTTCGTTGCTGTTGTAAAATTCGGCGGCATGTTGCTATTGCTTGTCGTTACTTGGGCAACGGGATCGGGTACATCACTGTTACTTGTCGTCATCTCTTCAACACAATTATCGTCTTGCGATTGTTAATACGGGAGTGTCGAAAATGACGATTATAACATTAGCCGAGGCAAGAGTTGGACTCTTTCTCCGCAAGACGATAATGCTCCGCTACTCGGTGCAAGCGGTCTATAGCACTCGTCTCCAAGATACAACGGCTTATCAATTACGAGTAGTTGCACTACTTCTCGTAATTCCGGTGAACTACTAGATATTTGGGACTAAGGAAAATGGAAGATATGTATGTGATGAATGAACATAAAATAAAATGGAGAAAGTGAATTTCTTATTATTCCTCTCAGTCATGTCTAATTTATAGACAATAGGTGGCTCTTCATAAATCAACACAACTTTTAGTAATGCAAGAGGTTGCTCATCGAATTAACGTTTCCATTGTATTTAATGTGTCTCTTATGAAGCCATGCATGATATCATTCAATTTGTCCTTTGTGAGCATGAAACAACGTGGCTAATTTCTCAAATGGTTGCATTCAATGAATGTGACCATCAATCATTTCAAAGCCACATATGTAACATTGCTTTTCATTGAAGGAAGCCAACCTTTCAACCATTATGCATGAGAAGCAACGTCCTCATGAAGCCACGTTTCATGACAAAAGATTACAAGATGAAGCCACGTTATTTCATGCCAACGTTTCAAATAATAATTTAATAATCTAATATTAATTATTCTAACAGATCTGTGGGAGCTTCACCGGCGGACTACTATGGCATTCATGACTCATGCCGAATTCTACACTTTGCTAGAGAAATCCGTGTGGCAGAAAGTTGAAACCGGCCTCCTACCTGTCCTTGATTACTTCTGC
Organism: Lavandula angustifolia; assembly: GCA_028984105.1. Taxonomy (NCBI): domain Eukaryota; kingdom Viridiplantae; phylum Streptophyta; class Magnoliopsida; order Lamiales; family Lamiaceae; genus Lavandula; species Lavandula angustifolia. The sequence goes on along the minus strand of CM054818.1, from coordinate 12,708,793 downwards.
ACAGCTGGGGTTGATGTTGACTTGCAGGATATGTTTCAACGACTCACTTTTGATAATATTTGTAAAATGGTGTTAGACCACGATCCACGAAGCTTGTGCGTGGAAATGCCGTACAACCGGTGCGAGAAGGCGTTTAACGACACCTTAGAAGCGTTGCTGTACCGCCACGTTCTCCCAGAGAGGGTGTGGAAGCTGCAGAAATGGCTACAAATCGGAAAAGAGAAGAAGCTCAAAAAAGCTTGGAAGGATTTCGATGAATTCATCTACCCATGTTTGGACATAGCAGAGGGGAGAGAAAATGACTTCAGCCTTTTAGCATCTTTCAGAAGGGTCCATCAAGACACAAATTCTTCTTCATCCGATTTGAAAAAAATCTTGAGGGACACTGCATTGAGTTTATTGCTTGCAGGTAGAGATACAACAAGCACTTGCCTTACATGGCTTTTCTGGCTCATCGCTCAGAATCCCACATCGGAAATCAAGATTCGACAAGAGGTAGAAGCCCTTCTAAAAGAGGAAAAGAATTTTAGGTTTTTCAACGTGCAAGAGTCTAATAAACTAGTTTACCTCCATGGAGCATTGTGCGAGTCTCTAAGGCTGTTCCCTCCAGTTGCATTGGAGCATAAAGCTCCAATACGACCTGATAATCTGCCGTGTGGGAGTTACGTCAAAGAAAACACTAAAGTGATAGTGTCTTTCTACTCGGTGGGAAGAATGGAGACGGTTTGGGGGAAAGACTGCTTAGAATTCAAGCCGGAGAGATGGATATCTCTGACAGGGAAAATCAAACACGAGCCGTCGTACAAGTTCGTGGCGTTCAATGCGGGGCCACGGACTTGTTTGGGTAAAGAGATGGCTTTCATACAGATGAAGATGGTGGCTGCAGCAATCATCCATCATTACAACGTCAAGCTTGTGGAGGGCCATCCAGTTTCACCTCGTGATTCCATTATACTACATTCTAAACATGGATTGATGGTGAGTTTGTCCAGAAGAAATGCTTGATCTTAAAGAGGAATTTCATCAACAACGTGATTCAAAACTCATGTATTAGATTGTTGTTGATAATTGGTTTAATAAATGCTAGAAGATAAACTTGAATTAAATGATGGTGTGCGAGACATTTCATCAAGTTTGGTGATGGTCAATATTTCCCCAGAAGATAATATATATTCCTTCCGTCCCGCTTGACTTGTCTTGTTTTCCTTTTTGGGTTATCCCACTCGACTTGTCTTGTTTCCAAAAAAGGAAAATAATCATTACACAACCTACCACTTTTTCTACTTTTTTACACACTTATCTACACACAACCACCCACTATTCTTAATCTCCGTGCCCAAAAGAAACCAGACAAGTGGAATGGGAGGGAGGGAGTACATTGTATTGGCAAGTTCATGTGCTCAGTATTAATTATGTGTCTTGTCTTTTGTGTTTCTAGATTGATCTACTTAATTGTTCATACTGATAAAAGGCACTCGTGTCCAATGTTAAGCAGTGTGAATAACAAATCAGATCAAGGAGTATTCTTAGAATACTCTAGGGTCAGCAAACCTTTCAAGGTCTTTAACTACCGGACACTTTGCGTAGAGAAAAGCGCTCATGTTGTATTTAATGAGTTCATTACTGAGAACATGAAACGAAGCTCTCAGCAAGATGCTGAAGAGGTCAGCAGCATGCTACAGGATCTAAACATAAACGATGATATAGAGAAGATTCAGCATTGTTGGGATGATGATTCAAATGATGAAGTTCAGAATCAACAAACAAGCAATGTAGCTGAACCGATTGATTCTTCTAAACAGAATTGATACCAGGTAACTCAAGTCGATGAAGAAACCCCAGTAGTAACTGAGACCTCTACTGAGAATAACAACTCAGGGGGAACTACTAACGTTCCTAAGCTAAATACCCCTGAACCTGGTGACTCAGTAGACCCTGATCTTATTACTGAACTGCTTCAATCACAAAATAATACTACTAAAATTCCACACCATCCGACTATTTATGCAGAATCAACTTTAGAAGAAGTAACAAGTTCGTTGTTAGAAGCTCATACTTCAGAACTTATTATCGGAGATTCATCAGCAAGCATTAAGACAAGATCCAGATTCTGTACTCCTTCTTCTTGTCTACCGAAGAACCTCAGTCAATGAGAATGTGCTGAATGATGCTGACTGGATTACTGCCATGCAAGAAGAGCTCAACCAGTTCCCTAGAAACGACGTTACGACGTTTCGGAGCTTGTAGACAGATGGTGATCGTTGTTTTGCACCAAATAATCCTGCAAAACTTGAGAATTATATCAGTGTATTTCACATTGTATCGAACACAAGGAACGGAGGGCTAGACACATTATTTTTCTACTTATCTATGGTTTTGGTTAGCAACCACGCAAGTTTGGGATTTCTATTAAACTAAAAAAGATTAAAAACTGAACTGAATTAATAACTGTATGAACTGGGCAACTGAGAGACAGGTCCAGCTAGGGGTGTAATGGTTTGGTTCGGTTCGGTTTCTTATGCATTTTAGGAACCGAACCAAACACATAAAAATAGTTCGGTTCGGTTCGGTTCGATGTGTTTTTAAATATCGAAACCGAACCAAACCGAACCGCTTATAAATGGTTTGGTTCGGTTCGGTTTACCGGTTCACCTTTCTATTTTTTATTTATTTTTTAAATTCTAAATAATGCAAGAATAATAGTTTATAGGATGTCACTCGTTCCAAACTCATGAGTATATAATTGTTACTCATTTCTCTTCCTTTGTATAGATTAGAATGGATGTTAACTTAAATCTAATATCTAAATCTAATAACATTCTCATATAATAAAGACAAATATTAAATGAATAAATTAAAAAATAAGATATTGGTTCAGTTCGATTCGAACCGTTCAAAAATTTTTGAAACCGCGAACCGAACCGAATATAAGCAGTTCCTAAAAAAATAAACCGAACCAAACCGCGAAGCCGAACCGAACCACATTTTTCGATTTGGTTCAGTTCGGTTTGATCGGTTTCGTGGTTCGGAGCGGAACTACTTACACCCCTAGGTCCAGCAGAATATTCACACACACGTAATTCCAATCATCGGCACTTAATATGAATCAATCTTAAGAATCTACTAGTTATAGATTGCCATAATTAAACTGACACAACCCTCACTCACACTTACTTAGTCGGTAACCGCCATGTTGGGCATCGAAACGGCTACTTCCCTAACCTAGTTACAACCTACGTTGTTGGGCAATCAATAAATTTAATAGCTAGACAGCTTTATCGAACTAAGGGAGCCTAGTATAGGAGTCTACTCGTATGTTGGGCATCTAATAGTCTCCTATCGGTTTAATCCAACTATTCTAATGAATAATTTCGCTACTTACCTAGCCTTTGTTCCACGAGAAACGACGGAAGTACTAAGTGTTGGGTGATGATTCTATCCTCAGCACAGTCATACTTTGTGGGAAATGATTCTATCTTAACTGACCAAAGCTCAGTAGCCTCGTGCTCTGAATTCATTTGAAGATTTGAAGATCCCAAAACCCTATCTGATTGGTGAACCATTCCGTTGTAATTGTTTGTCTCTGAGGGTTCAGACTCAGAAGACACACTGCTCTGGTTTAGGCGTTCAGTAGATTATCAGCCTCCGCACCCGATGTAGAAGACTCAGTAGATACTGGACTCAGCAGGAGCAGTATACTGAAGGAGTCAGTGGAACTGAACTCAGCAGGAGTAGTTCACTGAACTAAGAGCTGACCTTCAGTAGAGTAAATTCAGTACTCTCTACAGGATCAGACTCAGTAACGGCGAACAGTCTTCTGAACTGTCAGATCTTTTGAACGACAATCAGCACAGTCAAATACGAGGAAGAGAGAAGTCAGCTTCATTATGCCTCGAAGTCTGTTCTGTCTCAACTACTCTGCAAAACCTCGACGAATGACAGGCAGACACGTGCCTTTTTACCTACTAAAGTTGCAAGTCAACATATTTCCAGAAAAGGAGGGAAAGGACAATGTCACCTTTTTCAAAAGAGCCGTTAGCTACCAAAAGAGAGAGAGTAAGGGATGATCGTCTCCAACGGATCTTTCCAAAACTCTTCTCTATAAATAGAGGGATCATTCGAAATTTGAAGCTCACGAGAAATCACAAGAACACAGAGCATTCAACGAGCAAATCAAAAAGCCTAAGTCTTCCGCAAGAACTCGAAGAATATTTCTCCGGCGAAAGACTACAATCTAGCTCTTAGGGAACCAAGCTGAACCGATATACAAGCCTCTAGTATCCAAACGACGTTACACGAACCCAAAGCTAAACTCAGTTGTTCGTCGTTCTAGAAGCTACATTCTCATTCCCTATCCCTCTAACCCTAAGCTCAACCGATCATATCCATAGCTTAGACGAAGGAGTTCATATTTGAACCTAATCCTTATTGTAAAAGGACTCCTTCATTGTTGGAGAGTTTGTCAAACACTTTAGTTTGATAACCGTTGTAAACTGAGACTTGCTCAGTATAAATTCCACGATGCGACTTTGTCCTGTGTACAAGCTGACTGAGACTAACTCAGTATAATAAATAGCCTCCTGACCTTTCGGGACAGTGGACGTAGGATCCTGTGTATCCGAACCACTTTAAAAATCTCTCTCGCTTGCTCTCTTATTTACTGTTGCATTGATTTTAACTGTTCATACTGAAAATTATCCTTTAAAATCATACAACTAAGTCTCAACCAACATATTGAACTGTTTTTTCTGCTGAATTGAGACTGTCTTGATAAAACGTTTTACACTCAACTGATTTGGGCCTACACATTTCCGCACCACTGAACTCTATCTGCTGATACTGAATTCTGACTCAGTCAGCTAGCAGATCTCAGTAGAGTCAGACTTTGCCAAACACGATTCAGAAAAGCTATTTGGTCTGCTGAATTCTTTCAGTACGGCACTTTCCTGAACAGGACTGTTCGTATTCAAAGTTGAGAAAATCGGATTCAGGTGTATTCACCCCCCCCTCTACACCTGAACGTGCTCTCGGGACCAACAATAAGTTAGCTACAGACTTCGCAACTAGGATAATCAGGCCTAAATTTCTAGTCAGATTAATTAATTCACAATTAACCCAAAACTCTCTTGATTAATTATTCGAACCTAAGCCTCATGTATTGTTTACGTGTGAATTTACATTCTGTCGGACCCTAAAAGACTTAGCTACTCATGCAGACGCTTTGGTTGGGCAACTGGGACAGTTCGCAAAACAGAAACTTAAACATGAATAACCCTAGATCTAACATGAACGAAACTTAAAAAAAATAAAGCACGAAATAACAGAATACTTAAACCTATGAATTAAACTAAAACTTGAATTAAAATAGAACTAGAGTTTCAAACGTAAATTCGATGTTCCTACTCAAACGATTAATGACGAACTAAATTTAAAACAAGAATTCAAACTTTGAAACATAACGATCAAACCAACGGAATTGAAAAGTGTTTCTTCTTTTCTAATTACTTCACACAACTTGAAATATTCAAAGGAATGGAGGCGGCGGTATGGATCTTCAACGTGATCAGCGGTCGGCGGTCGAGAAATGGTAGAATTCGGGATTAGGGTTTCTTGGATTCGGAATGGAGTATCGGCGTGAATTGTAACGGGAGGAAAAGACCCCTTCTTCTCGTCTACTTCTTCTCTTTTATATTCCTTATCGTCCTCTCCAAGTTAGGTTAAAATCTCCCAAAGATAAGGCAATGATTTGGATAGATAAGGAAATAATATCTTTCCTTATCCATCACAAAGTATGATCAAGATATTTCCCTCCATAGATATCCGCGTCCGCGTCATCAATTTCGTGCCCCTTTCGTCATCAAACATTGCCAAATATTATCCTCGTCACCATGCCACGTCAGCACTTACAACCTGCATTTTTCACCATTGCGAGTGCATCGATTGGCCAATTGAAGCACTTTTCGGCCATAAATAACTAAGTATAGAAACGACTCATCAAATATTCTTACACTTGTTTTATACTCGCCCTCGAGTATAAGAAGAAACAAAAGATAAGTACTTAGTTATTTCGGCCGATCCACAAGACACAAAACACAAAATAAAAGACTCAAGGCAAGCAAAGACACGATATAACAAGGACACAATGACACAGACAAAACTAAGACACAAAGAAAAACTCACGGACTCAGAAACAAAGACATGAAAATCGACGACATGAAGCAGCACCAATCAATTCCAAATTCTCTGCACCAATTAACTAGCCAAGCAAATAAATTCATGCAAGGATACTCTCATCAACCAAGTAGACAATGCAAATTTTGAAACTAGACACACACATAACAACTTGGTCAAAATCTAAACAATGTGGATCTCCTCAAGATTCGCTCATCACTCAACTAGTCTAGGTCTGGTTCAAGCCACTCAAGAAAATAAATCAACGCAATCACAATAAGAGATCGTCATAATAGTAATATCAAGGAGGTCTTTCTCATTTGGTTATAATAGGGCTTCGGACTTAGACAAATTGATGTTGGTAAGGGTCCTAGGGGTTCTAAGCTCCAATTAAATTACAATTCAATGTTATGCATGTCAAACTCACTTACTTGTGCAATTAGTACAGCATTTCACATCATCCCACCACTTAAGAACTTTACACACATGCTACAATATTATTTATAGTACCCATTTTTTTTCTTTTTTCTGCCACATCTCTTTTTTCTGAATATTTCATAAATATTTTTCGTGGCAAAATTATTTTTCTTCTTTTTCAACATTCTGGGTTCAGACTGGCTCAACTAGGCAATCAGGCCATTTATAATCTGCTTTTTATTAGCATCTTATACACTAAGGTTTTCGGCCTATACATCTTTCTGCAGCACGTCTTAATTGGGCAGGTGGATGACATGAAACAATCCTCTAAACAACAACTATTATGTACAAGAAAATTTATAAGACACGCAATAACATGGGTCAAGAGAAAGTTTAAAAGGTTTTGGCTAATATTTTACTAAATCAAATCAAAGAATCGGCCAAGACTCAACTTGGTTCACTAAGGGATAATTTAGGGTCGGAAGTATTTTGTCGCGGCTATGTGGCTAAAAATTCCTAGTGCCTCCTATCATTTATCACAAGTGACTCAAACTTATTGCAATTTTGCGGATAAACACTCTCAAAAGAAATAGTAGGAAGTGTACTACTTTAAGGCTCAAATCTAATATAAGTGAGTGGTTATAAAATTTGATCCAACAAAGTTTATTTTTCCTCATCCCAAATTACATAAACACATGTGCCTAGATCTACTTTTCACAAAGTCTACAAGCAAGCATATTTGAAACACAAAAGCACAAATAAGACATGCTTGAGCATAGAAAACGGCGTATCAAAAATTGAAAATTTTAGCATGCTTCGACACAAAGTATCCCCCTCCTTAAACTTAAAACTTGCTCGCCCTCGAGCAAGAAGAAAAGACAAAACAAAGAGAGAAACAAAATAAACACATAAAACCCTCCTTACACTTGATCCCTACCAAATGTAAGAACAAACTAAAACAAAAGACAAAAAAAACAAAAGAAAATAAACATCCCCTCCTTACACTTGATCCCTACCAAGTGTAAGAACAAACTAAAACAAAAGAAGAAAAACTGACTCAAAATAGAAAACAAAAACGAAAAACAAAAATTGGGGACAAAAGTTACTGGCGCCTCGCTTGGGCAAGCGAGGCAGTCGGCTCATCACGGTGCGGCGCAGGTGGTCAACTCGGCGTCCCAAGGAATTTAGGTCAGTGCGCAACAGCTCCACAGAATCTCCACCTACACTAGAAGACGCACTCGAGACACGAGGTCTCGGTGGATAAAACTGGATGTCCCGGTTAAGCAGTTTATACAGAAGGCGAGAATGTCGCAACAAAGACATATCAAATAAAGTGGGAGGGTGCACACGACTTAAATGTTGAGCATCATATATCACAAAATTACGTTCAATGAACGTAGCATGCAAATGGTAGAACGTGAGGTGGCGTGCGGTGTGACTAGCTATGATAAACATGTTCTTCGCAATCCAAAAACATAAGTTGACCTTTCGACCGGCATGCATACACCATAAGAAATAAAGTTTAGTAGTCGTCACCTTATCAAAGGTCGTACTCTTACCGGTTAGGTTATGGGCGATGTATTGATGGCAAAGGCGAAGAGCCGGATCCTCAATGTAGCAAACATACGAACCCGAGGATTGAAACTCCTTCGGATCACCCGGGGCTAAAAGCCACCACGCATTGAGCGATCTGATGTATTGAGGATCTATATTCGGCAAGCAATGGGCACCTATTTCATACCTCAACTCAAGAAAATGATCGAAAGTAGTAATGCCTAGCCTAGCACTCCATTCGGCCAAAGAGAGATGATAACGGTTTCCAAACAAGCGAAATGCGATGCCTGACACATACAAATCCTTATTATGCTCGAAATGGAATGTATTAAAGAACTCTCTAGCCAATTCCTTATAGCACATGTAATGCTGTGATTCCAACAACCTAGACCAACCAATACGACCGAAATAAGTACAAAAAGGAATGATATTACCCGTTCGGCGTAGAAAATCGCAGTCGAGAAGTCGGCCGCTTCGGTACTCCTTGCCTTCACGCTCCATGTTGTGGTCGTCCAAGTACTCGATCTCAAAATGAGAGAGGGCGGCAATGGCTTCGGGCGTGTCCAAATGAACAATTGTATGGTTACCGTACACGTTCTCCTGCGGGAAGGCAGACGAGGAGTCGGAGCTAGAGAAAGGCCACTTAAATTGAAATCTCCCTCGTATATACCATCGTGGTCGTCGGACCCGTAGTCCAAATCTTGCTCGTCACTCAGCAAGTCTCTGTGAATGTTCTCCATCCAATTAACATCGCCATAGAAGTGCGGCGGCTGTGCCGGTTGAGATACACGCTCTTCATCAACAAATGGCAACCACTCATACACCGTTTGAGAAGAACGAGGTGCTAGGGAGGATGATGCTTCCTCGGGGCGTCAGACAGATGACTTGCGTGCACGAGAATGGCGAGGCGGAGACGGTGGCGGCGTAGGCTCGGGAGATGTCTCGGGGCTTGCTTCAGGCGTGTCTTCGGTTATAACCGCTCTCAGCGGTTGAATTGGCTCTTGGATACGAACACCCGCGGTACTACGTAACCGTCTCCTTGGTGGTTTTGGAGGAGAAGATGATTTCGTGACAAAGTGAGAAGGCTGGTCGTGTGGCTTTTCCTCCGACTCCAGATTCAGCGGAACGTAATCATACGTAAACACCGGTGGTGGTGAGACGTCAGCCTCGGAGAAAGGGACTTGCTGAAAAGGCACAACATCTTAGGCGGTGGTAGCAGCGGCGTTGCGACGACATTGTGTCTCTTGGTCATCTCGAACGGCCGCGAACCAGCGGGCGGTGGTGGGGAGACCAGTCTTATTTTTTGGCAGCATGGTGGCTCAGTTGCACAGTTGAGAGGGTTGTGGTGGTGGAAGTTGAAGAACTTAGAGAGAGAGAGAGAGAGAGAGAGAGAGAGAGAGAGAGAGAGAGAGAGAGAGAGAGAGAGAGAGAGAGAGAGAGAGAGAGAGAGAGAGAAGGGAGGCGTGAGTTTAGAGAGAAGGGGAGTTGAATAGTGTCAAGTGAGTAGGGTTTCAAGATCTCTCCCTTTATGTAATGGATGAATTTTCACTTTGACCCCTCCACTTGCACAATTGAGACAATGACCCCCACCTTTATGCAATTAAGTCCTCAATTCTTTAGAATATGTAATTAGCCCCAACAAAACTTCCTTCTTACAAAGTAACCCCTTAAGACCTTTGGAAACTTCAATTGGGTCCTCTGAGCTTTCCGGAATTACAATTTGGTCTCCCAAACTTCTTCTCTTCTAAATTCACCACAAAAAATTTGTTTCTCCTTACACTTGAGTCATTTTCTTTCCTTAGCCAAAAATCTGAAAAAATAATAAGAAAAATACCAAGTATAAAAACGACAAAAAAAGCAAAATACGAAACATAAAAATGGAAATAAATAACAAACGCGGGTTGCCTCCCATTAGCGCCTCTATTTAGAGTCTTCGGCTAGACCTCCTTTTCAAAGAGTCAAACGTAAGAGGGAATGGACAAGCCTTGCTCGTCCACATCTTCCAGCATAGCGGCAGCATGGTAGATTTTAAGGCGATGACCATTGACGGTGAAAGCTTCGTCAGAATTGATTTTCTGTAATACGACTGCTCCGCTTGGCCAAGCGGGGCGCACCCAGAATGGACCAATCCATCTGGACCTAAGCTTTCCCAGCATAATTCGGAGGCGTAATTGATACAGCAAGACAAGTTGCCCCGGTCCAAATTTCTTCAAACGAATGGCCTTATCATGCCATGCCTTAGTACGATATTTGTATCGCATTGTTGCGTCAAAAGACTCCATCCGAATCTCCTCCAGCTCTTGAAGATGATATTTTCGATCCTTAGCGCATTCAGCTGGGTCCATATTGATTTTCTTGACAGCCCACCGAGCTTTGTGCTCCATTTGCACAGGCAGATGACATAGCTTACCAAATATCAATCTATAAGGAGACATTCCGAGAGGAGTTTTATAAGTTGTCCGATAAGCCCACAAGGCGTCATCCAGCCTCGTACTCCAATCTTTCCTTGATGGATTGACTGTCTTCTCCAATATAGCCTTGATTTCTCGATTAGACACTTCAACTTGCCCATTCGATTGAGGATGGTAAGCGGTAGAGTCCCGGTGAGCTACTCCATACTTCTTCATTAATGACTCTATGGTGCGGTTGCAAAAGTGCGTGCCTTGGTCGCTTATTATGGTCTTGGGTACGCCGAATAAGCAAAAGATACTAGTACGAAGAAATCCTGCAACCACTTTAGAATCATTAGATTTGGTAGCTTTCGCCTCGACCCACTTAGAAACATAATCAACGGCAAGTAAAATATACACGTTCCCATTTTAGTTAGGAAACGAACCCATGAAATCCATACCCCATACATCAAAAAATTCACAAAATCGTAAAGGCTTTTGGGGCATTTCATCTCTCATAAATATATTTCCGATTATTTGACGTGTACAAGACTTACAGTAATTGTATGCGTCGAGGTGTAGGCGTGACCAAAAGAATCCCGCATCCAACACCTTCCTTGCGTTTCTTTTTGGACCAAAATGTTCACCATAAGCAGATGAGTGGCAGTGGAATAAGATGTCTTATTGTTCATCTTCGGGTATGCATCTGCGAATTACTTGATCGACTCCCATTTTCCAAAGAATTGGGGAGTCCCAAAAATAATGCTTGCACTCGCTTTTCAACTTAGCATTTTGAGTGTGAGTAAACTCGGGCGGAAGCTGCTTAGATGTCAAGTAATTCACAATATTAGCAAACCAAGGTAAATTAGAAGTCTTACCCGCAGTTTTTAACTGTTCTAACTCGGTGGTGTCTCGGTTGGCCAACTGAGACACTTCCTGAACTTCCATCGCAAAACATTGTTCTGGCAGCAACTGGGCAAAGCTGGAAACTGTCTCTGGAACAGTATATAAGTGTTCTTCGGGAAAGGTCTCATTGATTGGCTCTCCATCGTCTTCTTGATTTAATCGGCTTAAATGGCCCGCCACATGATTTTCAGCACCTTTCTTGTCCTTCACCTCCCAATCGAATTATTATAGAACAAGAATCCATCGGATTAGTCGTGGCTTTGATTCCTTCTTTGCTAGGAAATGCTTGACGGCGGCGTGATCAGTATCGACGATTATCTTCGAGCCGAGTAAATAAGAGCAAAATTTGTTAAAGGCAAAAACTATTGCCAACAGCTCCTTCTCCGTGGTGGAATAGTTGCATTGAGTCGGATTCAATATCTTTGATGCATAATAAATAATGTGGCTCTCCTTTCTGGATTTCTGTCCCAGCACTGCTCCGATTGCCCAATCGGAGGCATCGCACATAATTTCAAAGGGCTTGTTCCAATCCGGCCGCTGCATCATCGGAGCTGTAGTGAGCTTGTCTTTTAGGAGGGTAAAGGCCTCCTTACACTTGTTATCAAAATCGAAATTGATCTCCTTTTGAAGTAGCCTTGTCAACGGTTGAGCGATCTTCGCGAAATCCTTGATAAAGAACTGATAAAAATCAGTGTGCCCTAGGAAACCGTGAACTTCTTTCGGGGTAGTAGGGTATGGAAGCTTTGCAATGGACTCAACCTTGGCCTTGTCGACTTCGATTCCTCTTCTAAAACAACGCGACCGAGCACAATCCCCTCGGTCACCATGAAATGACATTTTTCATAGTTCAACACCAAATTCTTTTCTACGCACCGGGCTAGGACTTTGTCTAGATTTTTCAAGCACGAAGTGTAAGAGTCCCCGTATACGGTGAAGTCGTCCATGAAGACCTCTATGCAATTCTTGATAAGGTCCAAGAATATACTCATCATGCACCTTTGAAAAGTTCCCGGCGCATTACATAATCCAAACGGCATTCGGCAGTAGGCGAACGTTCCATATGGGCATGTGAACGTCGTCTTGTCTTAATCCTCGTCTCACACATAGATTTGGAAATAGCTGCTATACCCGTCCAGAAAGCTAAAATAGACTTGCCCCGCAAGTCTCTCGAGCATTTGATCGATAAAAGGAAGTGGGAAATGATCCTCGCGTGTAGCCGAATTAAGCTTTCGATAATCGATGCACATGTGACATCCCGTCACTAAGCGTACCGGAACCAATTCGTTCTTCTCGTTCTCCACCACTTGGAATCCAGACTTCTTCGGCACGACATGAATGAGACTCGCCCATTTGCTATCCGATATGGGATAGATTATACCCATAGATAGTAGCTTTAGAACTTTCTTTAGCACGACCTCCCGCATATTCAGATTGAGCTTCGTTTGTTGATCGCGGAAAGGCTTGCTATCGAGCTCCATAAGAATTGAATGCTCGCATATGTCGGGACTTATGCTGGTAATGTCGGCTAAAGTCCATCTGATGGCCTTCTTATGCTTCCTCAAATCTTCGAGCAATGCCTTTTCTTAACTTCCATCAAGCTCCTTGTTGATGATGATGGGTAGCGTCTCATTTTCTCCGAGATACGCATACTTCAGATATGTAGGGAGTTGTTTAAGTTCCATCTTCGCAGCTTTGACGATTGACGGCAACAGTTTCTCAGAGGTGTCTCGCTTGGGCAACTGAGACATGCTGCTGGCAGTTTCTAGTTTTGGGGTTGCGTACAAAGCTAGGATGCTTTCTCTTATCTCCTCATCCCTCATATCTTCGACATCTTCCTCGGTCAGCCCTTGAGTCAAAGTAACTTCCATTCTATCCTGCATCACATACGTCTCAAGATATTCTTGGACAATGCTATCAATGGAGTCAGTAGAAAAAGCAATATCATTCTCATGATCATAGGGTTTCTTAAGTGCTTCAGCAATGCGATGAACATAAGTTTCGTTACGGTATGCAACACTTATCGAACCCTCATCCACATTAATTATAGCCTTAACGGTTTTTAAAAATGGTCTACCCAATAACACACCTGTAGTTCCTTCAACTTGCCTATCATTCGTAACAATTACATAAAAATCAGTGGATAGACAAAATTGTTGATTCTGACTAAAATGTTCTCCAGTAGGCCAACCGGAGCGATGCATGACCTATCCGCTAATTGAATAATCACCTTAGTGGATATTAACTCAGCTCTTACCAATTGATTATATACGGGTAAAGGCATAACATTTATTGATGCACCTAGATCACACATGGCTTGTTTAATCATAACATCACACATCAGACAGGGCAGTTAAACATACCTGGGTCAGCACATTTAGCAGACAGCATCTCTTTGTATGATTGTTGATACTGTGTGGTCGAACAAAATTTTTCTGGACTTTGGAACTTTTCCGGCAATAAAATCCTTCACAAATTTCCCGAACTTCGGAATCTTTACGGATTCAAGGAAAGGGATATTAATCTCCAATTTCTCGAACAGCTTCATGTAATCCATGCTTTCTTTGTTCGGCATTCTCTTCATTTCCAAAGCTTCTGGAAATGGTGGAGGTAGTATCGGTTCAGACTCCAATTGGCCAGCCGGAACAGCCTCCTCATCCTGTTCTGGTTCAGCATCTTCAGCATGTTGTTCTGCTGGGTGGTAGGGTCGTGTAGGCTGTTCTGCGACCTTCTTCTTCTCTGCTAGCTTTTCTGGGTGTCTCACTTGCACGATCGGGCCAGGCAGTTCTTTTCCTCCACGCAGTGTAATCTGATTGCAGTTATGGACATTTGGATTTTGCTGGGTTTGAGCTAGAAGTTGCCCTTGTGAATTCTTCATCTCATGCATGGTGGAATTCGACTTACTCATTTGCTTAGCCAAGTTATCCATCATAGCTTGTTGATCCTTCTTTGTCTGATTGATCTCCCTCTGCATTTGTTGTTGAAATGCAGTGGTGTCCTTCTGCGAAGAAACCATTTCAGCGAAAAGCTTTTCTAATGGATTCTGCTGCTTCGGTTGGGCAAGCAGAGCATTCTGTTGCTGAAACTGCCTTTGATGCGGAGGCCTATACGCCTGCTGATAGCTATTCTGATTAGGAGCCTGGTATGGCTGCTGATAATTCTGCTGCTGCTGGTATGATTGCTGAAATTGTGAATGAGGCGGATTCCTCAATTGAAAGTGCTCTTCTGGTTGCTTCCAACGAAGGTTTGGATGAACCCCTTGCTGTTCGCTCCAATTTCCAACTGCAATAGCTTCTTCTCCCGGACATTGTAGTGACGTATGTCCTTTCTCTCCACATGCTCCACATGCGTGATCGGTAATCGATCAGCTTGAAGCAGAAGTGTTCTGCTTAAGTAGTAAGTCGAGCTTTTCTTGTAATAAGCTGAATTTTGCCTCCACCTTACTATCGATCTCATCCATGTAGTCGGAATGAGACCAATTGACAACTCTCCTTGTTGGTCTCGACCCCTTATATTGTGAGGTGGATTCCGCAAGTGCTTCAATTATATTTCTTGCATCTTCGTACAGGCTTGTATGGAAATTCCCTCTCAGACCGACATCGACCATGGCTTTTGCTTCGTCTATCATCCCTTGATAGAAAATTTGTAGAAGCTCCACATCCGAGTAGCCATGGTTCGGACAACTATCGACAAGTCGTCCAAATCTCTCCCAATATGCGCTGAAGGTTTTGTCGATTTCTTGAGCGATCCTGAAAATCTGCTTCTTAAGTGCATTTGTTTTTGATTGCGGGAAATACTTCTTCAAAAAGACCGTACGCATCTGGGCCCACATCGTGATCGTGTTTGGCTTAAGACTTGAGAACCATGCTTGTGCTCCGTCTTGAAGAGTGAATGGAAAAGCCTTGAGCTTGAATGCGTCCAGGTTGCCCTGCCGGTGAAGGTTACAGAATTAATTGAACGACGCCAAAAAGGAATTTGGATTCTCGTTCGTCCTTCCATAAAACTTCGGCATGGCAGCGACCATATTCAGCTTGACATCTATTTGTTCGATAGTTGTGATGTGGATTGGACCGGGTAAGTCCACTCCCATGTCAAGCGATCCGGCATTCATCCTCAAAGGTTGTGGATCGTTCACTTCTTCCATCTCTTCCTCCTCTAATTCTGAGCTAGTTATTGAGTATTCTGCCTTGTTTTGTCGAACAAAACAGTCTTTGGTTCTGAGTCGTTGGTCTGATCCCTGGCGTCTGTTTTGGCTCCTGGTTGGGCAGTTGAGACGTCTGCTGCCTTGGAAATATTATGTTGCTTTTGCAGCTTCGTCTTCTTCCTATTCCTCTTTGCTGTTTTCTCAATCTCATGATCAAATATGAGATTAGGGTTGGAAGACCTGCTCATGCAACACTTAAAAGCATTAAAAGATTAGTAGAAAAAATAAAGAAAACTAGTTAACACCGTTTCCCGACAACGGCGCCAATTTGGTGATCGCTGTTTTACACCAAATAATCCTGCAAAACTTGAGAATTATATCAGTATAGTTCACAGGGTATCGAACACAGGGAACGGAGGACTAGACACATTATTTTTCTACTTATCTATGGTTCTGGTTAGCAACCACGCAAGTTTGGGATTTCTATTAAACTAGAAATGATTAAAAACTAAACTGAATTAAAAACTGTATGAACTGGGCAACTAAGAGACAGGTCCAACAGAATATTCACACACACGTAATTCCAATCATCGGCGCTTAATATAAATAAATCTTAAGAAGCTACTAGTTATAGATTGTCGTAATTAAACTGACACAACCCTCCATCCCACTTACTTAGTCGGTAACCGCCATTTTGGGCATCGAAACGACTACTTCTCTAACCTAGCTACAACCTACGTTGTTGGACAATCAATCTATTTAATAGCTAGACAGCTTTATCGAACTAAGGGAGCCTAGTATAGGAGCCTACTCGTATGTTGGGCATCTAATAATCTCCTATCGGTTTAGTCCAACTATTCTAACGAATAATTTCGCTACTTACCTAGCATTGTTCCACGAGAAATGATGGAAGTACTAAGTTAGCTACAGACTGCGCAACCTAGGGTGATCAGGCCTAAATTACTAGTCAAATTAATTAATTCAGAATTAACCCGAAACCCTCTTGATTAATTATTCGAACCTAAGCCTCATGTACTGTTCACGTGTGAATTTACATTCTGTCGGATCCTAAAAGACTTAGCTACTCATGCAAACGCTTCGGTTGGGCTACTGGGACAATTCGCAAAACAGAAACTTAAACATGAATAACCCTAGATCTAGCATGAACGAAACTTAAAACAATTAAAGCACGAAATAAAAGAATACTTAAACCTACGAAAATAAACTAAAACATGAATTAAAATAGAACTAGAGTTTCAAGCGTAAATTCGATGTTCCTACTCAAACGATTAACGACGAACGGAATTTAATACAAGAATTCAAACTTTGAAAACATAACGATCAAACCAACGGAATTAAAAAGTGTTTCTTCTTCTCTAACTACTTCGCACAACTTGAAATCTTCAAAGGAATGGAGGCGACGTTATGGATTTTCAGCGTGATACGGTCGGGAAATGGTAGAACTCGGGATTAGGGTTTCTTGGATTCGGAATGGAGTATCGGCGTGAATTGGAACGGGAGGCAAAGACCCCTTCTTCTTGTCTACTTCTTCTCTTTTATGTTCCTTATCTTCCTCTCCAAGTTAGGTTAAAATCTCCCAAAAATAAGACAATGATTTGGATAGATAAGGAAATAGTATCTTTCCTAATCCATCACAAAGTATGATCAAGATATTTCCCTCCATAGAAATCCGCGTCCACATCATCAATTTCGTGCCCTTTTCGTCATCAAACATTGCCAAATATTATCCTCGTCACCATGCCACGTCAGCACTTAAAACCTGCATTTTTCACCACTGCGAGTGCACCAGTTGGCCAATTGAAGCACTTTTCGGCCATAAATAACTAGGTACAGAAACGACTCATCAACAGACCCAAGCACCAACATGTGATCGGAAACAACTTCCCGACTTTCAGCAGGGACATCAAGTATAAAGACTCAAGAAAGTTTTGTTTGGGTTAAAGCAAGCACCCAGGGTTTGGTATGATACCCTCAGACTTTCTACTTCAGAAAGGTTTTTAGAAGGGAACCGTAGATCGCACCCTATTCAGCATCAAGTCAAATAATGATATCTTACTGGTATAGATCTATGTGGACGACTTCATTTTTGGATCTAAGAATCTGACATGTGTCGGAAATTTAAACAAATGATGAAAGAAAAATTTGAGATGTCAATAATGGGAGAAATGAATTATTTCTTCGATCTTCAAGTGAACCAATCTAAGAAAGGAATATTCATAAATCATGCGAAATATACCAGAGATCTCATCAAGAAATTCGGCTGCGAATCCAGCAAATCTGTCAAGATTCCCATGAATACAAATCTGAAGATTGATCTTGACAAAGAGGGAGTATTTGTTAACTCAACTGATTATCGTGCTATTATTGGATCTTTATTATACTTAACTACCAGCAGACCTAATATAACTTATGTTGTAGGTGTATGCGCGAGATTTCAAGCGAATCCCTAGTAGAGTCATGTAGACTTAGCAAAGAAGATTCTGCGATACCTGAAAAGGACACCTGATGTTAGGTTATGGTATTCTGGTGATCATAATCTTGAACTAACTGTATATTCTGATGCTGATTATGCAAGATGTCGAATCGACAAAAAATCAACTTCAGGAACGTGTCAGTTCCTCGACAGTAAGCTCATATCGTGATTTTCAAAGAAACAGCATTCAGTAGCAACATCCACTACTGAAGTTGAATATATGGCTGTCGGAAGATATTGTCCCCAGATTCTATGGTTGCAATAACAGTTGCGGAATTCTGATACCTATCAAGATGAAGCTTTGAACGAAATTGTCTTTGAGTTGTCTTTCTTCTTTTTGGAAATATCAGGTCACTTAATTTCGATATTGGCAGCCTTCAGGTTGGAGAATAGTGATTCAGGTGACTACTTGCTGAACTCCTCAGACCGCTGGATGGTGTAGGTTATGTGCTTTCATTCTTCATTGTGTAGACCCCGAATAATCTTTTCGTTCAGCTCCTTATTAGAGAAGGTCTTTCCCAGAGAGTTGATATCATTCATCAGGTTGGTGAATCTAATGTGCATGTCTTCGATCCGCTCTCCATCCTACAAAACAAAGTTGTTTAGTTTACATATGGCAGCATTAAGTTTGTTTTCCTTGATCTTATCGTTTCCTTCACTCAGTTTCTTGAATGTGTCCCACATCTCCTTGGCAGTTTTGCATGATCTGACTCATTCAAGGTCTCCATTGTTCAGTGTGAGTAAGATCAGATTTATGATAACTTTGTCCAGATTGTTGATCTTTCTTTCTTCAGCGTTGAGCTGAACTTTGGCTTTGGGAACTTCCTCGCCAGTAGCAGTGGATTTCCCATCCTTGGAGTCAAACTGTATTGATCGGATGCTGGGAACTATTATAACAATGGGTCCATTAGTAACTACATCCCACATGCAGTCGTGAATGGATGATAAGTGAGAATCCATTCTCAGGCTCCAGATGTCATAAGTAGCGATCGAGAACATAGACATTCTAGACTTTGCTAACTGTTCAGCCATAACAACAGATAGTGAGAAGCTGAGGTGCATATAATATGCAGAAAAGAAAATAGGATCTGCTCAAGTTGACCAAGTAAACAGAAACAGTAGTTGGTCTGACTACTACTCTGATACCAATTGTTGGTCAATTTGGGGGGGGGAGAGAATACACCTGATGTCAAACATTGCTTTATCAGAGAGTCTGACTAATAGTGAGTCAGTCAGTATGCAGAATATGTATGATAGACCCTTTATGAAAATGCTTTTCGTGCATGCAACACTAAGCTGATAGACGTAAGGTCAGCAGTAAGATGAATGAAATGAGAACATTAAATGACACAGATTTTACAGTGGTTCGGATTCACAAGATCCTATGTCCACTCTTCTATTTTGTCAGCAGGAATCCACTATTGGATACTCGTAGAATGACGAGCATAGATCAATACAATTTATCAAACACACTAACGAATTATCTGTCAATCTATCGAGAATATCAAGTTAGGGTTTGAAGGGTAATGTTCAACAACAAGAGTATAAAACACTCTTAACTCCAAGCTTATGATGATTAAGTCGGTATACTTGGAGTATGTACAACGATGCAATTTCTAGCAATAGAACTATAAATATGAAGATTGGAACTTGTTCTTTTGCTTGAGTATGTTTGAGCATTGTGAAATTTCATAACCTCTTAAAGGGAGATCTTCTTCTATTTATAGTTGAGCTAGGGGATATGACCGTTGAGAAATTACTGCTCGCTCATCGGCTCCATGTCAACAACGTTCGGATGCATTAAATGCATGGACACGTGTCGTGTTCAACTTGCTTTTGTAGATTCTGTACGAGTTACTGTTCTGTCCCCTTTGACTAGGGCTAACATGGCGGCCTGAGATTGGTCGAGGTTGATCTGATAATTGTTGTTTACCTCCGTTGACCATCTACTTTGAATATCGCGTCGTGTACCTTGTACTATCTTCTCATTTGAATACTTCAAAGCGTTCTGGTGAAGATTCTGATCTAAGATCAGATAAGACTGGAGACGTCAACTCCAAAAATTACTCAGTTGGTTACACTCGCTGAACTATCACGAACTGAACAACCTAGTCTGAAAATAAATCAACCTGACTATACAGACACGGGCTGAAAACATCCTAACAAATTACATCAAATTGGTTCATCGATCAATAGGGATTTGTGATCATTCAAAACTTATGTTATTCCCCAACATTATCATATACGTTGATTGTTTTTTGACGGATGAACAAAAATGGATGAGTTTAAACTAACAAGGTAAAAAATGGACAATTTTAAAATTAAAGGATAAAAAATGAACTCGCAATATATTACATCACCCAGATTGAACAGTGTGTTAAATTATAGGACTGCAATCAAATTTCTTCTAATTTTCCTACGAGCCGGAAATAATTGTGCACTAGGATGAAAAATGATAGTTTTGTCAAGTTATATCACCAAAATTGAAATAGACCATTTGACATGAGTAAAAAATATAAAAGATCATATAAAAGGATCAAAATTGATTTTTTTTTTTTGAATGGTCATTATCTTCAGCAAAAGAAGTCGCTAGTTGATCCAAGTGTCAAATTTGATCTATTGTACTCCCTCTGTCCCATTATTTATGTCCAAAAGGGACTCGGCACTGAGATTAAGGCAGATTGTATAAAGATATAAAATAGTGGTGGAAATGTATAAAGTGGTGATTAAAAGGTATAAAGCGGTGGGGTCCACCTATTTAGATAATTGTGAACTAGTCATTTATGTTGACTTTTGAAATCGGTCAAATAAATGTAGCAAATGAGACATAAATAATGGAACGAAGAGAGTATTAAATATTAATATATGATGTGATTATGTGGTGAGATTCTAATTTATTGCAGAGATCCAATAACGTACCAATCGTGGATTCGTGTGAATTATAATTCACTATATCATCTATTGTATATTCAATAAAAAAAATCTTACACTACGAGTGATTTTAAATCTGGATTGAGTATATTTATATTAAAATGTATAATGTACAAGTATAATTTGAATAATTTAGGTTGGGAAGGACGGAAGGTGCATCGGATCCTAAAATAATATCAAAATATTATTTGAAAGAAATTAGGGAAATGGCGTCCTGTCCTCATATGGGAGCCCCATCGACGCCCCCTCCCGCCCCAAATTTCATTCCATTATTTTCACATTTATTTCTCCGCCTACGCAGACGCAGACGCATTTTCTCCTTCTCCCCCAATTTCTTATCATCAAACTTATTTCATGATCCTCAAAATCAAGTCCTTATAAATCCTTTACCCTACTAATCTGTTCATAACTGTATTATAATTTCATCTATTCATAGGTCTTAGCTGTTTAGAAATATCCTTTTGTTGGTTCTGGATACTTCGAATTGAAAATTTCATTTTTTGTACCAATTCTATATCAACTGAGTTATTGTTAGTGCTTTGGGATTGGTGATCGGAGATGGCTTCGGGATCACCGGCGATTAATAAAATCGAGAGGGCTCACCAGATGTACAGAGAGGGCAAGCATGCCGAAGCACTTGATTATTACACCGACGCGCTCTCCATGGCGAAGACCACGCCGCAGAAGATTGCGCTGCACAGCAACCGTGCCGCGTGTTACCTCAAACTCCACGACTTCAACAAGGTATCTTATATCTATAACTTCGGATGAAGTTGCTTAGTGAAAAGGTCTTTATCTTATGCTATTCATTTGAGCCTTATGGTGTTGTTTATCGGTTGAAGTCGCAAAATTGTAACTGCTTTAATTTTTTTGTGCGTTACCAATGGTAGATGATGCGTTGTTATTTGCATCTGATCTTGACTGGATTTAATTGATTTTTGAAAACCTTTAATTCATTGTAGTCTGGTGGAGTATATTCTAAATGCAAGTTGCAAATTTTGTTAACCATCTTTGTTCGTTGTCTATAAGAGATAAAGAATTTGAGTGTAGTAATGAATATCCTCAAGTTAACTATTCCCTAATGTGTTGGATATCCTGGGAGGAATCTTTACCTGGAAACTATTGCAATATGGTGTATACAGATATACATACAGGGTAAGGTTCAGGTAATAACAAGCCTTAATAGTAGGAAATAGGAACAAATCTGAATCATTGATCTAATGAAATGGCGTTCTGATTTCACTGATGTTATGTTAGGTGAATGCATTGTAATATACTCCCTTCGTCCCATTGGAAGCGTCTTGTTTCCAATGGGCACGGATGTTAAGAAAATGATAATGTGTGGTGTATATTGTTTGACTTTTGGATAGTTAAATCTTGTCCACATATTCTTGCCTTTTTTAGAAACAAGACGCTTCCAATGGGACGCCCAAAATGGAAAACAAGACGCTTCCAATGGGACAGAGGGAATATATTCTAATGCATTGTGTTTGATGTATGACACTAAACTATTTATGTAATGCGTCCTGCATAATTATATGCACCAAATTCTAGTTACAAATGCATCACTATTAATACATTTATGATATAAAAACCTAATTCACTGACCACCATAGACTCTTGTGATCAATGGTTCAAATTTGTTCATATTCCCTACTTTAAGGAGTTTTATTTGATCTATTTCCTATGAATATATATGTATGTTTGTATGTGTGTGTGTGTATTTGAAACTCGTTTTTGTAACTATTTTATATGGGAATAAATTGAAAAGGAGGAATTAGTGTTATGAGAAGCATGTACTGAGATGGTTAATTAAAAAAAAAAAAACGTGCTGCCAAATAATTTCCAAAATCAAGAATTTCATGACTGCAGCATTGATGAATTACGTAAAGTAGCTAATGTTGGCTCGTTTAATCGTTGCCTAGTTTAATCTTTTTCTCTAGTGCTGCTGACATGCAGCTTGAGCCGAGGTAAACCTTCTGATTTGTGATTATTTTATAACTAAGGGTAGTATGTAAATATGGCTGAATGTCTGAAGGATATAAGAATCATGATAATATCATTTGTAACTCTTGTGATAAACTCATGTTCTTTTACTACATGTTATTTTATATTACGAGAAGAATATTCCTTTGTTTTTCCTTCTATTTTATGAGATAATTTTAAATGTCCAATTATCTAATGGCCCTTATCTCCGTGATTCCTTAATGTTCATGTGAAACTAGTAAACATACAAGGTTTTAAAAAGAGTAAACGGGTTTCGAGGCGTTTTTCCATGGTTTCACGAGGCGTAAGCCTCGAAACGCAACGAGGCGTAAAATTGAGGCGTAAATTTAACTTTTTTTCCCTAATAAATATATAATAACACATAAGTCCAAAATACTCTCAAATTCAAAATACATGGGATTCAATATTCTCCACAACTAGGATTTTAACTTTTTAGTGAAATACATGAGAATTGGTGGCCAAAATATCTTTTCTGGAAGAAGAATACAATGAATCTTACTAGGTCATAGCTAACCTCTTCGTTTTATTAAGCTAAATAATTAATTATTCACAGCTATCTAATAAAACTTTAGGCAACTAATCACATAAAGAAATGTCTAAGTTAATATAACCTCTTCGTTTCTGGAAGCAGCACTAATAACGGGTGTCTGGAAGCAGCATTAATTTTAGGGAGGAGCAGCGGCTGCGGCAGGGAGGAGCAGCGGCGGCGGTAGGGAGGAGCTGTGCGAGAATGCAATTCACGATTTCACGGAGCGAGAATGCAATTTGACGGCGGCAAGGAGGAGCGGCGCGATAATGCAATTCACAATTCACGCTGTTTTCTACTCAATTTTGATTTTAATCTATATATTTTGGGTTGGAAAAATCTAATTAATGCTTTAGGTTTAAGCCCAATTACATTAATTTCAAAGAATTCGAATTCGGGCCCAATAAAAAAAGGGACCGCCTCAATGAAAAAATGCCTCAAAGGCGCGCCTCGCCGGAACGAGGCGCTCAGAAGAAGCGCATGGACTGAGGCGTACGCCTCAAGGGGTTTTTTTGCCATTTCGATTCGAGGCGCACCTCAATTGGGTTTTATAAAACCTTGTAAACATTTAGAGTACTTAAGCTTTTTTTAATCTAGTGTAAGTTGCTATAGGACTCATTTATGTTGTTTACACTTTGCCCAAGGTTAGATTTATTATTTATCAGAGTGAACGTGGAACGAAATGAAAGGACGTTTAAAATTGATTTTCTAGTTTTCTTGAACATATGCTAGTCTTGAAGCTGATGCACCATATTATTGCAGGCAGCAGAAGAATGCACCTCGGTGCTGGAACTTGACTACAATCACACCGGAGCACTGATGTTGCGCGCTCAAACTCTGGTCACCTTGAAGGAGTATCATTCGGCACTTTTTGATGTTAACCGGCTCATAGAGTTGAATCCATCGTCAGAAGTATACAGAAACCTTTTAGCCCGTCTGAAGACCCAACTGGTAGTTGCTTCTTTTTCCTTATTGTGGTGTTAGATGATTTTAAGATATTGTACCCCATTTCGCATCTCTGTTCTGTCAATATATACTTTAGTTTGAGGATGGGTTTGCTTTAAGACACAGTATAATTGTTTGATATTTGACTGACCCAAAAACTTTATGCGACTAATTAACTTTTTCTTGAGCATTTGGATTCTTATAGATCACTTGACTGGTTGTACTCTTGTTAATTCTACTGTGACATCAGAAATTGTTTATATCAATCTCTTTCATATCCAATGAAAAATATGGTATTGAAAATATTATCGTGCTGTTAGATCATCTGTAGGGTTGGTCCATTGGTGACCTACTGGTATGTATTGCATTAGTTGATTGATTTGCATTTTTCATTTTTCTGGGAACCTTTGTTCTCTATCTTGGTGCTTTGTCGATAGTGATGGTGTCTTTTGTTCAAGGGAAGGCACTTGCTCCAATACCCGAAGATGAAGCAGAGTTTGAAGAAGATGATGGATATGGAGATGAAGATGAAGTGAAACATGAAAAATATGAGGAAGAACAGAATGATGAAGAGGTTGATGATCATGAAAATATTGGAAATAATGTGCCTTGTAATGCTGCAAAAGAAAGCAATGGGGAAGATACTTTTGATGATGTTAGCCTAACAGATAGAATACTACCCTGCCAGAATAAGATCAGACAACTACCGTCTGATCAACAGTCCTCAAGCTGGCGGACAATTCCAAAACCAAAAGGACACTCTCAGCTAGACTACTCAAGGTGGGACAGGGTACAAGATGACTCCAGCGAAGAAGAAGAAGATGAGGATACTGATGATGAAGAAGATGATGATTCTCAACCTCAGTATCGATTTCGTGTTAAAACAGTTGGTGTGAGGGCAGTTAAATAGTTGTAAGTTGCCTCAACAGAGACTTCCTCTATGGTTACTCATTAAAGCTACTTCAGGATGGAGTAAGTTACTTGATAGTGGAATGAACACATAATTTTATTACTGCGAGCTGCATTCCCATGCCAAGACATGCTTGTGTCTGTTGTAGATACGCGACAAGGTATTGTAAGTGGCAGAGTGAGAGCTCTGCAGAATGTGATGTACAGCGCCGCCTTGTACATGTATGGCTCGTGACTCTGAAGGGATGATGAAAATGGTCAGACTTGTGAGTTTTTCTAGACAGATGGGCCTCATTATATGGTCTATCTTTTCCGATCTCAGTTATAGTATTAAAGTATTATATTATATACCAGAAAATCAAACGTGTTGGACCACAGAAATATGGATATTCAGGACTTCTGTGCATGTATACTGGGCGTTTTTTGTCCCAAGTCCTTTGTCTTATTCATATTAAGGAGTTACGTCTTTCTATGTATTTTGCTACCATGTAAATCGACAATCACTATTTAAATGCGAGTGGATTTTGTTTTTTATATACCTTCATAGCCGACTGGATTCCTTGTTTCGTTTCAAAATTATATCCTAATATTGTCTCGTTGCAATTATAACTATAAGTCGTCCTGGCTTTCCTATGTATTGGTATCTTTTATATATGGATACAATTACAATAGGACAATATTAGGATAGAAAACCTGGGATAAGAGATATGTCCCCCTTCATAATGATGCTATTCTATGTTTGAACTTGTAGAAAAGTATGGAAAGGTGTAGTGAGGAAATGATATGCAGGAAGTGAGAGGTGTTATATATTTAGTCTCTCTCCCATATAGATATTTGGAGAAGGCGATAATGTATAGTGTACTAATGCTAAAACGGAGAAGTGATTGCAATGACAATGAGCAACTTAGTTTAAGATAGCAAATTTGGAGATTGGAATTTATGCAATAAAAAGTCTTCGCATCTTTATGCTTTCTGGCAAGTTTAAAAAATAAATAAAGAATGTGTAAATGTATAAAAATAGCAGGAAAAGATGAGAGTACAAAAAGATTTTAGCTAATTTTTTCATACTTTTTTCATTTTTAACTTTTGTTGACCCCATTTCATCTATCAAATAAATTTAAAAGGAATAAAAATTGTTTTTTATTTCAGCAGGTCCCACCACCACCACACTCTTTCTTTTCCTTCAATCCCAAATTAAATATTATTAATATTATTAAATCGATCAAAGAAATTAAAAACTAAATCAATTTTAGATCAAGCACTAGAAATTGAAAATCAACTATGATCAATCTTCAATTCCGGATTAATCATATTGGAGGTAACCAAATATTCTCATAAAGAAAAAATATTACTTTGTTGAACAAGATTTAGTTGGAGGATGCTCTTTAGTTTTCACATCCTTTATAAAAACTTCCATCCGAAGCTCGACAATGTCATAAAATGAACTTTCTCTCTCAACAGATACCTCGAGGAGCTGGGACAGGAGAAAAAGACATCAGAGTTGGTGCAGCTCCAGCTCTTCCTAGCAATGGTGGTTACAATGTTGATGGAGGTGTGAATTTTTCCATCTTCAAGCTTAGAGAGGGAGGAAATGATGGTTTTGTTTGGTTTAGTTGGAGTATTTCTTTCTTTTTCATCTTGGAATTGGAATTTTTTGGAAGAATTTGAAAAAAGAAATTAAATAAAAATATAAAACATTTTGAAAAATGTATGCTTACATCCATACAAATCTACGACTTATCTGAAAAATATGTACATAATATTCATATAATCGTTTATTTTTATGCCAGTTCAATATACATGTATACATTTGTCATATTTTTAAAAATATAATATCAATATTTGAATTTAATATGCATATTAGTCTCGATGCGATTTGAACCTATTGTGACGCAGTCGGAAAGACGTCGGAAAGCTAACGTTAATTCCGAATCGAAATTCAAGCTTGCAAGCGCAAAACTTGTGTAACAAATCTGGAATCCACCAGAGGATTGAGAAAAAACTCAATATTGATATAAGGAAAATGATAAGTGCGGGGCAAACCTTATAATTTCGTTTAAATACTAATCACACAAAACCTAATGGCATAATGGTAAATAAAAAAGGAAATAAACTCTCCTATTGATGAACAGTACTACTGATGACCTCTCCTGCTGATGAACAGTAGATGACCTCTCCTACTGATGAACTCTCCTACTGATGAACAGTACTACTGATGAACAGTACTCAGTAGATGAAGATGAACTCTCCTGTTGATGCTACTGATGAACAGTAGATGACGCTCCTGCATCAGTCTCCCCCACCTCGAAGGAACTCGACATCGAGTTGTTCTCAGGATAAAGAACAGTATCCTCATGAAATGCATAAATGTCAGCCACATTAAATGTATTCGAAATGTTTATGTCGTTCGGAAGAGCGACCACATATGCATTGTCGTTGATCTTCTTCACTACCTTGAAAGGTCCATACTTGCGGGCCGCAGCTTGTATGTACCCACCGGAAACCTCTCCTTTCTTAGGAACACCATAACATCATCCCCAACCGCAAATACCTTCAATCGACGACGCTTATCTCGCTTTGGCTTTATTTTTCTCGCCCCGTAGCTTCGAGTTTAGTCCCGATGCCTTCTTTTTACCGCTCGTAGTTCCTTAACCATACTCTCGGCCGCTGCACCGACGCCCTGAGCCTTAGGCAACTCGACTAAATCCACCACATGTCTAGGTACGGATGTATAAACCAAAGAAAAAGGTGATTTTCCAAAGTAGCATTGTGAACTGCGACCGTTGTAAGCAAACTCCACTTGAGGCATGCTAAATCCCACTGCTTTGGTTTGTCCCCACAAACACTCCGGATCATATTTCCCAACGTCCCGTTGGTTACTTCGGTTGGCCATCGGTTTGGGGGTGAGCAAATTGAACTCCTCGTTTAATGTTGTTCCGAACATTCGCCATAAGGTAAGCCAAAAATGGCTCATGAACTTGGTGTCCCTATCGAAGTGATAGATTTAGGAACTCCATGTAGACGCACGACTTCTCCGAAAAACAGGTTTGGCTATATTGGAGGCATCGCAGCCTTTTTTGCAGGCTATGAAATGCGACATCTTGGAAAATCGTCAACGACCACAAAATCGAATCCACACCCCGTTGGGTACGAGGCGCCCCAACACAAAATCCATGGACAAATCCAACCGGATATCATCGTACAAGTAGTGGCATATAAAGACCAGTATTTTGAGACTGACCTTTAGAAGTCTGACAGATGTAGCATCGCTTTACAATAACAGTTGCGTCTCTCCTCAAATGAGGCCAGAAATACCGGATCTCCAAACTGTAGATGGTTTTATCCCGCCCAAGATGTCCACTAAGACCTCCTCCATGTAAATCTCGAATCAACTTTTCCCGTAGTGAAGAATGAGGACTGCACAACTGATCCCCTTTGAAAAGATAACCATCTCGAATGTGAAAGTCTGCACTTGGATGTTTGCTCATACACTTGCTCCACAACTCCTTAAACTCAACATCCGTCTCATACAACTCTTTCAACATTTCAAATCCTATAATCTCTTGAGATAACGTAACCAACAGAGATGCCCTCCTGCTCAAAGCATCTGCAACTTTGTTCTAAACCCCCGATTTATGCTGAATAATGAAAGGAAATTTCTGTAAGAAGCTTACCCACCGAGCATGCATCTTATTTATCACCTTCTGGCTATGGAGATACTTCAAAGCAAGGTGGTCGGTAAAAAGTATGAACTCTCTCTGAATCAAATAATGCTCCCATTGTCTCAACGCTCGGAACACCGCATAGAATTCCTGATCATAAGTGCTCCATTTATGTCGCGCATCGCTTAGCTTTTCACTAAAGAAAGATACGGGTCTCTTCTCTTGGGATAGAACCGCGCCCACTCCCACTCCACTCGCATCACACTCTACTTGAAATATCTTATCAAAATCGGGTAATGCAAGGACTGGGGCTGTGCATAGTTTCTCTTTAATCAAAGCGAAACTCTGCTCTTGTTCGGGACCCCAACGAAACTGTCCTTTCTTCAAACACTCGGTGATAGGGGCAGTGATGGTGCTGAAATTGCGTACAAACCTCCTGTAAAAAGTCGCCAGACCATGAAAACTGCGTACCTCCGTAACGCTTGTAGGGGCCGCGGCTCGGATAGCACTCACTTTTTCTTCGTCTACCCGAATCCCCTGCTCACCCACAATGAAACCAAGAAAAAGTAGCTTGTTCGTACAGAAAATGCACTTCTTTAAATTGACATACAACTTGTTCTCTTGTAACACATGCAACACTTGCCTAAGATGATCCAAATGCTCCTCTTTGGTCTTCTTGGTAAATCAAAATGTCATCGAAATACACCACTACAAAAAGACCAGAAAAAGGACGAAGAACCTAATTCATCAGCCTCATAAAAGTACTAGGGGCGTTAGATAATCCGAAAGGCATCACTAGCCATTCGTATAGTCCATCCTTACTCTTGAAAGCTGTTTTCCATTCATCCCCAGGTCTGATCCAAATCTGATGATATCCGCTCCTCAGATCTATCTTCGAAAACACCTTAGATCCTGCCAACTCATCCAACATGTCTTCCAAACGTGGAATGGGGAAACGATACTTGATGGTAATCTTGTTGATTGCTCTGCTATCGACACACATCCGCTATTGGTTCCCTTTCTTAGGAACTAACAGAACTGGTACCGCACACGGGCTCATGCTCTCCCTGATAAAACCTTTCTTGAGCAAATCCTCGATCTGCTCCCGCAAGATCTCATTTTCCTTAGGACTCATGCGATAATGAGGAAGGTTTGGTAAACTTGTCCCTGGAATCAAGTCAATCTGATGCTGGATGTCTCGCATGGGAGGAAGAACGTTGGGTAGTTCATCCGTTATCAGCTCTTCAAACCCCTCTAGAATTTCTAGCACCTCTATTGGCGTATCTGTCTCCTCTTTTGCTGCACTCAACAATCATTTGATCACAATTGGACAGAAACACTCAGTCTCTTTGATGTCACTATCCAATTCTTTATCACTCTGTGTCATCACCAAAAAATTCGACTGTCTTTTTCCTTTTAATGTGCTACTGTCAAAACACAAAACTAGAGCCATAGCAATCTTATGCTTATTCCAAGTAAATAACATCACATTATCTCTACCTCTATGTCGTCCAAGTAACACATGACATACATCCATATTCAAGACATCACACTCAACTTCCTCTTTGTAATACTTGCCAATTGAGATAAGTACCTTGCAAGTTCGGGTTACCTTAACTTGAGAGCCTTTGCTCACCCACCCTAGTGCGTAGGGTTTTCCATGAGATTCCGTCTCCAATTGCAAATAATCCACCAACTTCTGCGAAACTAAATTTTCGATCGCCATTATCCACAATCAGATTACATACCTTGTCTTTAATGGAGCAATGAGTTCGAAATAAATTCTTTCGTTGTCCCTCTTCTTTGGAAGACAACAGAATTCGGTGAAGCACACAATTGGCTCTCTCTTTAGCCTCTTCTTCGGCAAACTCAACACCATCATACTCATCAACCTCTTCCTCTTCCTCCACTTCTTCTTCGTTCACAATGGCAGCAGTCCTCCTCGAAGGACAAACATTAGATCGATGTCCCTATCCTCCACAACAAAAACACTTGTCACCCGATGGCTTCACATAAGGGTTGTTCGGTTTCTGAGCTGAGGCTTTGTTGTTGGCCGAACTACTAGCACCCCCCGTTCCTTTAATCACCGGAGTCGGGTCTTTCGCAACCCCACCCTTTTCTTTCTCGTTCATTTCATACGAGCCTTGCTGAGGAAACTTGCGGAAGGATGAGAAATTCTTGGGAGATTTCTCCATCAACTCCGCTTTCAAGGCTAGTCTAGACGCTTCAGCTACGATCCATACAGTTTGCAATCCCATCTTCTCTTGAATTGATCCTTTCATGCCTGTGACATAACGAGTAACCTTCTGACTCTCAGTCTCACCCAACTCGTTTCGTTCCGCAAAGCGTAGAAACTCTGTGGTATATTCAGTTACACTCCTCCGACCCTGAACACAGTCAATGTACATCTTGTACAAAATCTGCTCATAATCTTCGGGTAAGAAACGGTCTAACATCAACTGTTTCATCCGCCTCCAAGTTCTGATTGGCCCCTTCCTCTGACGTTGCCTTTGGGCAACCAATTTATCCCACCACACTGCTGCGGTTCGTTTCAATTTTATGGCTACCATCTTAACTTGCTTGCTCTCCGGCACCTCCATGACATCAAAGAATCGATCCACATCGATCTGCCAATCCAAAAATTCTCCACTCCCATGGTCCCATAAAATAAGGGAATATCCGTCTTGACTCTGTAGTCTTGTTGGTTTTGATCTGGACCATTATTCCCAAACTCCTCCTCCGAACTGGAATCATCTCTAATCGGATTCGCTCTACCCCGAGGATGTCGCTCTGGTTCCTCCCTCCTATCTCTTCTCCGATTCTCATTCACGTTGATGCTGTCCAACCGATTGGTTATCACCATCAACCGCCGGGTAATAACGCTATATTGCCGAGGCCATGTCCTCAAACTCTGCTCTGGTTACTGGTTTATCTCCCATGGCTGTTCAGAATTTGAAAAGAACAGGAGAAAGCCTGCTCTGATACCAACTAACGCAGTCGGAAAGCTAACGTTAATTCCGAATCGAAATTCAAGCTTGCAAGCGCAAAACTTATGTAACAAATCTGGAATCCACCAGAGGATTGAGAAAAAACTCAATATTGATATAAGGAAAATGATAAGTGCGGCGCAAACCTTATAATTTCGTTTAAATACTAATCACACAAAACCTAATGGCATAATGGTAAATAAAAAAGGAAATAAACTCTCCTACTGATGAACAGTACTACTGATGACCTCTCCTGCTGATGAACAGTAGATGACCTCTCCTACTGATGAACTCTCCTACTGATGAACAGTACTCGTGAACAGTACTACTGATGAACAGTACTCAGTAGATGAAGATGAACTCTCCTGTTGATGCTACTGATGATGAATTCTCCTACTGATGAACAGTAGATGACGCTCCTGCATCATATTGGCTATATGTTTGACATCTTAACCACTATGTCATAAAGTACTTAATATGTGACAATATATATCTTTAATGTATACATTTAAATTCATATATTGAATCTACCAATTCAATGTACATTTATCTTATATCATGTCACATCAAAATATTAATCAACGCATATCATATACTTTTTTATAAATATATACTTACATATTCGACATATACTTAAAGATATCATGTAGCAATTTTACATTTATCAAGAACCTTATATTTTAAACACTCAACCTTGAACTTTGAACCCTCTAAAGGTTTAGGAAATATACCTGAGACCATTTAGGTCGGATTATCTACGGACTCCTAGATTTTTTGATTTGTGTCATTTGCACGAGAATTCGAGCCGGATGGACCACTCCCTAGAACCCTTAACAATTCCAGCCCTCTCTCTCTCTTTCTCTCCTTGATTTCGAAAAATTCAAGTGATTATCGTGAGAGATTTAAGCTTTAATCACTTATTTATAAAGCTATTTCAATACCTAATGAGTTTGGAGTCCAAGCCTAATAAAAATACTATAATTGGTTAATAATAAAAGGATTTGTAAAAACTTAATTTGCTCCTTAAATTAATTAAATTAATTTTCAATTAAATAGATAAATTAATAACTAATTAATTTACAGACAATTAATGGTTTAGTAG
Source organism: Lavandula angustifolia (assembly GCA_028984105.1). Lineage (NCBI taxonomy): Eukaryota > Viridiplantae > Streptophyta > Magnoliopsida > Lamiales > Lamiaceae > Lavandula > Lavandula angustifolia. The sequence continues at coordinate 12,675,651 of CM054818.1, read as the reverse complement.
CCGAAGTAATTACTATGCAGTAACTGGATCAAACTAGAGATCTAATACAAGAAATAAAGTTGATCTCAAATTAATGAATTCTCTTTACTCAGTCCAGAGCAAAATTAATTAATAAATATGAATTCATTCTACTAAAGAATTCGTTCTAACTTACCTATTTATCCCAGTTCGAGATAGGGTTTGTATTTTAGACTTGATCTCATCTCCGTATTTAATATAGAAATATCTGCTAATTAAGTAATCTAACTGATAGTCTAATTAATTAACATATCTTATCCATGAGCAGTATCACTCGACTTTTTTTATCATACCTTGTACTTAATAAACCTGAAGGGTTTAGTATGATAATTCTTTCGAGCTACTCGGGCATATTATTAGGGGTGTTCGGTAAGGTATATCATATTATTTTTCCATACCGCATACCGTATCAATAAAGTTCGGTATGGGAAAAAGCATACTGCTACCCTATCGATCATTTCGGTATATATCGTAGTCCAGTATACCGAAAGTTCAGTATCACAAATCTCCATACCGTTGCCATACCGCTCTTTCGGTACACTGTACCGCACTTCGGTATACCGAAAAATCAAGGTATATCGAATAGTTAACGGTATACCGTAAATTTAGTTTATGTTTTTTTGTAAAAAAGACAAGTTATTATTACTGTTTTTTAATAAAATTAATAAATCTATATACTTTGTATGAATTTGTTATTATTAGGATTTAATGTTTATAAAGAAATATAATTTTTTATTCCATTTCATGATTTAATAGATAATTAATGTGATTTTTTGTCAAATAAAGTTATGTCATTTAAATGAATCTATGATATAATATTAAGATTGTTTGATGTGAGTAACATATTTGTAATAATTTATAACAACCCGTGTTTAAACCTTGTAACCAATAATAGTTTTGCACTTTTTTACACAAAATATATGCGGTATGAACTTCGGTATGCGGTATACCTCGGTATGGAAAATCTCACACCGTTATCGTGCTGAAAAACTTCGGTAAGGTATGATACTGTATCAAAAATTACGGTATATGAAAAATCCGGTATCTTCGGTATCTTTTCAATACGGTATGTGCAGTATACCGATTTTTTGTATGTCATAACACCCCTAGATATTATCAACCCATTATCAGGTACGGATGCAATATACAGATTACCAACTTGAGCAACAAGTAATTACCATTACCCAAGATACGTAGATCCGGCCGCGATTACTTTTACCATAGTAGGTCAAAGTGATAGTTAGCCACATGCACTCAGCTGAAATTTTATCAAGCTTAAGATCAGCTAAGTTACGAGACCTTCTTATCAAGACTACAGCTTAAACTGACAACTTAAGTTAGTCAGAAGTACACATATCACTGTGATCCGTTAATACACTTGTGTGTACCATAATAGACAAGTAACCAAGGCGAGTTACTTCTTATCTAGACAATAGCTTAAACCGACAACTTATCATAAAGTTGTCTTAACTGTGATACTTATTCATATCTTGTTAGTTCAACCAATTATGTAGTCTTATGTGATTTACAATACATTACATATATAATATAACTTTATACAAGATAATAGGACTAAAGCATGCACAAATATAACAATCAGATATGAGAACGTCAATAGTGAAAATAAACATCATTGTATAAATGCATAAAATTTGTTTCCAGTATACAAATTCCCAACACCCTCTGCCCCTCGGATCCAATTTCTCAAGGTAGTTGTTGTGGTTTTCTCATCATACATTTATCATATACTTTTATTAGGTGTGGATCTGGTAGGAACTTACTGTTGGTCCGGAGACGAGTATCAGGTGTAGGGGGGGTGAATATACCTGATTGCAAGTTTTTTTCTCAAACGCGAAGGTTAGCTGAGCTGAGTTTTGCTACTCAACTTTCAATGCCATATATAAACCTTCTGATCGCGGGTCAGAGTGATTCAGCAACTGAGTCCCTTCTACTGACTTGAGTCAGTATGAGGATTTCAGTTGCAGAATGTTGTGCGGATAAGTGTGGGGCTCGGTAGACTTCGTCTCTTTGAAAACACATTTATGCGAACCGAAATCGTTTTGGCAGGTTTACTTTTTAAATTCGTTTTATGGAAAGGATGATTTTAAAAATAATTTTGAACACAATGCAACGAAAAAGTTACGACACAAGCAATTTTTAACGTGGTTTGGATACGCAAGATCCTACGTCCACGGTCCTACAGAACAGGAGTTCTTATAGATTAATCTGAGCAAGCCTCAGCAAGGAATCTGTGCACTGGACAAACCCTTCTAAGTTATAGCCCTTAGCGACTTTTACAAATCAAACTGAAGTTTGAAGGGGAGGGGATGATCTCCAACAATGAAGGAGTTCTTACAATAAGAACAATTCACAGAATGTTAACTCCTTCGAAGGTTCTAAGCTAAGATATAACAATGGAGCTTAGATAGAGAAGGGGGAACTAAAGAATTCTCTAGAGAGAAGAACTAAGGATATTCAACTAAGCAAGTTCTTCACTAGATTGACTTTAAGTGCGCTAGAGAGTTGTATGCTTGTAAGCTTCGTGTTCCCTTGTTGTCCCGTGCGTTGAGCTTGGAGACTCTTCTCTATTTATAGTCATGACCCAGGCATGTATCCGTTGGAGAGGACGATGTCACGTGTCACATACTTCCAAGGAAAACGGCTATATATTTTTGAAATGCGCCGTAGAGTGATTGGCTTTCTTTACATGAGAGCAGCTTTAATGTCAGAGCAGGTAAGCTTTGGTTGCTTCTCATTGGTCGAGGTTTGCGGTAGGTGAGACCTGTCAGACATCAGTCTTCTGTCTGAGTTGACTCTCTGAACCTCGTATACTGAATGTTCTTTGGTGACATTCGACCGATAAGGGTTGGGCATTCGTTTTTCCTTATCTGGTCTGCAACTGAGTTGGATGCATTCAGTAGATCGGAGCTGATCATACTGAGTCTTTATCTGAGTCGGCTGATAAGGATCTTCTACTGAAGGTTGTCAGCTGGTGACTCTGAAGACAGGAGCTCTTCAATCATTCATTAGATCAAGGATCATACTGGGTCTTCTTCCAAAGTCTGCTGAAGGAAATCTTCTACTGAAAGCTGTCAGCTGATGACTCTGAAGACTACTGAGCTCTACAAAACCGATGACTTGGGGTTCTGGAACTTTAACTTCTCTACTGAAGATCAATCTAACAATACACCATACAAGACTTAGACAAAATAATCTATGACGATCAAACCAAGTCTAGCCTATTACATCATAACGGTTCAAACACACATAGGGGTTAGGACGGGTTTTGGGATCTTCAATTCTATAGTAATATAATTCAGTATCACTACAATTTTTTTCAATAACAAATATTACAATATCGTCCTAAGTACATGAACTACTGACTTCAGTTCTACGCAATTACTATATCTGGAAGACAGTAAGTGAGTCTACAGATCCAGACAGAGCCTTCAAAGCAATAACATAAAGAGGATCATCTACCCAAGGGCTGACTAGTGGGTACCTTGGAAGATCAATCAAAAGTGGGAGCAGATCAAGATTGACTTCATCAAGAGCTACTATATCTGGAAGACAGTAAGTGAGTCTACAGATCCAGACAGAGCCTTCAAAGAATTCTTGATGATCTCAGATCTAGAAATATATGCAGAAATACTGATTGCTCTCCAACAGTCACGTCTTACCCTCAAGGCACCTGAATTTAGAACTCTTCATCCTCCTTGTACTCTAGACGGTAATATATATATGCTCAAAGGAGATAGAGGATGAGATCAAATTTGCCATGGTGAGGAAAGGATTTGTACTGAATGATCATGAAGATAGAGAGAAGATCAAGAAGCTGAGGAGAAGAGTATATTCATCATATGGTCTTGATCTTCCTGAGAAGAAGTTAGCTGACTTTAAGGCCAGACTGCAACAATTCAAGAAGGCCAGCTGATTCTCCTCTTAGCTCTGATTATCTTTGTTTTTAATAGAGTAGAATTTCTTGTACATGTAATCTCTAATAATTTATGAAATTCTATCTCTTTTGGCCTAAGACAACTACTCATTGTCACTTGGCTATGTTTTTATCTATTAACACTACTGATCACCTCAGTGATCAGAACACACACTCACATGTTATTTATATTTATGTGTTTCTTCCTTAGCTCTTAGTTGATTTATCTCTTAGAATTTAGTATGTGATATAGAGGGAAATTGTGTTGATAGACTGTTGGATGTAAAGGTTTTGACATCATCAAATAGGGGGAAATTATTGGGTATGAGATTCAATATGATAAGATTTGAAGATCTCAAAACCCTACCTGAATGATGAGCCTTATATAATGTAATAGCTTAGTTGAGATCAACATGCTTGGAACTCAGTAGGCTACCTAGAGTTCAGTAGTTGATAAGTTTAGTAGATTATCTGTTGTCAGCCGGAAGAACTCAACATCAAGAAACTCAGTTAGGTATGTTAAAACCCACTGAATCTGCAAAGGAATTCGAGCCAAATACTAAATTTCTCCGAAGAATGTCAATAGAAGAAAATTCAATAAAAGGTCTGAGGAATCAAAGGAAGTCAACTTAGTATGTTCTTGGACTAACACGAATCCAGTTGTTTCTCCCCTTCTCTACTACATACCATATGTCTCCGATTTATAATGCCATCAGGATAATGTTTTATAGACCACTTAAGAGTACCAAGCCACACAAACCTCCATAATCTCTATAAAAGTTTTCAGGTTCATAAAAACTAGAAAGCTTCCTTCCAACATATGGTTTAATTCATGGCGGCATTCAGGAATAAAAATAGAATCACCAGTAACATATGATGCACTTTCATCAAACAACTCTGTCATTCATCCTCTATCATGCATAAAAATATAAAGACATATGCACATGTAAGCAGTAGAATACACAACGCATCATCAGCAAAAATTTATTAATATTAGCTCGAAAAAGTGAAAACTTGTACAGAAAAAATACAATCCAAAAATCTAGTATAAAGCATATATATGAGATGGGAGATTAATTGAAGAACAAATTGACATATATACCGCATCAATGAACCAATACATACCCTAGATTTTGAAACTTTGATTTTGAAGAAGTACAAACCATTACATACATCAAAGATTATCCAAAATTAAAAACAAACCCTAATTGAGCCAAGATTATCCAAAATTAAAGCGAGAGTCGAACAACATTGTCGAGAACAACATAGTCGAAATCAACTTACACTTTGAGACGGACGGATGAGCTACGTTGCAGTTGAGCGAGACTACCGTAAACGGTAGCTGTGGAGATAGGTGAATCTCGTCCTCCAGTTGAGAGATAATAAAGAATAACGAGAGATGAAGCTGGGAGAGAGAGAGAGAGAGAGAGAGAGAGAGAGAGAGAGAGAGAGAGAGAGAGAGAGAGAGGTGAAATTGAATGTTCAAGCTAGGTGAGAGAAAGATGAGAAATAATCCAATTTGAGTTAAATTTACCTTGCTACCCTTAACGAATTTGTTTCTCTACTTTTTTCCATTATTTTTCAGTCAAAATATCATGATTAATGGGAGCCATTGATGCAAGAAATGAATGGTGCGGGTGGGATCTCATATCTCATGGGAGGTCGTGGATCTCAAAAGATCCACTCCATATATATATAGGGTGTGGATCCGGTGAGAACCCACACTTAACGTGAGAACTGCGAACCATGCATAATCCTTATATAATTTATGCATAATCGTTATATATTTTATGCAAAAAATCTATAATTTTACACTTTTGCCCTTCTACATAAAAATATGTATAATGTAAAATTATATATTTTTTGCCTAAAATACATAACGATTATGCATAAATTATATAAGGATTATGCATGTTCACAATTTTCACGTTAAATACAGGTTCTCACATGATCCACTATATATATATATATATATATGAACATAAAAGAAAAATAAGTACTAATACATGGAATAACATTAATAACTCTTCAAGAGTATGTAATATTAATTCTTCTATAATATTAAATTGTGCTACTTTTGAAACAACAATTAAATCATTTCAGTAAATAATTTTGATTTGCTTTCTAAGAATTTGTAATATTCTTCAAGAATATGAATTTTTCTACTTCAGGGGACAACAATTTAAGTTAAAACATTAAATAAATATACAACAGTGATTCGTATGTAGATGATGAATACATGAATAACATTAAATAGTCTACAACTCTAAATGAAATTTAAAATATGAATTGTCTCTTCTTGAGCAAGTATATTTTACAAGAATATTGATTGCGCTAGTCAGGAGCAACAATATAATCACAAATTTGAATGACCCTTTAGGGCATCTCTAAGGGTTTCTCATATTTTACGGGAGCTCTATCCCTACCTTAGGGCAGAAATAATATTTTATCATCAACCATTCTCCCATAGTTTAAGGCAGAAAAAAGAATATTCCATAAATATTCTTATTTTTTTACCTTTATTAATCAAATTAAACTATAGTTATATCATATAATTAAATTAAACACAACTATATACTCCCTCCGTCCCGCTATTACAATCCTACTTTCCTAATCGGGATATCCCATTATTAATGTCTTCTTTCCAGAAATAGCAAAAAATACTCTTCAAAAAATTAAGTGAACCCCTCCTACTTACTATTCATCCCCCACATTATCATACTCTCTCTCTCTCCAAAAATCTATCTCGCACACGATTCTCATTATACTCCGAACTCAGAAATTTATTATTTTTTGGAGACTTTAGATTTTTTTTAAATTATAATATTAAAAAAGAAAACAAAAAAAATTGATAACATCAACTATGTCTTGCGAAAATTTGGATGAATTCTCATTTCTTCTACCAATACTCCTCGAAAATTGTGTTCATTTCTTAAAATAATTAAAACTCTTAAAATACATACTTAAACAAAGTTTTTTAATCTTTGTGCCGTAACCAAAGGTGATAGTAATAGCGGGACAGAGGGAATATTTATAAAAATATAATTAAAATTATACATTTATTGAAAAAAATAATTTAAATTACTTATAAAAATCATAAGTTACATATTAATAAAATTTATAGGCTATATTTAATGGAAGTTTGATTTTTTTTATTTAAGTTATGCATTTTAAAAATTAGATTAATCAAATTAATTGAATAGGGGAAGAATAGTTGAGCAAGAAATTCTCCCTCATAGTAAGGGAGGAAAAATGGCTTCTCCAAGATAGGGAAAGGAAATTGGGGAGAGTTGGAGTGTTTTTTTGGGGGAATACTTTATTATAAGTAAGGGTTGGAGGTGGTCTAATAGAGACGTAATATTATTCAAGAATATTAATTATGCTTCTTTTAGAGCAACAAAACAAATTGAAAACAATACATATACTAATATTCAGAATCGACATATTTAAATAACAGAAGCACATGAGCATGTACGTACAATATGACCGCAGGATATCTGTTTTTCAAACTTTTCGTCAAATTATTTCGGCAATAAGAAGTAATTTCTCTCAAAATTAAAATATTTGCAGTTTCTTTCGCTCATCAATTCAACATACTATTAAATATATATGTGAAAAGAAACGTTTGCAAAAGTAAAAATCATGAATATAATAGGTTTGGGTTGGGTTTCACGCATCTCAAAATTTATTTATGAATAAATTCTAGACTCCTAAATGTATATATTTATTTACATATAAGAAAAAACAGAAGAATAATGTTAGAACAAGGAGGTACCTCAGAAACAAGTCGTAGAAGAATTTTGGAGTCGGCAACGTATATAAATTCACAGAAATCGACAGAAAGTTTTGAGAAAATGAACTTCGTGCTGATAATCAATTATAAATTAGAGAGAATATATAGAATCATAAATTAGAGAGAATATATAGAATCATAGAGAGAGCTAGAATAAAAAGTGTATTGATATGAGGACTATAGAACTAATGCATGATTTTTTAGGTTCACACATGATAATTATATACAGAAATATATATATTCATAAACTATGTAATTGTGGGTTCGCCAATCCAACGAAAAATCAAACTGAGTGTAAAACATAGTCCCTCCGTCCCGCTATTACTGTCCCCTTTGATTTGGGCACGAAGATTAAGAAACTTTGTTTAAGTGTGTATTTTATGAGTTTTAATTATATTAAGAAATGAACATAATTTTCGAGGAGTGGTTGGTGGAAAAAATGAGCATTTATCCAAATTTTTATAGTTGAGGTAATCGATTTTTTTCTGTTTTTTTTCCAAATTGTATTTTAAGAAATAATATTAGGTTTCCAAAAAGTTAAAAAATCATAAATTTTTGAGTACGGAGTGAAACGAAAATCGTGCGAGGGATAGATTTTTGGAGAGGGAGAGTATGATAAAGTGGGGATGAGTATTAAGTAGGAGGGACCCACTTTATTTTTTGTTTAAGAGTAATTTTTGCTATTTTAAAAAAGAGGACAGTAATAGCGGGACAACTCGATTAGGAAAGTAGGACACTAATAGCGGGATGGAGGGAGTATAATTTTATATCCGCAACAATGCATACTCCATCCGTCCCGCTATTATTGTCCACTTTGGTTTCGGCGCAGAGATTAAAAACTTTATTTAAGTGTGAATTTTATGAATTTTAATTGTATTAAAAATTGAGCATAATTTTCGAGGAGCGGTTGGTGGAAGAAATGAGAATTTATCCAAATTTTTGCAGGATATAGTTGAGGCAATCAATTTTTTTGTTTCATATTGTATTTTAAGAAATAATCTTAAGTTTCGATAAAGTTAAAAATCATAAATTTTCGAGTACGGAGTGGAACAAAAATTCTGTGAGAGATAAATTTTTGAAGAGAGAGGCTCACTTCATTATAAAAGAGGCTCACTTCATTATTTGTTTAAGTAGGAGAGACTCACTTCATTATTTGTTTAAGAATAATTTTTGTTATTTTAGAAAAGAGGACAGTAATAGTGGAACAACCCGATTAGAAAAGTATGACAATAATAGCGGGACGGATGGAGTATGAATTAATTTTTTCGGCAAATATATATATATATATATATATATATATATATATATATTCTCCCATAGAGAATTGTGTAATAATGCTCTTATCTAATGAGCATAACATAATGACAGCCTAACCCGCCATTTTGAAGAAATTATTTTCTTGTCCTCTAGTTAGAACTTGAGTCCGTTGAGTGTTGGCCAACTTTTCTATTTTGTCTTTTTGGGAGGGGAGTAATAAAAGTATAAAGTTTTTCTTCAAAAAATAGGTATGAATAAAACAAAATGGTGAACCCAAACATTAAAAAAAAGTATTAATTGTACAGCGAGATATTGTTCACAAATTCAATTATAATATAGAGAAAGTATGGAAAAATATTATCATACAACAAATCTACAATTAATCAATTGAGATTCGTAAAATTTGTGTCATAAATTATAGTGGTATTATTGCCTAATACCCATTTTCGTATAACAAAAATCAAAAATACTCAATTCTTATATGTACTACACAAAATACCCAACTTTACTTACATTACCATTACTTTTTCAAAAAGTTGACTGACACCAAACATTTTCAGGTGTTTTACTGAATTCGAGACGAATTAATTGAAGAAACAAACAAAAAAACACATGAATTCGAAACGAATTAATTCGAAATTTAAATCCCGCTCAAGTCCCGCTCACTTAAATTCAAATCCCGCTCGAAATAAGGTTGCGAACACCCGAATCCCGCTCGAACGAGAGCCGAATCCCGCTCGGGGGACACAGAATCCCGCTCGGTAGTTTACGGCAGAATCCCGCTCGCCGCCCGTACAATCCCGCTCGGCACCGCCACGCCTCCAATCCCGCTCGGCCGACACCCAATCCCGCTCGATGAGCGGGATTTAACGAGCGGGACGTCTCCCTCCTCTAATCCCGCTCGTCTCCTCCTCTCTTCCATTTGCTTCTGAATTTTTCTCTCCTCTCCGTCGCCGAATCCCGCTCGAGAATAGGATTACGTAGTTGAATTCGACTCCAAAACACAAGAATGGCTTACCAGGTTAGTCCCGCTCGAATTTTATCCGTTAATTTGGCGCGAATCTTAATTATTTGATGTTCATGTTTTTTTTAGAATTATTCGAATTTGAGAAGAATTATTCGAATTTGGACATGAATAATATTGTTTGTTTAATTCGTTAAATTTTCTGAGATTATTCGAATTTGAGCATGAATTATGTTGAATTGGAGCATGATTTTATCATTTTAGGTGCATGAATTTTTCTGAATTTTTTAAACATGATTTTATGATTTTCGTAGCATGAATTTTTCTGAATTTTTGGATCATGATTTTATGATTTTTGTAGTATGAATTTTTCTGAATTTTTGGAGTATGATTTATGATTTTCGGAGCACGAATGAGTGATTTTTTTTTAACTGTTATATTGTATCGGTGCAGCCCGTTTTTAAACGAATTGATCTTCTCGATGCAACTCCGAGGATAGACATAGAGTTCTACCCGAAGTTTTTTGATATAATTAAAAAAAAATTAGAGTTTTGGAGGATGGTTCTTTAGTAAATGAATTTAGGAATGAGGTTTTTGGTAGCTTTTTGGATTGGAGGGTGCGTAGGAATGCAGCAAGGGCCCTCCATATGTTGATGTGTCATGAGATTGAAGAGGCCGGAGATGATTCCGCTATTTGGTTTTCCATGTCCGGGACGACTACCCGCTTTTCTTGTTTCGATTATGCCCTTGTCACGGGTTTAAAGTTTGGATCCAACAATTTTGATCCGCATGTTCCGCAAGATCCCCGTTCCTCGACTGTGTACGAATAGTTAAATGATTGTACACCAATAACGGGCAGAGATTTGTTGTCAAAGTTCGAGAATGGTGATTTGGGATTGGACGAGTTGGGCTATTTGAAGGTGGCTCTTGTTCTAGCCTTAATTTACTTTTTTCTCGGTTATAGCGACACGAAATTAGTCGACACGTGGATTTGGGTATTAGTGGATGATCTACATGCATTTGACCGATTCCCGTGGGGCTCGTACACTTACGGTGCGCTGAAGCACTATTGTAGTTTTGTTCCGAGAACGGCGGAACAGGCGTCCAAGAAATATCATTTCTATGGACCCGTTTGGGCACTCCAGGTGTGTTTAATGATTTTATTAATTTAATTATTAGAATTATTCATAAATATCATGTACTAATCAATATTGATTTTCATTCATTGTAGATTTGGTCCTACGAGGCTATTCCAGATTTAGGAGTGATTTGTGCAGAGAGGTTGTCTACAACCGAATTTCCTCGTTGGAAGAATTGGTTCTTCGGTGGAGGACAACCAAAGAAGCTTAATAGTTTCTGGCATCGTCAGGTAAAAATATTAAATTTAAAGTTGATTTTGTTTAATGTAGTCTAATAATAATTTTATTTAATGTAATTGCAGTTTGTTGTCCGAGATGGTATCACACCATCCGATGTGGAGACACAAACTTATTATTGGCAGAATGTCATTAGGGAAGATCGACTCCATGTATCCTATATCGCGGCTGAGAATCCATTACATCCCACGATCATAGGGGATCATGGGGTACGAGAGCTATACAGATTCGGACAGCAGACACATCGTCGACCAGTTCTAGAGGAATCGGACAAAGGCAACGTCGTTCCACTGAAGGTGGTAAATGGGTCCGAATGGAGACTGGAGAGAGGGAGCCCGATCAACACCATATCTTCACCGTCGAAGACGTCCGTAAAGTCATTAGGGAGGAAAACCAAAACTTGCAGCGGAACTTGCAACAGGAGCAGCGGAACTTGCGACAGGAAATAGTTCACGATGTGAAGGCACTATTTAGGTCAATGTTTGGTCGATCTAAGAGCCGAGGATTGGGGACTACATCCTCTCACGCGGGTGGTAACCGTACACCACACGGTCTTGTTAGGAGTGAATCGGTGTCAATGAGACACCGTCGTGCCCGAGATGAGGATATGGGAGATCACTCTCCCCGGGTTGAGGAGGAGAGAGCCACATCGGTGTACCGCCCCGAGGTTATAGATCTGGATGACGAATCGGATAATGAGGTGGAGCAGCCGGTTATTCCACCGATGCAGGGTCGACACAGCGTATACGAGCGTGGATGTTATGCTCCGGGGTCGGTGAGGAGCATGTTTGACTATGTCGACCCTATTTACGGAGATTGTCTGCCTCGTCAGAGCTGGTCCTACGGTGCACAACCCCATGCATCCACTTTCTTTCAACGGTGGAAATTGGCGTCAGTATTATGCTCCTATTCAGGAGCAGCCTTCAGCATACTGCCCCGAGGTTGGTGCATCGTCTGCGAACCCGGTACGGGTCGAGCCAACCTTGTCGGACGATCATAATTGGCTCGATGAGTTTTCTGTTGATACAGTTTATCAGGTACCGTATAATATTTAATTTTTATTTAATTTACTTATTAATTATAGCATTTTTTTTAATTGTTATTCTTTCGGTTTTAGGACAGATTTTTGACGGCGCATTCGCCGAGCAACATAAGCAGCGAGCGCCTTTGCACGAATCCTTCTTGGACCAGTCTGTGAAAAATCTTGATTACATGTGTGTTCGGCATGCAAGCAGTTTACAATCGACAACACATCTCTGCGAAACGACGCCCGTAGGAAAAATGGGCAGTCACGACTCCGTCTGCATTTATACTCAACCCGACCAAAGTCAGAACGAGCCACCCTAAAATCGAGACCTTGTTCCATGTGCCGAAGTGCAACAGCAGCAAACAAATCCGCCTTCTCTCAAAATGTCGCACCTTCACGGAGTGGATAGTCCACAACGTGATCCAGATCTCGAACCATAGGTGAATTCGATACATCGAGAGGAACGACTGGAAGTAAACCGTCATTTACTTCTTCGGTGCCACCATATATTATTTCGTTGCTTGGAAGGGTACGGTTGTCCGGCATGAGCATAGATATCAGTTGATTCACACCACCTTCACGTCGGATCCATGCCGCAAAGTCGTCAAACGTACATTGATTTAATGCACCAGACACCTCATCGTATTCTTCTTCGGATGAACTATCCAAAATATTTTCTTCATCACTGTCGGATACAACATGGGTATCCTCGTCGCGAAAAAAGGTTTCCTGTTCGCGAAAATTCTCAGCCCGATTGCTACCACCCGCTTGATCTTCAAAATTGAACCTTGAACCAAATTGTTCAACAACATCGGGTGTATGATAAGATTGAGCATTAGAGTGCTCGAGAAATAAAGTCGGCTCAATTTGTGTAGTACAAAGACGAATTAGGTCCATATCGATCGCGAGAATGGACCTAAGTGTGATACCATGACGAGAAACGTAGGTGTAATAAATTTCATAATTTGACGAAAGTGAAAAGGGATTAAGATTGTATTGAATGAACTGTCGTAAAATTGGGATACAAACATTGTTCCCAGGAATGCGACAACTCTAACTTTACCGCCAATATACTCGGACAAATTGTTAAATTGCCCGTTAAAATGAACAATAATATTATACCAACTATCCATTTTTTTTTATGAAACGAGGAAGCAAAATTCTACAGAAATAATTTGTTGGTCCGGAGACGAAAAGTCAGGTGTAAAGGGGGGGGGTGAATACACCTGAGCTCTGTTTCTTTTTCTCAGTGAAGGTCAGCTGAAGCTGATGTTTGCAACTGATGAACAGTGCCAAGTAAGCCTTCGATCACTGGGGTCAAAGTGAGTCAGCTTCTGAGCTCTTCTACTGACTGATGTCAGTATTACGAAACTCAGTCGGAGACTGTAGTGCGGATAAGTGTTAGGCCCGGAGTCGTCTCTTTTGAAAACGCGTTTTTGCAAGTTAAATCTTTTGGCTGTGCACTTTATAAAATACGTTTTATGCAAACTTATGATTTTCAAGTCAGTTGAATGCAATGCAATAAAACAGTAAATGAACACAAGCGATTTAACGTGGTTCGGATACGCAAGATCCTACGTCCACGGTCCCGAACAAGGCAGGAGAACTTGTTGATTATTCTCGAGCAAGCCTCGGCGGGGATACGTGCGGCTGGACGGTTCCCTCTAAGTTATAGTCCTTAGCGACTTTACAATCCAAACCTAAGTTTAGAAGGGAGGGAATATTCTCCAACTGAGAAGGAGTTCTTACAACAAGAACAATTCACTAAATGTGAACTCCTTCGGATCTAAGCTATGAATCTAGCAATGAGCTTAGTCTAGAGAAGATAGGGATCAAAGTGCTCTAGAGAGATGAACTACAAGAAGTGTTCTATGAAAACTAGTTCGTCTCTAGATAAGCTTGAAGGTTCTAGAGCGTTGTGAGCTTGAATGATATCCCTTGATTTCGCGTATATTCCTCTTGTCGAAATCTTCAAATCCTTCTCTATTTATAGTTGTGAGTTGTGACATATGTCCGTTGGAGACGACGATGCCACGTGTCACAAGCGTCCAAAGAAAACGGCCACTATTCAACTTTGTTGCGAAGGGCGGCGCTTAATGCCTGTTCATGAGAGCAACTTTTACTGTGTAGAGTAGGTAAGCGTTGTCGGCTTCTCATTGGTCGAGGTTTGTAGTTGGTGAGTGTCGAGTTGACCGTTCAAACTACCTCGTATGTCTTCTCGCCGAACATTTGAAGGGACTTTAAGTGCTTTGGGTCGCTTTTACGTCGGATACGAGACTCGAAAGTCTCTGTCTTCTTCTACCGAGTCGTCTGACCGATAAAGTGAGCTTCGATAGTCGGTTGGTCGATCGCGAAGGTCTACCGCTTGCACTGGTTCTTCTACCGATGACCATCGGCTTGTAGAGAATGCTTCTGCGAGGTCCGGTCGGTGATGCGGGATCTTCAACCGAGTTTGATATCAGCGCCGACGAAGAATGCAAGCGATTACACTGATGACGTGGGGTTCTGAAAAGTATCTTCAGCTGAAGATCAGTTCAACAACTACCCCGTACAGGATTTAGACAAAAAATAATAAGCATTACATCAAGTCTAACCTATACATCGGCCTAATCCTATCGACACACTAATCTACCGATATCAGGCTCGGTTTTGGGATCTTCAATTCCATAGTACTACTATGATTTCCCCCAATTTCTTTTAACCCTAGAACAGCTGAGTATCAATCTACTGACTCATATCCAACAATTTCCCCCTAATTGATGATGCCAAAACCTCTCTACTCTAATATCTATTAAAGATACTGTCCTACTGACAACAATTTCCCCCTTAAAGCATCCGAGGAAAAACGATAATAGTAAATGAACTTCGGCAGTGGAGAGAAAGGCAAGATCGAGAAACCGATGTGAGTGTGTGTCGATCACTTGGTGATCGGTAGTGTAAGCACAAAGTAAAAAGCTGAGAGACAATGAGTAATTGTCTAGCAAGCAGAGGAACTGATATATATATCAAGAATTACAGAGTTCCTATGCTATTACAAAAGATGAGGAGAGAAAAATCACTGCTGCTTCTTGCTTCTTGAGCTTCGCGTTTTCTTCTTGAAGTCGGTGGATTTTTCCTCGGGAGGATCCAGTAATAGTATTTATACACTCTAGCTCGAATCTCCTGGATCTCCAAGTTATCATCCGGCCTTTACGGGAGCGGACTCGGATCGTAGGCGGCTTCCTCCACTTCTCTTTCTATGTCCTTAGTGCTCGAGCAGTCCACTAGCAAGTCTCGGCGGTGGAATACGTCGGAAAGTCAGGGGCACGGAAGGTTACATTCTCGTGATTCCATGACTTGCTTCAGCCGTTCACCGAATTCAACATTAAATCTCGTAATCAACTCCTCAAAGAGCTGATCGGTCGGGCGATCAAGTGGGTAAATGCGCCATACGTAGTAGCCTTTGATAAAAGTTTCTTTCAATCTCTCCCAATGTTCATTCATATCAGCCGGCACCCACTTATCCACATGCTTTGAATCGGTTGTTGCTTGATGTGGGGGCCCCGATGAACTTAGATCCTCTCGGGATCCGCCTTCTTGGATCGGGCCTGGTTTATCGATAGGCTTTTCATTCTTGCCAGTCGGCCATCCTTTTCTTCTCACGGAGAGCGATCGCTCTAGTGTCTCCTCGTCCGAGACTCGGTCCTTGCGCCGTCGCCTCCCGTGTCGTTTGATCTTACGCTATCTCGCTCGGGTGTAAGAGTAGATATGGGAATACTACGAGCGAGTAGCTTTGATTTCGATCGGAAGAGCCTTAGCAAATTCTTCTTGGGCTTTCTTCTTTTGCTCTTCGACCGTATTAATGACCTTTCTCTTTCCTTTGCCCCCGACGGCTTTGCCCTTAGGCTTTTTTTTGCCTGTTTCACGCCTCCTCTAGCCGACGCTCCCGGGTCCAAATTGTCTTGCGGCTCTTGGGCTATTCCCGAGGTCGAATGCCTCTTGCTCCGCTTTTGATTTAAAATTCTTGATCGGGGAGGAAGGAGTAGTGGATTCGGTAGCGATTTCCTTCCCCGACCTCTCGCGGTAGCTTTTGAGACTCTTCTTCTTCATCGGCTCTTCAAGGAATTGAGCGATTTCGTCTATGTGCACAAATGAAGAGGAGATGGGGGTGGCTTGTAGTGGGAAATCAAGGAGAAGGACCTCGGTAGATGTACCTTTCGAGTAGTTGGTCCCGCCTCCGAGCCTCGTTCCCCCCGAATCTCTGGCCGAGGGCTCTGCTCGCCGAGGAGGGTCCCGCCTCCCGAGCTCGTCCCTCAAGGATCCGGACGTCGCCGTATCCGTATCGGGTTCATCTTTCACAATATCTTCCCCCTTTTTGGCATCGGCAATATTCGCCGGGGAGGTGCGGATAGCTTTTACGTCCCGCTCCAGTTGTGCACGAGAATCTTTGATCCGGGTAATCGTGTCATCAAAATCACCGACCAAGTTACGTAGTTTTCCCAGTCTTTCTCCCCGATCGGCTCTAGATTTCTTCAATCGAGCGGCCGACTCTCGACGGAGTTTCGAAGCAGAGCTTGATCATTTGATTCTGTTATTTCTTTCTGAATGACTTTTAAGGCCTCAGCCTGTTGCTTGATGGTTGTTTGAAGAGAACTGGTGACTATCTTGTTTCTCTCATCTATGAAGCCTTGAACTGTTTTCATGGCCTGAGTCAGTTGCTCCGAGAAAGTTTTATGCTGAGCGGCAAGCGTACCGCCGACTCGTGTTGTTAAATCGGCCTTTTCAAAGACTTAGGGCTTGCTCAACTATCTCCTTGAAATCCGGCGAGAAGCCTCTTTAGGAGTTGAGATGTCAGCGGCCAACTTACTTAGAGCTTCGTTCTGAGCCTTGGTGTACTTCTCTCATTTGAAATGAACATCTTTGGCTAGGAGTCGATTTTTCTCACCTTGGCGTTTGATAGCCCTGTTGACAGAACGTGAGGACACGGAACCGATGGGTTGTATCTGATAAGAGCTGGTTCCGAGCCTCTGCTCAGAGAACGAGATCAACTGCTCCCTACTGTACTTCCGGAGCAGTTGTAGCCTCACCGGATGTGACTATGGGTGGTGTTGGGCTCTTCTCTTGGGGAGTTTGTCCCTCTGCGCAGATTCTCCCCAGGTGCCGCTTCCTTGGGTTTGCCATCCATCTCCTCATCTTGATCATCATTATCGCCTTTATCGGAAGGTGGAGATGGGGGCGGAGTCATTTCGATCGGAGCTCTCAAGCTCGGTAAATAGAGCATTGCAGCTCTCAAATCTTCGAAAGACGCCACATCAGCTGGCTCTCCGAATCCAATCTTGGCTTGGAGCTCTTGCTCCTCTGTCAGTAGCTCATCTGGTGACTGCTGGGATTTGGCAAAGTCAATAAGAATGTCCCAGTGCAGAAACCTTAAGAGCATCTGAGCTCTTGTCCTTACTGCTATTTCAACCAGATCTGCGTGCTCAGCAATTTCTGGTATCTCTAGCTGAATCTCAGCTGCAGCACGCAGTCGAGTGGTGTCAGTTGTTTTCCACTCAGCAGTAGGTTCGAGTGACGGTTCCCTCTTGTCAGACTCTGTTCCCTCAGAGCTGATCACTTGGACTTTGTCCTTGATCGTCGCTCCCTCGATTCCAGTATCTGAATCGAGTAGTTGGTCCTCTTGAGTAGGAGGAGCCGGCTCAATAATGGTAAGTGGCCGAGCCACCGCGTGACCTCAGCAGTCGATTCTTAGCCAACCTCCTCTTCTTTGGCACTTGGACAGGTTGGGGGCGGAGCGAGATGCCGCTCTCTTCGGTTCAAGTGGCCCCTTGCCACTGACTTTTCTCGCTCCAGCCTTTGTCATAAATTTGATAGACTTCTTGTCAAAGTACTTGGAGTCCTCAAAGGTCGAGTTCTCAACAGTCGAGTTCCTCCGAACTATGCATTCTATCGAAACGAACATCTTTGTTCCGAATAGAAGTTTACCCACACCGGCTATCCTCCTCTCGCTAGTGGGTAATGTGGTGAACTTCCGAGCCCGTGCCTTCATCCGAGTAGTATAATACTCGGCCCGGTTCACTTCAACCCCATCGTCTATTGCCATCATCACCGAATCCTAGGTTTGGACAGCTTGATCATATGATCCAATTCGAACTTGTCGAATGTGCGATACCACGTAAGCTAGACCTGCATGCGAGGTAGCAACATATTCCTCGGTAAAGCTGTTTTGAACGCCACATCCTTGCGTCCACGGAATTTCGCACATATGCATTGATCTCCTTCTCCTTGTATCCAATCGGAGAAATGCCGGAGTTGGGAAGATCGAAAGAGAGAGCTAGAGCATCTTGAATATCGAAGGTAAGAACAGATGACTCCCACTCATCTTGATCGACTTCCTTCTGATAAGAGAAGGACGATTCCTCTCCTCCCGACGCTAGAGATTTCCAGTTGAAATAAACTTCAGCGACCTGTCGAGGGAGAAAAGCACGGGGGTGCTTCGAAACCAGCATCTCCAACCCTGAACGCTCCAAAGCGTCAAACACGGGTTCAAGGAAAGAGATCTCCACTTGGCGGAAGGCCAAGGTAGGTTCAAACAGAATCCTGGAGGCTACAATCTCCTCAATGTTGTCTGGAGTTTGAACGTTCGCCATTGAAATCTGCAAAACAACATATTAGCACTTGAAAATAGAGTAAGTTAGTAGTTGCTAGCAGACATCTGATACATTACCGTGAAACAGAGCTTGAAAAGAGATATAGCAATGCAATTTGAATGAGGATGTAAGGAAGGAAAATGAATCGCTAAGAAAAAGCTCTAAGATATGAGAATGGCGAAAAGTGAGGAGTTGATAGAAGATGAAAGATTTTGTATATTGAGTTTGATCTTCAGTTTGAATTGCACGGTTCAAATTTAATCTTTCAAAATCAAGGGGCGGCTAAGATTAAATGTTATAAAAGAATGATTACAATAGCCGCCAAAAATATAGATATGCGTAATAAAGCTAATGGAGAAGACATGCATTAAATGCGCGACGAGAGCATTAATTACGCAGCGAGGAGTCCTCGTCGACCTTTCCTCAAACCTTAAACATAATAAATGGTAAGGAATAAATGCTCCTAGGCAACTGAATGCAAGCGACTGATGCATTAAATGCGGCATGCTTCTGAACAAATTAAGTAACGATACTAGGCAAACCTCTTGGTCGAACTTATCACCGGTTACCATCATTTATCAGGAGGATGGTTGTGCTGATGACCATGTTCTCCCTTGATGTGTACAGTGTGCATCTCCCAACTGAGTCACTGTACTAAGTGTTCTGACCTGTCGTGCTGATTCCATACTGATACACATTGTTGCTAAGTATATTATTATCGTAGTCGGCTTCTACCGACTTCTCTCGGTAGGATCTAGCGAGACCTAGCTCAACCGATAGTTCTCTCGAACCTGTTCTCGGCTAGTGGTTTGGTCGGTATATCGCCCCTTTGCTTGTCGGTATGGATTTTCTCCATCCCGATGTCCTTCTTTTCGACATGGTCTCCGATGAAGTGGTGTCGAATGTCCACGTGCTTGCATCCGGTATGTAGAACCGGGTTCCGAGTTATAGCTATTGACCTTTGGTGGAGTCACGGTAGATGGGCACTTCATCCCGAGTTATACCATAATCTCTCAATTGTTGTCGAAGCTAAAGGATGCGGGCGCAGCAACTTCCTGCAGCCATGTACTCGGCTTCGGTAGTGGACGTAGCTACCGAGTGCTTGTTTCTTTGAAAACCACGATATCGCCTTGCCGCCTAGGAACCGACATGTTCCGGAAGTTGATTTTCGATCTATCCCGCATCTCGCGTAATCGGCATCGAATAACTCTGTCGGTATTAGATTATCATCGGCGAGGATACCATAACCCAAAGATCGGGTGTTCCTCTTAGATATCGCAAATCTTCTTCGCCGAGTCTAGATGACTTCGCTTGGGATTCGCTTGGAATCTTGCGCATACACCTACAAGATAAGTTATGTCGGGACGGCTAGTCTGTTAAATAAAGTAAGGAACCAATAATAGCTCTATAATCGGTAGAGTTAACGAAGCTCCCTCTTTGTCTAGATCGATTTTAAAGTTCGTGTTCATGGGGATCTTGACCGGTTTCTTTGGAATCACAGCCGAATCTTTTGAGAAGATCTCGAGTGTATTTGGCTTGATTGATGAAGATTCCTTCACCGATTGTTTTACTTGAAATCCAAGGAAATAATTCATCTCTCCCATCATGGACATCTCGAATTTCTCTTTCATCATCTTCTCGAACCGCCGACATATAACTTCGTTTCTGCGGCCGAAAATGATGTCGTCCACGTAGATTTGCACCCGTAGAATGTCATCTTCCGACTTTATGCTGAATAGGGTGCGATCTACCGTCCCCTTTTGAAAACCTTTCTCAAGTAGAAAGTCCGATAGGGTATCATACCAAGCCCCGGGTGCTTGTTTTAACCCATACTGAGCTTTCCTAAGTCTCGTACACTCGATGTCCCTGTCGAAAGCCGGGCGGTTGTTCCACGTAGACTTCTTCCTTCGATGCGCCGTTCGTAAAAGCCGACTTCACATCCATCTCGATATACCTTAAATCTCCGATGTGTTGCATAAGCTAGGAAAAAGACGAATGGCTTCCAATCGCGGCGACCGGAGCAAATGTTTCATCAAAGTCAATTCCCTCTCGCCTCACCGTATCCTTTAGCAACTAGTCGAGCTTTATTTCCGACAATGACGTTGTTTTCATCTCGCTTGTTCTTGAAGACCCACTTAGTTCCAATCACGTGCTGATGTCCAGGTCCGTCGACAAGCTCCCAAACTTCATTTCGACGAACCGGTTCAGCTCTTCTTGCATAGCAATGACCCAGCCAAGATCTTTAAGTGCGTCCTCTATCGATCGAGGTTCTTCGTAGACGTAAAACAAGAGTAAAGTGAGCTTTCTCCTTGATTTAATCTTGATCTCGTCCTTATAGTTGCCGATGGATCTCCAATGATAAGATCCGAAGAATGAGCATCGAGCCACGAACGCCCGAGTCGGGCTTCTTCTTCGATACCACTTCGCACGGCCGTAGGTGTATTAGGCATTTCAAGAGTACTGTTTTGTGACCGTAGTAATTCGGGAAGAAGGTTAGGATCTACCGAGTTTCCGTGGTTCAGGGGCATTTATCTCGGGAACATTAATCGTTCCCCCCCGAGTTTATATTCTCGGTAGAGGTCTCGGTTACCACAGGGGCTTCCTCATCGACCGAAGTTACCCGTTGTTGATTCTCGTTCGATAGAATCAACTAGGTTAGCTACATTGCTTGTTGGGCCGAGTCCGAATTTCTTCATCTTCCGA